>JAUYWG010000032.1:2437166-2488018 GCA_034779775.1 Enteromius afrohamiltoni
CTGATGAAGCAAAGTGCTTATATCCTGTCCTTATGTGCAAAGATTAGGGAATGTAAGTTAATGTAGCAATTTACAGTATTTATTGGCCATGACGGAAGTAACTTCCAACCGAGTGGACAGGCCCTCTAGTCTACAGACACTTTTCATGCTAGTCCTCACTACAAACAAACAAGGCATTATTATAAAAAGGAAGAGTGGTTCTGTGGGAGGTTAGCAGATTAAAAACATGGTTTGTGCAATCACTTGTTATATAACACGTAAAACCAACACAGACATGCGTTTAAACCAGCAATAGACTGACACATCAGTCAGCCAATGGTACGATTGAGCAGCCAAAGCAAAACTGATAACTGACTATGTGGCCAATTAATATTTAAGGGTCTCAAAAATGTATAATAGAGCCACTCTACTCCTTAAAAATTCTCACCAGCATTTGAAAAAAAAAAAAAAAAAAACCCAGCAGAACCATCAGTTAAAACTCAATATTTCAGAGAATACACTAAAAACTACAAGAATTTAAGAGACTCACTCATCGATCCTGTCAGGAAAACCCCAGCAGTGGTGAGGGTTACTGTCTCCATGGCCTGTGTGAATGAAGCTGTTCTTCAGTGGACGGCTTATGTCATGGGCAGAAAGACCTGCCACTGACGTAACTGTGTTCCTGGGAAACTGACCAACCTTTAGGGTACGCTTGTTCTGACCTCTCCACCAGTAGTTCTCCGCCCTGCAGGACACAGAGACCATTTAAAGCAGGGGTGCCCAACATTGGTGTGAAATTATAGAACCATAATTAAATTTAATTCCTATCTTTAGGTCTAGATCAGACTTCCAAGAACATTATATAAAATGTTTCCTTTAAAGAACCAGAATTCGCACAATTACTCACCCTCATGTTCCCAACCTAAATTTCTTTCTTCTGTTGAGCCCAAATAATTTTCTTTCTAATGTTGTGCACAAAAGATTATCTTTTATTTTTATATAATATATATTATATTTAAGAATGTTGGTAAGCAAAAGGTGATGGTAGCCATTCAATTGTTTGGAAAGAAATCATACAGGTTTGGAACTTGAGGGTAAGTAATTGACGATTCTTTTTTTTCTGGATTAACTATCCTTTTAAATTAATGGCCATTTTTTAAATGAACATACATGACAAACATTTTATTTTTCAGATAATAATTGTGACCCTGGACAACAAAACCAGTCATAAGTGTAAATTTTCAGAAACTTGATCTGAAAGCTGAATAAATAAGCTTCCCATTGATGTATGATTTGTCGAAATGCTGAGAAAATAACATTTAAACTTGTCCAAATTAGATCATATTACTAATCAAAAATGAGGTTTTAATATATTTACAGTAAGAAATTGACTAAATATTTTCATGGAACATGATCTTTACTTACTATCCTAAGAATTTTTGGCAAAAAAGAAAAATCAATAATTTTGACCCAAACAATGTATTTTTGGCTATTGCTACAAATACACCCCAGCGACTTAAGACTGGTTTTGTGGCTGATATTCTTATATATAAATAAGATACAATAATATTAAAACGTATAAAAGTCTGGATATTCCATGGATTCAAAAATTACTCCAGGAACCACTGGAGTAGACTGTTGTTTTTATCTCGTCTGTCCTAAAATCATTCACTATAAAGTGAAAGTGTCATATCAGTCATGACTCTATAAGCCCCATTAAATTCTATATAAAAGCTTACCTGCCCTCTATGATGGTAATGACATCATTCATCTGGATTTGAAGCTTGTCAGGTTCATCAAAGTCTTGCAGGGCCCTCATGTCTGTAGGCATGGTCTCCACTAGAAATTCCCTTAGAGCCACAAAGGTGGGCCTGTCATCCGGTTTCTGAGCCCAGCACTGCATCATGACATTATAAATGTCTTGAGGACAGTCCTCAGGCTTCGGCAGGCGTTCACCCTCCTTGTCTATTTTGTGGAGGATCTGCCACAAACACATATTTCATTTTTTCTTATAATTTTCTTAAACAATAAGTAAATACAATAATAGCATGATCGCTATTCAGAAGAAAATGAACTATTTGGTTCTAAATGTCTTGAGTTTAAGGATTACTGTCAAGCTGGTCTTTCATTAAGCAACATTTTTTTATGACTAAATAGAAATTCAGAGTGTATGAGGAGAGGTACCTGACTACCATTTAGACCCAGCCATGGCTCCTGACCATAGGTAAACATTTCCCACAGTGTTACACCAAACATCCATGTGTCTGTTGCGTGAGAAAACGTGCGCGTCTTCAAGCTCTCTGGGGCACACCTATTTAAGAAGAAGTAAAACAAAATTCCCATAAATAAACAACCCACCAAGTGGAAAGTGAGATAAGGATCATGCACAATTAATTTAATCAAATCCAGGGCCACAAACAATGACCTCATTCTGAATCCTGAGCTCTGGCCTTTCGCTGCATACAAACAAAACCAACCAAATTATTTAAAGCTCTCCGTATCCCTTCTTGACAGATTCAAACCACATGCAAACAAACTCTTCAATTGTAAATATATATCCAGTCTCTCCAACCCTCTCCCTCACCAGGCAAATGGGACTTTGCGATGCTCTTGCATGACGTAATGGTCATCATTCTTAGGCAGCGCTCTCATCAGTCCGAAGTCACCGATTTTGACCTGCTCACTGGAAGCTAGGAGAATGTTTCTGGCGGCCAAGTCACGGTGGATGAAGCGTTTGGACTCCAGGTAGGCCATCCCATTGGATATCTGGATGGTATACTGACACAAAGTGGAAATGAGGAAATGGCCCAGGGTCTTTCGCAAGCGATCCAGCATGGAGCCGAGAGGTGCAAGCTCAGTCACCTTTGAGAAAAAAGGGTAATAAAGAGGGTCATTTAGGGGAAGAGACGCAGAAGCAGGCAGAAGTTTGCAACTAAAAAATCTAAAACATTAGAGACAATGAACACTGCCAATCAGGAATAACTCGAGAAGCCAGTGTCAGCAAATAATGAGTCTAAGAGAGCATGCAAATGTCAAGCCTTATTTTAGCTCACCCCTCCCTTCTCAAGACCTTGATACTTTAGCACCCTGTCTTTGCCACCAATTTGATGTAGACGTTAACTGGCACACTCACTCACCATCTTCATGGGGTGTGTGAGGACGACTCCGTAGAGACGGATGAGGTTTTGGTGGTCAAGAGAGTGCATGGCATTCACCTCACGGATGAAGTCATCCAGAGCATCTGGTTGGTTGAGCACGTCTGTCTTCAGACACTTCACTGCCACATTGAGCTGAGAAGTACATATTGAAAGAACAACTCAGACAGGAAATCAGCACAAAGTCCCTGCATGAGAACACATATGGCCTTTGCTGGGGAGAGCTCCCAGCAGCTGGATTAACCTGTACACATCACAATCCCACACACGCTAATGACCCCCTCTGAGACCTGTGTCTACACTGTTGCTGATCATTACCGAAGTTCAGAGCATAATCGCAGAGCAACTTTATTCTCTGAACTCAGCTTGGATTCTGGCTGAAGCTCCATCTTTTGGAAAGATATCATATAACATCTGCCATTACTCTGCCTAAAATAGGAGTAGCTTTGCTTCATGAGTTTTAATACATTTTTAATGATTAAATAGATTTGTACATTTTCAGAAAGACCTAAATAAATTGCTTTTTTCTGTATGCCATCCTTCTGTAAGTTCAAAAAACATTTCAGGAGACTAAATGCATACATTGTTATGTATATATGTGTGTGACACTATGTTGCTTCTGTTCTGTGTAGCATATTTTCTTAATCTGCTTAATTGCCTTGCATGTGAAAATGGATTAGGTTCAATTCGTCAAAATTAAAAGCACTCTACTCATGCAAGTATCACACAGAGGGTCAGGGGTTTGTTCAAATCTTCCTTTCTATGTTTGAAATCAGTAATAGTGATGCTTGCCATAAAGGCTATAATCATTAAGCTGGATGAGGGCATTTGAATGTTACATGCATGAAAAGAGCATAAATCTCAGCTCTGTCCTGACATTGTTCTATACAGTGCAATGAAGCAGTGTTTGATGTGCACAGATGGTCACAGGAAAGATGTTCCCACTCAAGTCCCATGTGGAAAGAACCCTTTGGTGTGCAATACACACTATCACTACAGCCTCCGGCTCAGTTCACATGACATCTGACCCCTCATCAGGTCATTAGAGGCCCGTCTCTCCCACAAACCTCCTCTGGAGAACACAGCTGCTACAATGACACATTGGGATCAGCCTTGAAACAGGATGTTCACATAGAGCCCTTTAAGGGAAAGGTGGGACCACAGATACAGTGTCTAAAAGCTATTCTTTTGTTGATCTGAATATCTGAATGTGACGCACAATGTTCCTGCCAAAAATGGATAATAATCCTAAATGCTCACACTTTATTTTAAGGTCCAATTCTAACCATTAACAAACTATTAACTATGGTTTTGCCTCAATAAACTGCTGATTTGTTGCTAATAGTTAGCTAGGTAGTTGGTAAGTTCAGGTATTGGGGAGGATAAGGGATGCAGAAAATTTCCAACAAGAATATTTGCTTTATAAGTACTAATAAACAGCCAATTTGTTAATAATAGGCAGGCAAATAAGCAACTAGTTAATAGTGAGAATTGGTCCCTTTACTAAAGTGTTACCTCAATTTCTTTTTATAAATGTTTCATATTAAAAAAGGAAAGAATAACATAAAGCTTTCTCTAAAACATCAATGTTACAGTCTCAATCCTCATCTTGAGTACATCCTAGTGCATGACAGAGATGGTGGCTGAATTCTGCATCTGCAAAGCTGGTGTTTTTAACAAAGCTCCCTCTGTTTTCCAAACACAAACCTTTCTCTCCTCCCCCACTCACCAATACATTCAGAATCATGATTTGTTTGGGATTTTTGTTTTGATTCTCCTATAATTCCAGTGATAAAATGTTCATTACTAAATATATGAAAATAATAAAAAAGGGTTGCTTCAGGTTTGTGCTTCTTATTCGTGCTTCTGGCATTATGTTTTGTTCTATTTCCGCATTCGTCAGTAATCACGCAACTCATATGTATTACGTTAGCAGGTGGGACTGGTTCTTCAAGCCACAATCAGCGAAAGTGAGGGGAAAAAAAAGTGTTAATTACGCTTATACGAAATAGGGATATTTATTTTACAAAAATGCATGGAATTGCTACAAGAGGCCCCCTCGGCCATGTAAGGGACGTTTCATTATGAATGCATGTGCTTTATTTTTACGTTCCCGAAAAGCAAACATCCATTTAGTCCCATGGATAGGCTTGGAGGGGTCTGGACAGTTTTTAATATTACTCCGAATGGAATAGTCTGAAAGAAAAAATATTCATATATACATAGGATGCATTGAAGGTATGTAAAACACGGCCTATTTTGAATTTTTAGGTGACGTAACCTTTTAAGCTTCACACTCAGAACAAGCTTAATAGACATAGCTGAATAACTGTCATTTAGGAATAAAATCTCGTTAGTGTTGCAATCTTTTAACAATTAAGCATTTAGGTCTACTCACCACTTTTCCATTTGGCGTGAACCACTCTCCACGCTTGACCACGCCAAAGGAGCCATCACCCAGTTTCTCAAAGAGGGCCAGGTCTTTCTCACTAATGAGACAGGTGAGGGCCTGCTGCTGGCCATCCACTGGAGGAGGTGTGGCGGTGAGTTTTCGGAACGTACTGGCTGGCTGAGGATTGAAGTCTCCTTCTGGTCTCTTGCCACTGAACACCTGATGGAATAAAAAAAAATGTCAACATCTAGAGGTGACAAGTAAAAAGCCCTTAGCAATGTATATAGACAAATTATGTTTTAATTGTGTGCAGCCAGAACTGCATCAAAAGTTCACCAGAACATTAAGGGCTCCATGGACAGTCTCTATCCCATTATGGTAATGATATGTGCTAACAGAAAACATCAAAAAGAGCAACAATAAAAGAGAGAGAAAGAGAGAGAGAGAGAGAGAGTAAGTGAGTGAGTGATTCCATAAAGAACTGCTCTTTCTAACTGCTTATCAGCACTTGAGGCAATTTGTATGAGGAGCCTGTGGGTTGGACAAGGAGAGCTGAGCTGTCAAGAATCAGAGTGTGGGTTGAGGGAAACCAGTGGCTACAAACTCACTGGACATAGAGGATGGAAGTGAACGGAAGGTGGAGGAGTGAGAGGTGACCATGACTTTAACCCATTAAAAACAGACAGAAAGATCAGATTAGAGAGAGTGGTGACACTGCAAAAAAAGAGAAAACAGAAATAGAGAAGGTCGGAACGCAATGTCTGTAGCCTTGAGAGTGAGAGCTTGGATTTGACTGACAGGCTGAAAATAGAAGAACTGAACTGGGACCAGAGTGAAAATAGAGGATCCAGACAGAGCCTTGAACCCCAGACTACTGTCTGATAACCATACACATAGCAAACATATATTACACACTGACAAATGCCTCAATGAGTAACAAATCCAAACTCATCTTTCCATCTCGGTTCTAGACTTTCCATTGACATTTGTATACCGACTCTGAGCCAATGATATTTTCGCTTCCTGACCCTCACAATAGCTTTTTATAGTTTTACATCTTCATTAAGACATTAGTTAGTATGTTTATTAAGCAGCTTCAAAGCTGGACAGTTGTTTTCCACAATATAGATGATTCAGGTTTGACAGTCCATATAATAATTGCCACCAAAACTCTGTCACAAAACACATTCAAACACAAAACTATAAAGGCATCCACACATATTTGCATGAAAACAACATTTGAAACAGGAGAACACTAACTAAGGGAAAGTGTCAACTAAAGCATGCCCACACACACTAACACTGGAGTGAGGAGGCAGATTACTCAGTCTGTTCTCGGTGCCAGGAACGGAAACAAACAGGTGTAATTTTAGAAAGCTCTCATCCTCTCAGACCACTTCCTGTAGGCCCAGGCCAAAGCTGCAACTAAAGCCTTCACACAAGGGAGGAAATAAGTCTGTGTGTGTGTGTGTGTGTGTGTTGGTTTGTGGCCGAGTCGACGGATTTATATCAAACTGTGTGCATGTACTTCATATGTGACTTTAGAAAAGTTGTTCACATTATGATGTACACTTTCAAATGTTTATTATTGTACCTTTAGAGGTACAGAAGCTTGACCCTTTTAACATCAAAGGAACAACTCTATACCTTATCTACACCGAAAAGGTTCATAGTAGTACCTTAGGGGTAGCATTATAACTAACATGCAACTTGTAGGGTTAAATAAGGTACACCATTGTCCATTTAAGGGTACTGCATCAATGGCAAGCTGCTGTACCATAAAAGGTAAACTTTTTGTGCTTATTTCCTGACAGTGTGTGGGAGTAGAGGATAACTTTGTGTGTGCTTCATTTAACACAAGTGTGCCATTTCTGGAGCCAAAGGTCAAGATGTCCTCTCATCCCACAGCCCTACAAGCTGATGGTTTAGACAAGAGCAATCAGTTGTCAATCCTGTGTGCATACTGTATCACTCCCACATTCACAATTCCTCACTACCATAACTAAGCATACACAAATACACAGTCTATAATGTAAATATAAGTGAGAGTAGGGGATTAATGACGTGGCAAGTCAGATGGAGCTGGAAAAGCCAGATTAATTCTGTGGTCTCTCTAATTCTAGCCTTGGCTCTTTGTGCACGGTTAGAAAACTAGATACCAGTATGGCACAAATAGACAACACATTCAAGGGGCAAACACAGAAGCACAACATTGAGTGGTATTTTAAATATTAAAAACAGAGCAGAGCAGGGCAGGCCAACATAAATGCACAGAAATTAATAAATGTGTCTATTACTTCAAATGCACTAGCTGCTGTTGCTGTTTACTCAGGTTAAAACTGACTCTGGCTCCAGGGAGCCCTTTGGTCAGCACCACCCAGACATCCAGCCCAATGAAAACAACTCCCATACTGAGGACACACTATAACCAGCCGTACAGAAACAGCTCAAAGCAAAGTATACATTTATTTAGGTCAGTTTATTGTATGTAATATATTCTGGGCAAAACAATCTGCTCCTTTTAAACAGTCCGATAGGGCTCCTATTTAATTTTTTCTACACCAAATCAACCTTCAAGAGTCTGACGAACCTATTTTTAAATAAATACATTTGCAAATACATGCAGTTTTTTTTTTTAACAAAGTATAATATGCGTTTTATTATTATCTGTTTGCTCTTAAATGGCAGAGGAGAAGTTAAAAAGAAACAGTTACTGTGACTTCCATGCTGACTCATAATTCTAGTTACATTTATTTGTTTATCTCAACATCCATCTGGGTCATTCCTTGTCGACTTAACCAGTGGTCCCCAGCTAAATATTCTGTTTTTGACATTTTGTTCTAATGAATGAAATACATAAATGAATCAAATAATTTTTACTGAGTAATACACTGAATTTGTATTATATTACACATTTCACCTGAGACTTGGAGGCAAATTCTGACCATCTCTGACCCTCACTAGACAGCAAGGGTAAATCATGATTAAGGCACAGAAACAAAAGCTACATATCCCCTCTGCTGCTGCATGCTGCCATTGTGCATGCCATATGCGCATACTTTCCTCTGCATATAAACAACACATGCTGCTGCTCACATTGAACACAACCAGAGGACAGCATGTAAATGTGTCATCAGTGACACTTAAACAGTGGCTTTCAATACCATTTATGTTTGCCTTAAATTTGACTATTTATCATCCTTATGCAAACATTCTTGCCAGACCAAATACAACTTCTGTTAATATCAGCGCAGTATTTATGATATTGGTTCAACGTATCACCCAGTATGCTGAAAGTTATTTTGTTAGCAGACTGAGTCCAATTTGATGCTCTTCATGGAGCATTTGATGGACCATTAACCTGGTTAGTGCTTTAGAGAGTGAGCGGCAGGCCTGAGTCAACACTTTCTGTGTCAGCAGTCAGAACAAACATTTCAGCCAATGAAATGTGTAAAAAGAGAGAAAATAATTTTGTAAATTTCAGATTTGTGAAGCAACGGGCCTCACCCAAAGTGTTGATGACAAAATATATATTTCCTTACTCTAACTTTGAAGAAACTTGATTGCTGAACTTCTCAGCTTGAACAGCAAGTTAATCTTTTGAGAAGCATCACAACCTCAGCTTGACATGTACTGTGGGTTCCCCTTCTGGATCAATAAGACACTTTGCAAGTTAGAGACTCCAAAAAGCTTTAGGGAAAATGTGAGCTGAATGACCAAAAAACAAAGCAAAGCCCTTGTCGAGCTGCATGCGTATAGATGAGTGAGACCTGATCCTGCACTGGAAGCCTCATTAATCTGTCAGTGAGTGTGCGGAAGGCTGATGACATACCTTGCTCATCCAAGACTTGCGCTTGCACATGGTTTTTCTCCTCTTCACCGCCTCCCACAGCCGTCTTTGCCCTGTCAAATAAAGCAAATGAGTGCTTAATAATTATTTAATGAATAGTCATGATATATGCAAGGACACCAGAACCAGGACTCTTTTGATAGAGGAAAAACCCAACCTTATTCCATTAGTAATTACATCTGAAATGTATAATTTTGCGAAGAAACAAACAGGCAGAGAATGAAAAAGACTAAAGGGAAGAAAGAGAGGAGAAAATAAGACCAGCGTGCCAAAAAAGAGAAAAGCAAGAGTGTGAGTAGAGCCATGTAATGAGTCGAGTTGGGCAATAATCAGGCTGGCGTAAAAGAAATTAAATTAGCACAGTTTACACTTCAGGCATCACACAAAGGCTTAATACTGAGTGTGGGATGACACACTGATTAGATCTGGCAGACACTTAAAGCTTGTGCTGGGTTTAGTGAGAAAAATCCCTGCTTTTTAACAAGTTTCATCAGTCTCAGACTGCCTTCTGTTGTATTAAAATTATCCATCTAAAATGACCTTTTTTTAGATTCATCTTTGTCACCTTTGTCAATTCTAAATATATATAAATCTCTGAGGAACATATTCATTCTTTGGTTAAAACTATTTAGATCTGGTGAGCTTGATATTATACTGTTATATGATATTAGGTCAAAGTGCTCTTCCTCCATACATTATAATTATCTTATTTATCTGCTTAAAAAATTGTCACATTTTATTTTGTGTCACCATACTTACTCATGTAATTATATATATGTCATGTAGCCGTCATTAAATAGGGAAAACATGCTTTAAATGCTAACATAGTGGAGCATTTAAATTGCTGACATTAGTAGACACAAACAAAAACGCTCCGTCATTCCTTGATGAAGCTTCACTAAGCTAGCTTTTGAAGAACCACGAATGTAAACAGCATCTAGTTTGGTTCGGAGACCTACAAAAGCTCTTAATGACATTGCCCAACATCCACAAACAATCATCAACAAAGCGATGAATTAAAAAATGTATTGCTCTGTGTATAAGTGCTGTGAAAAAACGGCACAATCTACAAGTCAAAAGAAATGTATATACATGTGTACACACACGCTTTTAAAATATACCAACATTTCATATATCAGTGTTGGCATGCCAAAAAATCTAGCCAATATCAATACTAGCCAAATTTGACAATTCTTATTACCAATTTTGATACTACTGCAAAACAATTAAATTATACCACCTTATTGATTTAATGCTTAGAGTTAATAGAACAATCATTTTGTAATACAACAAAGGGTTTTTTTCGGCCAATATCATTCCTACAGTATGGCTATCATATGTCAATAACCACAATGTAAATCAGGAAAAAAATTGAGCAGTAAATCTCCATCACCCGTTTTCAAATAGAGCGACAGATAATACACAGAGCAGCAGATCACTGACAAGCATCGCGTTTGCAGGCTATTAATTTACGATACTTAAATCGATATTGCATAACTTGTCAGTAATCTATGGCTCAGTGTATTAACTGTTGCTCCATTTGAAAACAGGTGATGGAGATCAAGGAACCGGCTTTACCGATGAGATGCGTATGAATACATGACTTGATATGCGAGTACAATGTCTTTGGAAGGCATTATTTGTATTGAACCTAAAAGCAAAAGACCTTGGTTAGACTCACCGGGCCGGCCCATACCAATCTTCTCCAGGTCCTCATTCTTCACATAGTCAAAGTGTGATAGACGTGTAACGTTGAGCTCATCACGGATGCGCAGGAAGTACTGCTGGAGTTGCACTTCCATAAGCAGCTCCAGCAGCCACTCAGTGCCCTCTTCACACTGCATACTGCTGCCCAGCTTCTGCACAGAAACAGACACACCAATGAACTCAACAGAGCTATTTCACATAAGCAATGCGTCTCCCAAAACCCCAGAAGCATGGTCATTTTATTTTCAGCAAAATAACAGTCAAAAACAAAAAGTTGTGTCCAACAAGTCCAACTGCGCATATGATCAAATGACGTTATGATAGAATGCTAAATGTTCAGAGTGTGCAACAACAATCAGGGGGTAAAAATGATACAGTTGGCTATTCTGGTTTTAACGTGGTACACATCTGATGAGCACACACACACACACCCAAACATGAATATGCACACCTGAAGTTCATAAAACACAGATGGCATTGGCCCTGGCCCAGGCCACATGTGCTAAGCTGCTCTCTATTTAATTACTCCCAAAAGGAGCATCTCCAAACCTCCGAAACTAACCAGATTATATGCCTTACCTTTTCACAAAAGCTGCTGCATCTCCAATTCCATTTCGAGCACAATTAACAATGTCATATCCATAAAAAAATTTAAATCCACATGTCCCAAAGTCCTTATCACGTTTCAATCAATGAACACCAGCAGTCATTTTAAGCTTCTGTTTTGCAACAAGAGCAGAAGATTAATGGGGCAGCAAATGGATGGACGATCACGGACACTGATGCTTGGAAGCTCTGGGACAAATAAAGTGTGCTACTGTTTTCCATGGTCTGCTTTTGCGCTTGTTCTTTTTTCTGTTGGAGCATATTGGACATCAGCTGCTTTCAATTTTCAATCTCTCCCTCCCCCTGCACTCCTTCACACTGGTGATCTTTCTCTGACACACTTTCTTTCTCTGGAGGTCTTGTGGTTAGTCACTTCTTAACAACATTAAGGCAAAACCGGGGAGGGTGAGGGGTAGGAGGTGGAGAGCATATCTAGCAATCAGAAAGACAGCAAAGTCAACTCGCCCTTTTGAATGACAAAGTGTGCTTGCATGCACTAGTGCGACTATGTAACTTTGAATATTTTGTTTTCATGCAATGCATATGTGTGCGCAACTATAACAGGCTGCTAAGGATGCAAACTGCAATAAAAATACAGACATATGTTTGTGCTTTTAGTTTAATGCTAAATTCCATGTGGGAAAGCTGTGCTTCAAACTCAATCAATCAGTCTGCACTTCCAAAAAAGGTGACAAACAAGGAAGCTGTGTTGATTACAAGGTAAAGGTTTCTCTTGATGTGTTGAAATTAGGGCTGTCAATCAATTACAGACTGTAGTACATTTTATTATTAAGCCTACATAAAATGACAATTTATCAAATTCATTTAATTTTTTTTTTTCTAATGCAGAGATCTGAAGGCTGATTTTTATTTATAGGCATCCTTCAGTCTCAGGAGACCATGGATCATGAGTATCACCAGTACATTATTGGTTGTGACTCAAAAGTAAAATTACAAAAAAAGTCCCCAAGCTTTTGATATTTTGTTATTGATTGAGCTGATTTGTACAGTTCTGCTGTGGTTATATTTGAAACTCTTTTGTAGGTAGAACAGCAAAAATGGGAAGTGTTCTCTAAAATTTAGGCCTAAGTTATTTTATATTAACTTTATTTAACCTGTATAAAATCAAATCACACATTGACAATCTTAGTGATATTTGGAGAGGGAATAAAATGGCACTCTTTGTGTGATTTTCAGAGTATGTATGCAGAGTGGAGCCGCAACAATTTCTGCTTTGCGCTTCAAGTACTCAATCATTCCGCTCAAGGTTCACCATTCCATTTCTCACTTACTGATATCAGAAGCAGTGCTCCACCTTCACTTCCTGAGGAAATTTTCGTCTTTTATTTATCTACGGATCACAACGTTTCATAGACATTTCTGCTCCTTCAAATTGGATTCAGATAAAGTAGCCTTGTAAGATTAAGTTTGTTTAAAAGCATCATTGTGAGAGCGTTTGTGTGGTAGTAAGTGCTGTACCTGTTTAAATCATGCTTTCACCTGAAAATATTCTGGAAGGAACAAACTTTCCACGCATGTCCATTGCAGTCATCATAACCTTCACATTCTTACTGATTTGAGTGATCAGAGGTTAGTTAGTGTCTGTGCAGACATAACTTCAGATGTTGCCGAATTCTAAAACATTGCGGAAGCTTGGTGAGATGTTCATGTAAAACAAAGGGTTACAAAGTTGACAGGTTTCTTGAATACGTGTCGGAAAAGAGAGAGAACAAGAACCCTTTTGTGCCTGAAGTGCTTCCTCTGTTGACACATAAAAAGTCATGGGTCATAAGGGTCAGGGCCTTTTTGACTTTAATTTGACTATCAATATTAACTACAAGTATGAAAATAGCAATAGTAGTGCTCTATAATTTCCATGATGCAGAAATTGGAACATTTGTCAAAAAAAAAAAAGAAGCTTGCTGCATATTTTGAATAAATGCATTCAAGCACTACTTTAATTATATAAAAAGTATGCATTAAAGTGAATAAGCTATGGAGGTGATCATAACTGATTTATATTCAACCATAAAATACAGAATCTAGAATCAATTACAGACAACATCATTTGGAGAAAAACTGATTCAGTATTACTTAAATGACATTAAATAGATTTAGAATAAACAAAAAATTAAACTCATTCTATACATCCCAATTTTAACTTTCACACCTAACCTGGGAACAGATCCAACATCATGTCCAAATGTGTCTCAACAGTTCCAGTCTACCCTGCTGGCTTGCAAACTTAGGAGTCATTAGATACAGTATACCACTGAACATACAGGAAACACCTCTCCTGTGTAAAGGAGGAAGGGGAATGTGTGAAAGAGAGAAAGAGAAATCCAGAACTCATCTCTGATGATAGAGGAGGAAAAATAATTGTCCTGTGGGTGAAGTGAGTAAGCTTGTGGTTTTTGCATGCAGCATGTATCAGACAAATCTACAAGCTAAAATCAGATACAACTTCCTGTCTACGATATAAAGGCTCAGCTTTTGATTCTAAAAAAGTATGTTTCACTAGAACTTTTAAGCACTTCAAACAAACCAAGACCCCTCTATGATATCTTGTAATATTGGTACTATGCATTACAGTATTATCATGTGCAAAATACGTTAGTATTGCTTACATTTCAAAACTTGAATATTCCACTACTACCAAAATGCAGGTATACTATGCAATGGTGCAATTTGATGTAATGCATATGCTGTTACAGGGCTGTAAACTTTAAGCTCAAGGGAACTATTGCCATGGCCCTTGGACAGAGGCCACAAATTACAACCAAGAGTGGTTACACCCTTCACGCAATTTTAAGAAAGAACATTACAATTGAATTGCCATGACGAGGCACAATAAGTCAGCTACAAAGACTGACAGCATTACGATAATGCAATTAAAGTCAACAAGAATGAATTAATGGCCACAACATAAAACTAAATAACTCACCTAACAACACCTAACTTCTCACAATGTGTGAGAAATAGGCTATTTGACACAATGCTCTCATGTTATGAACTGAAGGTTTTATGTATTGTTAGGGTCAGACTCTGGTATGATCTGATGATGTCCATGAACACAGCTAAGCTCTGACATGTAAAAAAGCATGGTGCAGTTTCTCACCAACAGAGATGCTGACATGATCCAGCACACACACGTACGCTCAAGCACGAGTCAGTCCTGAAATTCCCAGCTCTATTCCACAAACTGAAACCTAGCATGCACTGCACAAGACAATGAAAAACAAACTTACTCTGTACAGATGAAAATGGGCAAGAAACGGAAATGATTTTTTGAGTTTATCAAAACGACGCATATTGAGTTCTGAAAGGAAATCCACAAAAAGAGAGATTCAGCCTAATCGTCCAAGACTCTTTTGCTGGAGAACAGGGTTCGAGATGGAGAGACAGCTCCAAAACTGTGAGGGTCTCCTCAGTAGGAAAGTCTCCAAAACTTGTACAGCCGACGTACTACATTCCATTGCAGAGGCAATCCACATTAAGCTCCTTTAACCGAAGCTCAGAGCTAGCGTGGAGAACTTGTACTGTATGTGGGGGTAGATAGAGAGGTCTGCCAAAGGGAAACGTTCACTTGGCAGCCTAGTTAGAACATCCCAAAACAAAGTTCACACTTTGTGCTCTGAAGCAAATCACAAGGACTCTGAGGTGATGTCCTCCTTGTCGTATGTCTGGAAAAGATTTTGCAGAATGCGTTTGAGTCATTTTCCTCGGTTGTCCATTCCGCTATCCATCAGTCCACCGGCCAGCTATTAATAGAACAGTTTCTTCTATTCCCGATTCCCTCGCTCAGATGACAGCCACAGTGGAAGTGATAAGAGAACCAGAAGAGCTGCAATGCCCAGACAAAGTTGTCCCTTAGCGCTTCTATGGTCTGCTGAACTAGAAAAGGCACTGCTTTTTGTTTTTTTTGGTCAGTGCGTGCATGTTTGTGTCAGAGGGGACGTGTTATTCTGAAGCAGGAGGAGCGTCTAGGACTTTCTCTCCCCCTACTGCGTGACTGTGTAATTCCTGCAACTCACAAACAGACACTGGGGAAGTGCCCCTTTTCTTTCTTTCCCTCCCTCCCTCTCTCTCTCTCTCCTCCCTCCGTCAGCCTGTGCCCGGGACAGAGACTCTATGGTATTCGGATGGAGGAGCATTTGATCATGAGCCAAAAGGTCAGATTTAACTGCAGGATGGAGAGCTCATTTCCTGTGTTCCTCCCATATGTTGGACTCTTAACAAATCCCCCTCCTGAACGCCACCATATCCCCTCCTATCTCTGGCTCTCACCACATCTTTCTTTTATATTCACTCCCTCTCTCCCACTCTGTTCTAAACTCCCACATGACCTGACTTTTCTTCTTTATTTGGTTTGCGGCATTCTCCTTCCTCAATCCTTCTAAAAATGTTTTCTCAACCTCTTGTAAACAAACGCGCTCAAAAAGTGCCCCCTCCCTCTTCTTCATTCTCCTCTGAACGAAAAAGGGGACCTTTTTGGCTTTCATCACCCCTAGCAGAATAAACCATGTTTTATTTACATCCCCTCACCCTCCCTCATTCACCACTTAATCATCAAGCCTACAGACTAAACCAGACGTGCAGCATTTGAGCGATAAACAAAATGTACAATGTTGGTTGAGCCGCATGTTTTGTTTTGGGTTTTTTTCCCCAGAGCAAGAGGGAAGATGAGGTGAGCAGAGACAGAGGCAGTAAAGCAGGGCCCTGCGTGTCATGAACGGTCTGCCTCCAATTACTGTCCTGACACAAAGAATTTCCAACGCCGATTCATACCAAGCAGCTAATGCAGCAGGAATGTTCCTGAGACTTATTGAAAAAAGAGCTTTATTTAAGCAAATGAAGAAAAATCTGGTAATGCTAACATAGCTGTGAAAACGGGAAAAATGTGGGTTCCTGTGACCGAGCTCAGATATTTGGCCTAACACTTAAAGCAGCCATGCACTGTAGAGACTGTAGGTGTCGTAAGTATCTGGTCAATTCATTTTAGGAGTTCTTTCCATAGCAGAGTCACCTTTGACTTGCTCACGGGAGGGAATCAAGGCAATAAAGCATGAACTGTGAACTGTGCTATTCAAACTGACAATCTTATTTACTTAATTTTATCATATACTGTACTGCACATGCATTAAAAAAGGACTGTATTTAAAGAGACAATTAAACTAAAATGAAAACTTTGGCAATGAAATGTGTCAAGCAGAAGCTCAAAAGTGTTTGAGGGTCTCAAGCATCAAGCTATGATATTTCAGCTTTCATTTACTGTATTTTTGTGTCAGTGTTTACATAGTAATTAAATCAAATTAATAAATCGGTCCCAACTTGGATTAAACCACTTTATCAGAATCCATTTTATGCAGAATCCATTTACATATGGATTGCTTTTACAATGTTTCTAGAAAGTTCTGAAAGCTTGAAATGACTGAATGCATCAAAACGATGACAATGTTAAAAATATATTCTTTTGTGTTCAGAATATAAACATTGCCTCATTGAGAGTGAGTTACTGATTTCATGACTAAATCATTTCAACTGTAAGAAAGCAGTGGGTGTGTCATCAAGGAACACTTTTTACTATGTGCATTTGTGAAGGTGACCTGTAGTTAGCACTAACAGCTTTGCACTTTTAGACCGGATGAGCCAAGCTCACGCTACACCTTAAAATGTAGCACCTCACAGAGAAGTCAAATCCACAACTCTCATGTCTGCCTTCAGGATTCAACGATGGTTCGTTTAAAAAAGCACAAGCACGATTACTGGAATTTGAGACAGCCCCACTCTGTTAAATCATTAAGACATTGGAACTATACATTACTAAATATGTTTTTACTGATGGATTTATTTATTTTTGTGCTAGTCAGGTGGATCACTTTACTCCAACAAATCACCAGAGCAGGGCTCTAGACTAACTTTTTCCATGGGTTGCACTAGTGCGCCTTTTTTTCTTAGGTGCACCAGCACAAAAGTTACATGCACCCGCATTTTCATATTTTCATGAATTCATATTCATATTTCATATTCGTTTTCTGTCAGGAATTAGTTGTGTCGCGCCGCGCCGCGCCACGCCACATCCACTGAAGACAGCAGAATAGGTTCCATTGTATTTTGTCGGGTCGCGCCCTTCTGGTCCGATGTAGACAAGGTGTCACAATCGGGTCAACAAAGTTCTTTATTTGAAGCACAATTCTACAAGAAAGGTAAAAGTCTTGGTGTTTAACTAATTCTCGGACAGATCAGGCCTTAATATTCTTAACGAATAAGTTGTCAATCTTCTTTTAATCTTCTCTCATCATCCACGGCTACATCCGTTTATCTAGGACTAGGCTACTCGCCTCTCTCTTGCCATGTCTACACCGGACGTGAGCAGGGAAGTGCGATGCGACAAAATCCAATAGAACCTATTCTGCTGTCTATACTGGAATATGCAATGCCGCGCAACAAATTCCGTCGGTTTGTGTGTCTGTCGTTGGACCACAGAAATTAAGTTTCAGAGCCGTGGAGAATTTTTTCCCCCTCGAACAGCTAGTTGCACCGGTGTGACCTCAGATATTTGTCTATTAAGTCGCACTATTGAGAAGTTAGTTCACACTATAGAGCCCTGCACCAGAGGAGAACCAAAAGTGCCGACACCCAATATCATCCATACTCCAGATCTAGATGATACTTTACATGAACTCAATTCTGTTTGGTTTCAACATGACAAATATAACAACAACATAACCAGTTCAGGGAAGTGGAAAAGCCAGCAGATGAAAAAGCCAAAATCAAGTCTTAAGTGTCATTAAGTGTTTACACCATTACACCATCTTTACTAAAGGAACAGTAACTAGTGTTAAAGCTCATCTGAAAATGTCATACAGACAAAAGAACGATAACACATGCTTCTGTTTAATAACAAATGACATAGACCTGTACAGTTCAGCTTCATAAGGGATACTGAACATGCAGCTCAATTCTTCAGCACTTCATAAGATGTGAGACATTGGTGAAACACATTTCAATCTTAACTTCTGTACAGTATTTCAAAGAAAAACTGAATATTCTGAGGCAAATAACACAAAGCTCAATTGTATGCACTGGGATTTATTTTCAAATGAACATTTATAGTATCTGTCTATAGTGGTATGGCAATAGAAATTAGTTTGATTTTAGAATTTATGTTTTCAAAGCATTTTGGCCCCACAGGATTGACATTTAATCTACCCATCAAAAAGCCCTGCCATTTCATTTTCAGCTGCAATGCATACATATTATACTGTATTTGGCTGGTCCATTTCATCATCTTATCGATTAGATGGCAAGTAGTTCCCTGGTCATTTTCTTTGTCTTTTGAATCTTTGTCTGTATAAAAACCTTCCTGTCACATGCAACCAAGATTATCACTATGAAACGCATCTTACATATAATATAGCTCCTGTTCTGTTTGCACATGCATTCTAGGATTAATCCAAGTAACATAATTCAACTTTTTCAGAATTTCTAACTGCATTCACACCAAATGTATTCAGTACCAATAAAGAAAAATACAGAAAATAGGGTCTGGATGATTATCCACGGTTAAAGAGAAATAGCTTAAGACCAGTAAGTCAATTAAAAATAAAAGATAGAGAGAAAAAAAAGATACTGAGATACAGAAGTGTGAAGTCAGTTTTGTTTCCGCAGCACTAAAACATTATCTGGATGTCTCCAGGGGTAGATGAGGTCATAGTGCTAAATGTTATAGTAAAATGCCACCAAACACAGAGAAACAGTGTTAACACAAACACATACACACTGACCTAATCTAAACAAGCAGTAACATATACCCTAAAGGCAGAGCTGAGATGATTCACAGAACCCCAGGCTATCATGAAAAGATCTACAGACAGCTCTAAAAACATTCATTAAGTATATTAACGTGCATTTGAAAAAGATTTTAATCTAACTAAAATAATAATTTGTCCTTTTAAAATGTTGTGTAAATGCTTTAGTCTCACTGAAATCATACCAGTCTCAGATAAAACTGTTGCAAATAGAGTTGCTAATACAAGGTTTCAAATATCAGTGAAAAGAACCCATACCAACAGTGAAGGTGTTTGGGAATGAGAGTCACATGGTTCTTCAGAAATCATTCTAGTATGTCGACTGAGTGCTCAACAGAATTTTCTTATAGGTTTGTGGGCTAATATATTACTGAAAACAATCATAAATGTTATTTAAGAATTTTCTTGAAATTCAATTTCAAAATGGTAATAAATTATTTTGAAATCTACTTCTGATCTTGTGAATATATCATCTATTTAATATGGCATTTCTGATTAAAAGTAATTTCTACATATCACACGTCAAAGGAAATATAGTTGAGCACCACCCAAAGCAAACAGTCCCATGTAAACGCACATACTGCCAATCAGACTAAGGAATGACAATAACAGAGCACACCCTGGTTAATGTGTGCTAAGTATGAGGAAATTAAGGGCACCCACCACCATGTTAATCACGTGATGATTCATCCACATGTGGGTAATTACTGTCTTACAGACACACTGACACACTTACAGACTCACCGCTGAGCATGCCATTCCTACTGTACACAGACTGAATTAACTGTTTAATGCACATCAAAATAAATGTCCACAACACTCATGAGAAACACTTAAAATAGCCTGTAATACCTCATCCTCTTCGCAATCGCTGGGCAGACGCTGATATTCTGCTGTGTCCCCCATTTTAAGGTCAAACGAAGAGTCAGGCTCCGTTATGCAGTTCAAACTGACATGGATGTGGCCTTTTCTTCTGCGTACAGGTGACACAGCTGATTTCTGCTCCTCATAACAAAGCTGCAGCTCCTGGTTGACTGTTGGCTGGTCACTGTGTATTTGTGTGTGATGCCACACTATCAGTTGAAGTCCATCACATCCATACACGTTTCCTAATTCTATTGTGTTCCAAGCAGATCGCACATCCTCTCTCGCTGAGCTGTTTTTCAATCGGACTCCTTCATCTGAGACACTCCATCCCTCTCTCTCTCCCTTTCATAAACATCTGTGTGCGGTAGTAGTTTTTTTCTTTACAGACATGTGTGGAGTCCTGATGGCTTGGCTGATGCCATAGGCTAATCCCTTGTTATTGTTGTCATGTTTTTCCCTCTAATTTCTCCCTCTTCTCTTTCCCCTTGTCTTTTAAGCCAAAGCTGCCGGTCTCTGCTGCTGCGGTGAGTGGTTGCCCCCGACAACGCAGTGGCTACCTCGTCAAGTGCACTCACCAGTGAGCAGTGGGCTTGAGGCTCTCAGCCAATCAGAATGCTCACCGGCTCTGCTTTACGGAGAGGCTTTAATCCGGCAGGAGAGTGCATCAGAGAGAAAGAGAAACAGACAGAGAGGAAGAGGCAAAAATCAGGGCCATCTGGGAGCTCATAGTCCATGCATTTAGATGGATGAATGCAGAGGGAGGTGAAGGGTAGTCTGTTTGTCGCCTCATTTCTCCTGATCTCTCCGTAGTCTCTCTGAGCAGGCTTAATGTGTGGCCAATCTGCTGTTTTTCAGCCCACCCAACCAGCGGTCTTTGCTCTTCTGATCCTGTGAGGCAAAGTCTTAACTAGGATACCAAAACAGCTGCTGTGTCAGCTAGGGATGATCTATCACAGCAAAATGTATCAATATCTTTCTCGCTATGCTAACTGTTCATCGCAATTTCAAAATAAAAGTTTAAACCCTCACTCTGAGTTTACATGTTTTGATGTCCACATATTTTAGAAATTACAGTGGATGTAGGATTTCTGTCATAAAGAAATGGCAAAATATGTTTAGTCAATATTAAATTAGGATTTTTTTTGCAGTAATGTGTAAATAAATAAATAAATAAATAAAACCACATGATTTCTTGCCTTTGATACTTTATTTGAAAATCATTTATTATATATCATTGCCTAACTTTTAAAAGCAATTGTTCACTTAGGTCTATCTTTGCTACCACACAAAATCTTAAAGGGGATGCTACACCCCAAAATTAAAATGTTGTCATTTATCACTTACCCTCATGTCAGTCCAAACCTATAAAAGCTTAGTTCATTCTCAGAACACAATTTAAGATATTTTGGATGGAAACCAGGAGGCTTGTGACTGTCCAATAGACTGTCAAGTGAATTATACTGTCTAGAAAGGTCTAGAATAATGCTATGAAGCTACGAGATTACTTTTTGTATGCAAAGAAAACAAAAATAACGACTTTATTCAACAATTTTGTTGCATTTCCATACAATAATTATTCTCATCACTTAATAACTTTACAGTTAAACCATTGATGGCAGGAAGGATCTCCAGTATGCAAGATGTTCTTCAAAAAACTCCAGCAGTGGTTAGGAGATCTTTGGAGCTGATCTTTCTTTTTTCTATACCCTTCCAGATGTTGTGCTTGACCAACGGCCTTAGTGTGTCTTGCCGCTTCCTCCAGATGATGGATTTCTTGAACCAGCAGTTTCCACCATTTTGATGGTGTTGCCTTATTCCATAAGGGGCTGCCCTGGTATAGGCCCAGGCTCCCTCTCCCATGTTAGACATGTCCCACAAGGTCAGCATGACAAAGTGCTGATTTTGCTAGTTGTATTGCATCACCTGGTGTCCATTTTCATCCCGCTGGCAAAGTTGGTCTAACTTCCCGTATTACAGGATCTTGAGATTCTGAAAGTGTCATCGCTTGCCTTGCTTTAGCGCTAAAATATACATGCATTAACATATATATATATATATATATATATATATATATATACACACACACCCACACCTTTTTTTTTATTTTATCATGTAGAGTGGGTTTTCTGTGTTCGATCTATCTATGCTAATAGATTATGTATTTGTCATCACAAAAGTGCATTCTGTGTGAATGGTGCCTAGCAACATGAGCGTCTCACACTTGAGTGGTTAATGAAGTGTGCCGATGTGGTTTTCTATCCAAGGTATTTCACCGTGTGTGAAGTTTTCCTTTTAACATAATTATTGGTTCCACGTGAAAACTGCAGTCTCTGAGCTGAGAGAAGAATTTCTGCCCAGGTGTGAACACAAGACACAAGTACACTGGGTTTCTCCGACAACCATCACAATCACACTACCAAGCCATTCTCTCTTCCTCTTTCTCACTCATCCATCCAGAAGTTTTCATATGCAAATATTTGGGCCCTGCCTTTCCCAGGAAAGCTCACTTGAAACCATCCCAACTATCCATTCAACAATTGGTCAACAGGATGCCAGTAAGCTCTTTTCAATGGCACTCATTCCTATGATTCTTCTGTGCATTTTTTTCCTACCTCCAGCTCTTAAGGGATATCAAGGGGTTGTTCACTAAAAGATGTTGAGCCAGTTCAATAGCCCTCTCAGTTATTGTATCAATCTACATGCTAAACTACATAACACACAAAACACTTTTTTCTGTATTTTAAATCGGGATGCATAGGATATAGGCTTGTCACAACTACATAACCTTTTTGCACAACATGTGGACATCACACTGCCTCTGCTTTGTCAATCATCAGCTCTCAATTTCTATCATAAAACAAAAACTTGATCCTTCCTAATTTTCAATGAGAAATGAAAACACGAAATAAAACACATTTTTAAATGTAGAACAGGGAATCTAATCTAAGGTTATGTTACACAAACATGTTTCCTATTCTAAAGAAAGAATTTGTTTAAGTTCTAAATTTGTTGGTATAGAAAAAAAACAACTGGAATAACTATATTTTTATGCAGTAGCACTAGAGTTTTCTGATCTGTATTTATTTTACACATATAATCTGCACTTTTACTAAGAACCAACACAGATTGTTATTTACATAATAATGACTATTATTATGTTTTTATCTAATGTGCAAGTAGCGTATCTCAGCTGTGGAGCAAGAATAAGAAAGTGACCAATTATCAATTCCCTAAAATGGCATACAAGTACTTAAAGTGCCCCTATTATGCCTTTTCAAATATGATCTTTCATGCAGTGTGTCCTGTAGCTGTATGTGAACATTATTTATCATGCACTGTCATTGTCACAACTTTGCAGATAGTTTAAGTTATTGTCTATCAAAAAAATAAATTAGAGTCGGCTCACATTCGCCAAAATGAGTCGTCAGCAATTCAAATCTTTTTGTTATAGATCCACGTCACTAAGTAACATATTTGCATGCCCGCCCACATTCTACGTCTCAAACAACTTGTCCCACCCACAAACAGTAAATTTTCCATGTGGATTACATCATGTCAAGAAGACGCTGTATCCTGGGAGAGTAAATTTGTTTTATATGCCAAAAGATGAATCTACAAAGAAAGAGTGGTTAACATTAATTTTTCAACTACACCTCAGCAGTACAGTCTCTTGTTGTGTTCGCATCATTTTACTGATGAAAGCTTTTCCAGTCTTGGAGTACAACGTGATGTTCACCAATGCTTGGTCTTAAAAGATGGATCAGTGCTCAGTTTATTTGGACCGGCTTGCTCCTCTGAACTTCTACCTGTAAGAAAGATAATTAATTGATGATTGTATTTTCTAGCGATCGTATCTGTGTAAGTTATGTAACAACCCTGCACATGTCTTGGTAACCCGGATAACTTGCGTTTCTGTAGTTCTGTTGTTCAGCTGGAGGACTAATGTAGTCTAAACATTGTGATTGATGCAGCTTGACTACCTGTCTGTCTTATTAGTTTAAGTAATGATAAACAATGTTTAACGCAGTGTTATGCATTATACAATGCTGAAATTTACAATGTAGTGGTGTGCCCGATTCGCTTACAAAAGCAAATTGCGAGCACTTTAGTAGACCACAGTAGACCAATCATAAAGGACTGCGCCATCTGACCAATCACAGCAGTGAGGGCTCACAGAGAGGCGGGGTTAAGACAGACTTCTAGACAGATTCTTCAAGCTGCTTCACACGAGTCGTTTACGAATCATTTAGAAATGGGGTAAAATTAAATCTATTTTTGGAGAAAACGAAAGTGTTTTTTGACCTTGCATACATGTTTAAGAGACTCATAAAACAATATTCGCAACCTTTAAAACGCATAATAGGGGCACTTTAAGAAGTTACTATCACGAATCAGAGTTGGATATCATTAATAGCTGTCTTGTTTCTGATACTTAAAATACTATAACCCAAAATTTAGAATTTTTAAAATTGAACATTTAACATTGGTTATTAGTCTTATCTGTATCGAACCAGTATTTAACTGTTTACTTGAATTAATAAAAAATAAAAAAACAGTACCAATAATTATAATAATAAAAAAAAAAACTATTTTGTGTATCTTTAACTACATCCATGAAAACAAATAGGAAGTCAGTAATTTTTTTTTGTGACAATTCAATGCTGATATGGCAACAGACAACTGAGTTGAAAAAAAATATAGGTTCACATGTTGAAGGGGATAAAAGACAACCAAACAGAAAAAGCAGACTGAAATGTACAACAAAAGATGGTACAGATATTATCATTAAATCAAATCTTCTACTCTGTCTATCCTTGTCAACCCCCTTTACTTGCATACTCGCAAATTAAAGAATAGAGGCTGTATTAGTGCCAGGTCACTATTCTCATCTGTCTCTTTCGGTGTGTTTCTAGGCTTTGTTTGACTCTCACTCGGCCTCTGAGCAGATGGCTAAAGCATCAACAGCAATGTCATTAAATCCCACTTCACCCACATACACCCCTCCTCCACCCAATGCTAGGGGATATTCTTCTTCTCCCGGACCATAACCGCACACATCAACTTGACACACAGAGTAGCGTTCACCCCTACACTGTCTTCACAAAAAAAAAAAAAAAAAAAAAAAAAAAAAAACAGTACCATGTTTTACTCTCAATCAACAGACTTGGTTTAAGACTTTGGTTTAAGTAGCATGAGGCCATACAGAAGAAACAATCTTAATTACATGATCCAATTCACAATTATTAAACAAAAATTATTTTTGTTTAATGCCATATGAACTCCTAATCCAACACCAAGAGAGTAGCTACTGTAACAAAGGGAAACAATGAAAAAACAGAGCAATGGTGAAAGACAGAAAGTTGGTTTATGTTACAGTTCATCACCATGGCGCTTCTAAAGTATTCTCTCAGATCAAGCTTTAAGGCAGGGCTATATGATATCCCATATGACCACTCACACAGGTATGGAAAATGGATTTAAAGCCTATAGCCTGGCCTGCATACTAAACAGGGACTGTTATAATTATGTGAAGACTAATATAACATCCACACTCATATGCAGCCTAGAAATCTGATTTCCAGAGGATGCGAGTTACAGTGGAGATTCATTTTCTATACGTGCAAAAGTCATCTTGTGTATTAAAATACAAACATGTAAAGAAGGTCACTGGCCAAATTATTGAAAGATAAGGATCACGTTAGACCTGTGCCTCAGTATCCTCAAAAACGAGTGTTAAAATTAACCTTTTGTAATTTAAACCCTGTGGATGTTGTATGTCTAGTATACATGCTACTACAAAGCAAGTGCAGAGACTGAAAAATGACTCTTGCATATAAAGGGGACTTATCCTTTCTGCCTTTGGGGATGGGGTGGGTGGAATATATGTGCAGAGATTTATAATGATGAAAAAAACAAAAAAACTATTGTGCTAAAATCAAATTTCATGCAGCTTAGCATTTCTCAGGCAAATCCACAATCCACTTTTCTTAATTCATACCTCTGACAGCATGCAAATGTGCCCAATCCTGCCCAACCAGCAGCATGAGTTATATTCCACTGTTAATCCCCATCAACATTTAAAAAAAATAATGGCTTAAGACTAGGTGTCAGTTAGGGTTGTAGCGGTATACCGGTATGGCGGTTTATCTGCGCTCATATGCGCTTGACTGCTTAGACTCCTCCCATACAGGGGAGAAAAAGTCCGATACAGAGGCTGCTAATTCTAATCTCTATCTCCCGCCGAAAAACTCATTAAAATTGGCAGTATGGCAATATTTTGGGTATCCGAAAAATGAACGCGGGGTTGTCCTTGAAGATGGATGTCCACATGTTCTCCCATTTATTCTGTGATGCAGAGGGAATCCTGGAATCCAGTCATGTAATTGGATAAATCAAAATCTAGCTGTGCAGTAAATCAAATCGCGATGTGCTTGTCTGTGAATATACAGCGCAAAAAAGCTGCCATATATTGTAATGCGATATTCTGTGTCTCTGTATGAATGAGCAGCGCCGTTTTGCCTTTAGTATATCTAGTACACACTGGTTTTAAAGCGTCTGCTGTCTCACTCACTATGTGAAGACATGAACATATCTACATATCCAGAGCTGCTCTCAGAGAACACTTAGTGTTCATTTTATAATTTTATTAAAAAGAATATATATAATCAAATACACAAACTGAAAACTCATAGGTGTTTAGTACAAGCAAAAGTTTTTTTATTACGTCATCATCATACCGTGAAAATCTCACACCGTTACAACCCTAGCGTCAGTAAACAGTAAATTTGCTCACAGCACAAGAAACAGATGGAATCACAGAATGCATGCAGTTAGCCATCAAGGAGCAGCTCTCATGTTTTTTAAAGATGTGCACGTTTACATAGTTGGTCTAGGTATGAATCTGTCTGAATGAGTTGGAAATTAAATGTCATTTTTTTCAACATCTTGTTTCAGGCACTTCTTTGTAACGTTTGCATACCATGCATCACGGTTCTCCCATTAGGAAAATACTGCCAGTATTTTGAGACTTACTACAATACTACTGTAGCACTAAAGTGCAACAAAATCCTATACCCACAAAAAGTGTTCAGTTTTTTACCAAAATGTACTTAAAGTGTATTTAATCAACACCACATAAGCTGTAGTCTTCAACTAATAACTAATATTGCTGAGATTCATGATTTCATTAGTCAACTCACCATGCAATCACTGATCAAGAAACACTCATACTTACAACCAGATGGATCTGATTGGAGCAAACAATCATTTGGTCTTTCGGTGGTACTACCTAATTACACTGTTAGGTGTAACATTTTTGTTGTTTTTACATAGTCCTAACATGGTCTACAACTCCTACTTCCCAGAAAGCTTTACAGTTACCTTTAGTCACAGACAGGGGCACATGGGGCGAGAATCCAGGATAAATACACACATCGTGAGTGTGTGTGCAGGCTGACTAATCTCTGCTTTTGTGGCATCTTTCTAGGAAGCCCCGTGCAGCCATGTGAGCCAGACTGGCATCAAAGCAGTGTGTGTGTGTGTATTTGACAGGTGTGGTTTAAGAGGGGATGCGAGGCGAGAGGATTACTGATCTCTAGTGAAGAGTGGAGGGGACAGGGTGACCCAGGTGCATCCCGAGGTCATCACACAAATCCACTGAGGCTGGAGTGATGGCACCCAGCTGTACAATATTTAAGGGCAAAGAGACAGTAAGAACGACTGACCTATATGAGGTGATCTTTACAGATCAGAAAAACGTTCCTACTTGCAAATTAACTTTCTGGGGGAAAAAAAACACTACACCAAAGATCTCAATCGTAAAGCTGTAGACATACTGGACCTGGATGTTTGACTATAGAGTCTGTGATTTGTGCGGTTGTTAATGATGACTGCTGCAGTCCAGAAAACTGCCACCAGAGGCAGCAAATCACCAAAACAAGAATAAAACAAGCAAAAAGAAGCCCTGAGCTGTGAAAAGTTTTACAGGAAGTCAAGATTATGGAAATTGACTTTGTTGAGTTGTAAAATGAGATTAATCTAACCAAATCTATACATTTTTACATATCCATGTGTGTAACTATGTAATATTTCTTAGTTTACAATGAATAGGAGGATTCATTCATAGCAAGGTTTTAAAACATGTGATTTGGTGTACTTTGCTATTTGGGGAAGTTAAAAAAGCCAGTTAAAATCTGGCTAATTCCATCAGAAAATATTATTCTCTGCTGTTTCACGCAGAATAAACAATTTACTCACACCTGTGAAACACACTGATATCACATCTAAGCATGTTTCTCTTAAAGTTAGGTTTCAACCAGGCAACTCTGATCATTCTAAAAATAGCTCACTAAAACTGAGCATTAGAGTCTGTTGCTATAAAATCTAATTTCAAGCAAAACAAGTTAACAGGCAAAAGCAGCACTGTAACCAAGCGTGAGTGTTAAGCACACAAGGATGAACTCACGGGCTCTGTGTTTACTCGACTGAGTTAAACCAGGTCCTTGGAGACACACCAAGCCAGGTGAGCAGACAATCAGCTGACAGGAAGTGAGGGTGATAGAGACATAAAAGTAAAGAGACACAAAGTGAAGGAAAAAAAACACAAGATTTAAGATGAAAGTGACTGCTTTTTTAACTTTCAGTACTGCAACAGTGATTTTTTGGTGCATAACCTCACAGGAGCACAGCTTTTATGAATGGATTTTTGACCGTGTGGGTGGTTATTGGCATGCCACTCTATACAGTATATGAAGTGACTGTGTAAGTGAGGGTGTGTGCATGTGTGTGCTCTTCTGAAAACAGAGGTGTTCTCTGTAAGAGACCTGTCCTATTGCATCATCATATAACATGACACGCAGCAGATAATCTTATCATTCTGTAACCTGCTCCCTCCTTCTGACGTGATGCTGAACTACACATTGCAGAGAAGTGTGAGCTATTAAACATCTATTAAACAGCCCAGCTTTTGAATCTTCTGGCTGGTGTCCTCAATCCCAGTCTGCCAAGCACCACATTAGGAGCACTCCAGGAAGCCTTGTCACCACTGACATACGTCCTTGAGGTGCAGGCACTGTAAGGTGATGCTGGTCCATTTGAAGAAGTGGACAGAGAAACGGAGAGGGGTGACACACAGGAAATGACAGATAGAGGGGTTAAAATAACATAGTGTTCTAAGCTCCTTCCTCGTACCTCTACGAAGAGCCCCAGAGTTGTTGGTCTTGGCTCTCCAGTCTCTCCAGGCATTCGCGACACCACTCCACAAGAAGCACGCTCGCAGCTATTTCGGCACACACAGACATGCACTTCCTATGAGGTAAAAATAGCCACACTTCCCCTGATGGGAGCTAAACCCCCAACCTCTGCAAGCCTCCCTTTCTGTTCTGACAAATGCTCATACACATATTCTTATCAACAGTCAGAGCTGGTGTGAACTTGACTGATTGAGTTTACCACCTTGTTAAGAAAGGTACCCTGAGACCACCAAATCAGAATTAAAAGCTTAACAAAATTTTTTTCGCAATACACAATACCAGTAGCAGGCCGAGACATAAACTGCACAACATATGAATATAGTCACTAAAGCACATACACACACAAAGGCATTTTTATATCAGAACTGCTCCACCTCCAGATAAAAATCTAAAAGTGTTGGTAATGAACTCTTTATAACCCTGTTCTAATTATAGAGCGGATTGACTAAGATGGGAGCCGTGTAGAGTAGATAAGCATACAGTAATTACATTTAGCCTGAGATAATTTCCTCCTAGCACATAGTACGCTGAATGTTGAATGTGCACACACAGATGTTTTCACCGACTGCAAACTTTCGTATCATGCCGATGTGCCTGGCACTCAAACATACGCGCTGAGCTTAACTCAGTCCAAAACAGCACTGTGCGGTCTTTGTGGTGTTTTAAGAAAAAATAACTCATCAGTAAGATATCTGGGACTGACGCGTTTGCCTCCTAATTATGACCTCCTACAATTGACCACAGTGTTTTTGTACGACCCACATTCACCATTATGGCCTACAATAACAAAGCAAGCACAAATTTTAATCATGGAATTTTGCGTAGTACATCCAAATCAGGTAAAGAGCTGATCTCAAGCAGCTACGAGGGGGCTACATGAGGAGGCAGGTCCAGGCTGCGTACCACACAGAGGGTGCTTGATTCTGTATAACACGGACCACAGAGAGTCGAATGACGGAGTTCCAGGCAATGGAGTGCACAGAGTAATAAGATACAGAGCACTCACCTTTGTTGTCCATTTGACCCTCCACACAGCTAATGATGGATAGGACGAGCCGTGTGGCATGTGTGCAGTGCAGTGATACATTTGCAAGAACACACACGCATACACATACAATAGAGCCTGCTGCTAAACGCCTGCTCTCTCATAGCTGAAGTCAACTTCCACCTTTCATTCAAAAACATAAAATCGCTACAAAAGAAAACACACACATCCCCTAGACAAAAAGACACTCTTCAACTCATTTTTTTAGGTACTAACACACCTTCATGATGACATGAGCACAACGCAATATGAACTTACCAGCTGTCTGATCTGTAGGAGGACTCTTGGTCACTTTAGTTTTATGGCCAGTGTGTGTGTGTGTGTGTGTGTGTGTGTGTTGCACAGCAAGAGGTTCACACGCAGCATGCAGGCAGTCTGTCTGTGCAGTGGCTGACTTCACAGGCTGCTAAGTCCATCACACCATCATGCACATCTCCATCCATTGGGATCCACTGCAACTGTAAAAAAAAAAAAAATGTATTACATTTATATTGAAAATACATACAACCTAATAAAAACGCAAAATAAAAATATATAAAACATACTCTAGAAGCTGCACCTAAACCAGAATTTATTGTTTTTACCTACATATTGAAAAGTTAAGCTTCAACACTGAATCCAAGTAGCCTACAACTACAGACGGTTCAGTCACAACCTGGAATGTATCTGACGATGCTGTATGTATTTAATGTATTTATAATGTTCTCTTATGAAAAAGCCTGGATTGATAATATCACTCCTGCAGACTACTGATTGTACTATGATGTCACTCTGTATGAATACACTTACACACCCACTGTGGGAATGAGCACAGCACTAAAAGTCTCATAACATTCAAAGTTAATTTAAATGTGCTGCAATTTTCCCACTGAGACGCCATACAACTTTTCTTTTTCTTCATAACCTGGAAATGCGTTCAACTTTTTTCTCCCCAAGCTGGTTAGAATAAATACTCTAAAATAACATATAGGAAATACGAAATACATCTGGTTAGGACATGTTTGGGACAAAAAAGAAAGTCATCCACAGGTTGTTTTCTTTTGTACTTCTATTATTTTTACTCTTTAAAACAAAAAAAAAAAAAAAACGACCACTGGACTGGTTCCAGTAGGATTCTGTTCTCTGATTAGGGCCAAACACAACAAATGTAAATGCATGTTCAAATATATGATTAACACTTAAAATAAGTGAGAGCGCTCACTGGGAGTTGTAAATATTTTTAACATGACTCCTTATCTAGCACTAAGATATAAAGATTCCAAGCAGGACATTACAATGAATTTACATCATTATGCTACATCTCTATCATCTTCCTTCACTGCATCAAAAACAACAATGAATGAATGAAGTCAATTGTTTGCTGAAACCTGTGGCCTGCTGCAAGAAGCTATCTGAACAAAGATATTTTAGTGTAGATTACAAGTCAACAAAACCAAACAATTTCAACCTGGGTTAAGATCAGGTTCAGGTGGCTTACAATAAAGGTTTGTGATCTTACAAGTTTTATTTTTAAAAGCTTATTCATGTATATTTATTTAATTTATTCCATCCTTTTAGCTGTCTCAGTCCATTGGTTTGGTGCATACCAGTGCACGGATGGTAGCATTAACACTTACTCAAACGAACCCAATCCTAACGCTGAAGCATTTTTATATGCTTACCAACCCTAATATATATATTTATACATATATACACACACACACACACACACAGTATACACACACATAAATACAGACACTGAGTGAAGCCAGAGAAATATAGTATCCATACCACATGGATTTAAAGGAGGAACTCTCAGTGCAGTCTGGCATAAAGGTGTACTGTATGCTGTATGTTTTTCTATGATGTCAGGCATGACATAGCAGACGGGCAGTGGCATGGTTGGGCGGGCTACTGGTCAGGGGGTGGAGTCTGGGCCCAGTCACCAGTGGGAAGTTTAGGAATGTCACCAGGCGCCATGCCTTGAATCAGTCTGATTCAGATGGCCACCAAACCTCCACCTACATCAAGGAACAGGCAGTTCAGACACACCACCCCATTCTACTCTCATGCACACAAAGAACACTTTTGTCCACACAAAAATATAAACAGTGGTCCATTTCCTCTGCAATTCTGGTTAGCCAGTTGTGGGGACTGACAGCAGATGACTGGCTCTTCTAGCCAAAACACAAACATTATGCAATAAGAGTTCAGGGAAAGGGCTGTGTCTGGGGTGTTGTGGGAGGAAACTGTCTTACCAAACTATCACTAATCATCTCATCACTGTAGGCGATGTTGGTTCTACTAAATTATGACAGAGCACAACCAGATAAATGACAACACATAGGAACTGCATGACTGTGTACATTTTAAAGCTCTGAGTGCCATTGACATCATGGCACCACGGTGAGGGCACAGTGCCATGGTGCTGTGCAATTTGCATTCAACAAATAACAGCAGTTATTCACTTTACGATACAGAGTTCTATGGTTATTTATAATGGCAAGATCAATCTATTTTAAAAGAAATAAACCAAATGTGATCCTGGTCGTAGCCCAGATTGTTTTGAAGCAATAGCCAAAAACACATTATATGGGTAAAAATGATCCATATTAAATTAGCCAAGGACTTCATTTGCACAGCTTAATTTTCCCAATAATTTTTTTTTTGCACCCTCAGATTCCATATTACCAAATATTATCCTATCCTAACAAACCATGCATCAATGGAAAGCTTATTTATTATAATCTCAGTCAAACAAATGACTTATGTCTGTTTTTGTGCTCCAGGGTCCATCAATTAAGCACACAATTAACAATTTTGTATATATTTAATGTAATATATATTAAAATAACAATATTTTGCTAAATACATAATCTAGGCCATGTGTTAAGTTTATACATATTTTAATATGAACAACTATTACTAACAATATCTATGAAATTATACTTTTTCTTATTGGTATCGCATTGAAGCCGTGTGATTTTCATAGTACTATAAAATTACGTTTTTAAAAATAAAAGCAGTGAAACTAAATTTATAATATTATTGACGTAACAGCACAAGACAGTAATCACTGTGCAGTAATATATTACACTAAAAATGGACATAATAATGAAAATAATAAATAAAAACACAAATTCAGTGTTAAAAGATAAACAGAATGTTCTGCATTAACAAACACATTCAGTCTTGCTTGGATTACATGCTGCCATTTAACCCAACATTTAAAATCCAATAACATTTCAGCAAAATGCTGAAAGACTGCATAATTTCCTTCCTCTCTACTGTGTTCAGTCTGTTTGAAGTGCAGCTGCTCATTCAGTTAATGTAGACTGTCAGAACGAGACTTCATGCAAAATAAAAACACTTGCATAAATATGTCAAATTTACAGAGAAGGATATAACTGTGGAATAAAAGTTTTGTGCTGATCCAATCACACATTCAATACCATGTTAGATACAGTGTTTGAAACTATTGATAAATGCAGACAAATAAAGAGCAACAGAGCCACAGGCAGGGAGCTGGCTGACAGGGTGCTCATGTATCTGAAAAATTAACTTTTAGTCCACTTTTAGATTCTGTAACTGTATCATGAACAATGGGCGGGTATAGGCACTGACTGCTTTGAGACAGCAAGGGACAGCAGGACATTCATCAACTCCTTTTAGAAGATGATGTTCACACAGTACACACCTGCCATCAGTGCTGAATCATAAGGACTTGTGCTGAGTTATTCTTTTTATCATTACATATACAATCAGTTGCATAACGTCATCTTTACAAGGGAGGAGGACCGCTCTCCTTAGCCCTCTTTTATATGTCAGTTAAAAACTACTGTAACAGACAAATAAATCTATACCTACATGAACCTTTACGTCTAGATTAAAAAAAAAAAGTTTGACATTCTTATATAATCATGATATTAAATGTTAAATTAACAAAATGGACACTAAATAGAAAAAACATTATTATAAAACACTGTACATTAATCTACACTATCTACTGACACTAAGCATCAGTCACTCAAGCATTATAATGATATTATGATCATTTAGCATTATATGATGATAAACCTTAGTAATTAGAATAACCATGTATGAACGCATATGTGTCGTGTTGACTGAACTTAGTGCACTTGGTGGTGCTTAAAGTGTTTTTTGTCATTTAGTTTTTATAAAAAAAAAGGGGGGGAAATTCAGGGCTCGCAAAATCGCTAGCCCGACGTCCCAAATTTTTTCAAAATGAAGAAACACTGGGTCCTACTTTTGCACAATATTAAAAAAGCCCAGTACTTATTAGATGATCCAATATTACAAAACTGATATCCAGTTACAGAAAAAATGTTTAGATATCAGAAAAAATATAGATTATTGAATAATCACATTCCACTGATTCCACTTATAGACTTTTAATGGTTAATAATCACGTTATCACAAATCCTGATTTTCCATTTCTGAATATTTAAATTCTTAAGACCTCTTAAAACTATAAAATGAGTTTTGATAAACCATTTAAGATACCTAATACCTTTATCACCTACATTGTTTTGAACAATTTAAGAAAGAAAGAAAGAGAAACATTGGTTTATATATGATTAACTAGTCAATAGACTAAAGGTTTTTCTCCTGCTGCCATATCATCACCTGAATTTAATCAGGGTTACTGTGGACTAATCTGATAAAATAAGAAAAAGCGTATTCAACATCCTGGTTACACTGCTGATGATACAAAGAGGTACTGTACTTAATGCATGGGGAAAAAAAGAAAAAGAAAACCACTTCTATTCACAATACAGATGCGTCTCCATGGTCAATCAGTCAAAAAGATACACGACAACCCATTCAAGTATAAAGTGACAAATCAAATCTCTCATAGTGCAACAGGATATTCATCTCTGTTTGCAGGCACATCACAACACATTTTGCAAAAGTAAAGCCCACCTCACAGTTCTTAGTAATACATTCAAAGTCTGTCTTTAATTAGATATATAAATTACAAAGAACAAATTGAAGCAGATGTTCTACTTCCTACCAAAAAAATTATAAATAAAATAAAAATACAACATCTGCACTATAGATTGCAATTAGAGGTCTTGTTAGACTAATTATACTTTAAAGGCATCATTTCAGCTTTGTGTTTGTACTGAACGTTTGCTGGAGATGATAACCTAAATTACAGAAAATGTAGGTAAATTAATATCCCTGCCCTGCAAAATGCTTTAAAATAACAACTTTTAACAATACCTAGTGAGTTTCTCTGGTTTGGAAAAAAATTGTATAGCACCTCATCGTCTTTTATTCTCTGCCATTACTGGCCAGCTCTGCACAACATATGTCATGTCCACTGGCAGTGTTCAGGGCCCACAACTCAATATGATCTATATAAAGTAAAGACCAAGTGAAAGCAGGATTGGAAAAAAACATTTATTGACAGGCATTCCTATCCACAAGAGAACAAGAACAGAAAGGATTCATATTAACACTCAAGCAGATCACTGACAAAATAAGTGCACCACCATGAGTAAACACTGTGGGGGCTGAGAGCTAGGAGTGGGCACTGTTAAATGTTATCATCACAATTACATCATGGGCAAAGCCTCGATATTAAACAAGAAATATAAAACTTGACTCAGAGGCGGAAAAACAGTCACACTCATCACAACGAGCTAAAGCATCCAATGAGGCATTGATCTGTACTGAAGTCAATGAGCAGTAAAAGTACGAACTGCTGTGAAATTGACTGGTCTAAATGCTTCACTGTAGTAATGCACTGTACACACGCATGCAAAAAATTGCTGAAGGGCTTAATGCGATTTTCTGCAGTGCCAACTACTCATGCAAGCCATTAATTCTGTGATCTCTCATCAGAAACTGTTACCGGTTTGGACCCAGCCTGCCATAGAGAAGACTGGCATGTGGCCACATTTTTAAGTGGAGAAGGGATGCTGCTATTAAGTTCAGGCACACAGCCAGTGGAGGTAATCCTGGGCTCACTGAGCCTGTCAAAATGATAGCAATCACCTGAGTCAGAGACCTGCTGATTATATAAAAACATGGTGATGGTTATCAGTTTGCCTCCTGAATTTCTCCATCAATATATCCTCTTATATATCAAACGATCAGGTGAATTCATTTTGATTTCTCAGTTTATGACCCCTTTAACATCTGGTGCTCAGTGAAGTCAAAGGTACAACATAGACCCAGTTGATCAAAAGTTTAAGACACCAGTAATGACAGTTTAGCTCCAGTTCAATTTGGATGTAATCAGACAGCTAATCTGAAAGTATCGTAGAACAAACGTTCCTTGGGGCGAGAGCATGTATCTTCAGTCAGCTCGTTTCTTCTCAAGAAAAAAAGAAGATCTGGTTTTGTGGCCTGGCTTGCCTTTACATGCAGGTACACTTATCACACCTAGACCAAGATACAGGGCCTAGGGGCAACACTTATTGAACAGTCTTCATCTCATACGCACTGAGGACTAGTAGGAAAGGCAGCACCCTACATTATAAACACAAACAAGTAACTAACTGCAGACACCCTCAAACCATTCATCACCTTTCGAACACACTGAAGGTCTGCAGCAGGCATCTTCCTCTCAGAAACACACACACCCCTACCTGCAGGCCTGGATGAGTCACGCTGTGCTGCCACAACACAAATAATCACACTTTTTATGCCAGTCATTACACAACCCGCTCGCATTTACATGCTGCTGCAATGTAGGTTAAGAGCAACAGCTGCGGTTATACGTGTGACCCTGAGCTCTAAAGAAGCCATACATTCTCCATCTGAATCAACCTATTGTCCTGCATGACTGTAATTCAGCATTGATCACAAGTGAGTCTTTCTTTGCTCACAATAAGAGGCAGTAATGTAACTAACAATGGCAGTGATAAGGATGGTGCTTCTGACGTCACAAATTAATGAAGATGCAAAAGCATGGTATGAAGTGTTTAAAGAAAAGGACTAAAAGTCTCTGACATATTAAGTGGAAACCGTATCATCCCTGTGTGATAAAGTAGACATTGGGAAAGGATTCAGTGTCATCTTTGGAAAGTGACACCAGTCAATTTTGATTTTAGCCTTTCATTACTCCTTACCCCTAAATGAGACGCTTTAAGATGAAAAAAAGAGAGAAATCTTACATACAGTCCAGAACTACAGTTAAGTTACACTATGAGTTAAATTTTAATGTTGTGAAGCAAACACCACTAGACTATAAATTAATTAAGACTGTGTCTCTGAAAGTATAATATACACGTAGCACCATTTTGTCAAATCTCAACCATCTGAACACACATAAAGACGTATCTAGACTACGAAAAAACAATCTTTTAAGCCTATAAGGACCCAAATTCCCGCCACTGACTTGCAGGTGATATCTTGAGATCAGCGCGAGGACCGAGGAAACGATAAAACGATTTACTCTATTAATGTGTGTTTTAGTTATCTGTTAAAATGTCACACCCTCGTGAAAATTACTTTTACAGCAGGGACAGGTAAGGTGCTATAATAATCCGCGTTGTATACTCTTTTAAGTCCTACCTGTCAGACTCGGTGCTCGCTCGATAACGCCAGGTGTCTGGTGACTGAACAAAACTTCACTTTACGTGGGTCCCGGGTGTTACAGCAAAGTTCAACGGAGTTCTAAAGTTTTATACTTTTGTTTCAGTGTGTAACATGCTTTGCTCTGTAACCGCTGTCGCTTTCTCAGTCATTTCTGCCTCGCGTTACTCAGAGTGAGCGTCATTACTCAATCTCGCTCGCGCTCTGTACAAGCTCATGCTTCTATTGACAACCCACTCTTAAAGAGACAGGGCATTTTCATTATGACGGCACTCTACAAACCACAACAGCCCACTCTAAACGTAATTTTAAACTATACTCTACATGTTAACACAAACAAATGGTAAGGGTTTAATTTTGTATTAGTATATTTCTACAGGCTTAGGGGAAGACGTATTTTGCTTTTGAAACGCACCTATTATTATAAAGCGTATAAACCACCAGGCTTTTTAAAGAAAAGGGAAAACAATCAGTTGGACAGCTGTTAAGGTGAGCTAAATTTACAGATCCTCTCGCTTAATTATGTCAGTCATAAAATATTAAAAGAGAATTCTGCAAAGTACTCTAGGTCTACCATGTGGTCATTTGAAGAATTGCAGACCCTGGTACACACAAATAGACTTATTTCATAGTACAAAGAAATATATTTAATACATTTAAAACCGTACACAAGACCTGGGACGTCTTCATGTGTCACTGTCTACTATTTGTACGTATTTGCTTAGACTTAGTTTAAGTAACAAGCTTATAAATTAACTGACTAAAATCATGTCATGTCAAGGATATTTAACCTATTAGTAATGCGTTTGTTTTATTATTGTAGCATGCCATTATTATGTCATTAAGCTATAATGACACTTTTTTTAAACCTAGCTATTATTTGCTTACGTCATATGTCCAGGTTAACCCTTTAACTTTCACCCCTAAAAGGAGCTCATGAAAAAAATATGAAAAATTATGTCAAGGTTAGGTAACTTACAACAAAAAAAAGCACAAAAGTTCAAACTTTTTATTAATCACTTGCAGACTTATCATAAAACTGAGAATCAGTGCATGTGTAATGCTATAAACCAATTATGTCTACAACAAAACTACTACTGACATAACATTCTTCCGTAACATGTATTAAGATATGGATATACATAGACAATCATGAAACTGCAAGTCATTACTAATAGAGCACAGAATACTCTCAGAATAATCTCATATATATTTATTTATTTAGGACCTGTACAGGACCATGAGCGTTTCCCACTTTCAGATTCATATTGACATGTTTTCTTCCAACCTTGGTATAATGATAAACAGATGACACTGGCATCAAAAGGTGAATTTTAAAACCAATTAGCCAAATATATTTGTCATTTAATCTCATTTTGATTTTGCAAGTACAACAGCAAGAGTGACGTTAAGTAAAAGGAAAAAAAAGAAGAGAGAAAAAAAAAAAAAAAGTATTTTAAAGGCTTTATCATAATCTACAAGGCACAAATAATAATACATCAGAAACAAAAGAACTATGAAAACCGAATAATAGAACAGAACAGAATCTTTTAGAAGCCCATGACAGGATCTTACAGAGAAGGTTTCTATAGTTCTAAATTTCTGCTGTGATCCTCACCCACTCCATATTTGCTTAATCCAAGGCTAAAGAAGGTAACAGCACTTCATTGTGGTGGAAAAACTGACAGATTACATGACTCACAACAGATAACTACTATGGTAAGAGTGTGTGAATATAGATGATTTTGTACATCATCATGGAAAACACAGTTTCCAATAATTTCATCCACATCACAGTGAAATATGAGGGGCACTGCCCTCGATATCAACACATCGGTAGGCAAAAACTACCATCATCTTCGCATTATGGGAGGCACTGCTCCCGATAATGATTCTGGATCAGGTATAACATTGATTCAAAAGGAGAATGACAGACTGATACACACCAGTAACTTACTGATTTTTTTTTTTTTTTTTGCTTTAAATATCGATGTAGTCTCTGGTCATAGCTTTTGAAAAAAGGTTATCTCCATAGCAGATGCTGCTTTCACATTTCGACAGTATAACTGTCATAATTATGGAAGGCACTGCTTCCGATAATTATACATTTGTTAAAAAAGGCGGTACAAAATGCTATTTATAGTGATCCCTGTCACTGATAAATAAAAAACTAATAAATAGAATTTCAGAGCCACATAGGAAAGCCTCTTTCTATTATTTGACAGATTTGATCCGAAGAGCCCCTGAAAAAGTGTATCCAACCAGAAAATTGGAAAAATACTGTGCTTTACGAGGTGTTTTATGACCGCAGGCAAGTTAGGTTACAAACATTATAATGTCAATGTTGATTGTCTAACTGGAGTCTGTGTAAACCCCCTCTAAATCCATAGTGTTCAGGTATTACGCAAGAAGTTCCTAAAAGGAGTCTGACAATTGAAAATAAACCAGTAACACATTCCAAATTTGTATGATCAAAACTAGATCTCAAAGAAAAACGTCCTCCAAGAATAGAAAATCTGGGACATCTAACTTGATGTCAATCAAACCCCTTATGAATTTGAGAGGATGAATTGTAGCACATGAGTGATGGGAGCTACTTTTATAATACTCTTTTTTTTGGAAGTTTGATAGCTCCAGTAATTTCATGAAAAAGAGAGACTATTGTATACATTAAATATCTTTTGTTTCACATAAGGAGTCTGGAATGACATGAAGGGGAGTAAATGACACAATATTAAATTTGATCAACTACTGCTGTAAATACTGATGTAAACCACTTATCCTAAATTCATGTAAATAGAGCACCAAATTCATTTTCTGCTTTAATTTTCCTTTTTTTCCTTGAGTGGTGGTTCAAAGCTATAACACAGTTAAAGTGGCGAGTTGAATCTGCTTGTCTAAATTTCATTATCCATATCCCATACTTCCCCCGCCAATGCATTGGCACAGCCCTGGATGGTCCAAGTGGCAAGAGCGAACTGATTCTTGAATTGGTCGATGTCAGCAGATTCAAGTCCTCCTTTAATAGCTTCGAGGTGATCAACCAGAGCTGCCAGAGTGTGTGATCCAGAGCCAAGCAGAATGTGCCGGAATAGACTCTCCCGCGGAGACACATATGGAGAGAGAAAACTGCCTTCCACCTTCAAACAGACAAATCATGTTAACATACACATTATAAAACAGCAGAAAAACAAACCTGTCGTTTCTAAAGTCGTATATCCCAAGAATGCAATAAAAAATTTTTTTAAAAAACTTCAAGAGTTTAAAGGATGGCATTTTGTTGCTTTAAGCCCATGTGTATTAACTTTGAGGTACTGCATATGCAGTTGTACCCCAGAAGTTGACAAAGTATGTTAAGCCATTCATCTAATTTAATATGCATCCATCACAATTAGCAAGTATACTGTATACATTTAAATAAAAAACTAATTTATGTTTTATCAGCATATTCACATTTTTCCAATAAAGTGCCCCTAACTATTAATCGCAGCAAAGACTATTAAATATTTGTAAAAATATTCCATCACAACCTCCTTTTTTAACAGGAAATATGTCAACAAAGCAAAGAATGAAGCAGCTTGACCATTTTTTACCCTCATAATGCGATTGTTGATGATGCGACACTGCTCTATGTCGTTGAGATCACTGTTCCGAATGGCAGAAACAAGAGTGCTAGCAGCACGATCGTACGAGCCATAAGCTGAGAGAAGCCACTGCATCGTCACACTGGAGGGAAGGCGGCCCGACTTTAAACGAAAAATGCAGAAAGTTAATTACATTTCCCTGTAGCCAGAAATTCATCAAACGTGTTCTTTGGGTGACATATAACCACACAAACTCACCATCTGGCGTGATTCAACTTTAGACCTGATTTGGGACACATAGTTGCGGATGACGCTGGTATACTTTGCCACGTTCAGCTTGAGCAAGTGGTCGTGTACCAGCCGAAGGGCAACCAGTCCGACCACCTCTCCTGCTGTCTTGGCGAGTTTCGGGGTGTTGTAGGAAGTGTACTGGTCCAGCTTTTGAGCTGTATCTTCAATAGTGCCAAAAGGGTATGACTTTGTACTCTATAAAACATCAGGAACATAATTACTTCCGCTCTTTCATCATAAAACAAACTGTACCTGAATCTATTTTACTCTATTTTAACAGCTTCGGTATAATACTTACAGTAGTAAATCGAAATGAGATTGACGGGATGCCTGAGAAGGTCTGGAATGGATAAGCGGAGTGAGACAAACCCATAGGCTCCATTCTGTGGGGAGGAAAATTAAAAATAATAAATAAAGGAATTCTACAATATATGAATATAGAACATATAAACATAGCATCTTTTTCTTAAATACATGCATGTGTGTATTTATATATGTGCAATATATAAAATATAAGAATATAAATTTGTACATGTAAATACATGCAAATATTTTCAAAATAGTTACTTTATGTGTGTGTCATATTATATATATATATATATATATATATATATATACACACACACATAATAAATATACACCATACACTTATAGTATTTAAATATTACTTTAAATGTAGTTTTTAAATAATTGAAATTAAAAAAAATAAAAATAATAATACACTGGCCCTTCACTACATGACACTACAATGAAACTGTGGAGAATATAAGCATTGAGAGACAAACTTACATGGACTTCTCCCAGCTGGATCCAGCAAACTGTTCATGCAAGGATTTTGTTGCATCAACTGGAGATGAGACCTGCATGTGAAAAAAGGTTATTCCTCTTTTTATGACAGACCAAAAAAAATCAATTAAAAAATGATTATGCAGATTTTAAGAAGGTTGATGCTAAAGATTTAGCACTTGTGATACAGCACCTGTTTCATAGTGCTCTCTAGTAACTCATACAGCAGTGGACTGGCAGCTGCTTTGAAATTGTCAAAACCTAGAGAGAACATCAGATGATCAGCATCAACTCAAGATCAAAGTTCCTCGATTCCTCAAGACATGACTCCATACAAACCTGAAATGACGTCATCAAGGCTGATGTAAGAAAACATTTTCAAATTGAGGGAGGTCAGGTAGCCCTGAGAGTACGAAAACACAAATATGTTCACAGCGCGTACAGTAAGTGCTGAATGCACCGGCTGTTTAAAACTGCACACAATGTTCTTCTGCACGATGCACACAGTTCTATTAAGCACCAGAGCACCAAGTTACGAGCTGCAGTTCATACCTCCAACCACTCAGTGGCCCCAACACTACCAAATTCCCCAGCACTCCAGCTAGCAAAAATGATGCTCCTCTTTGGTTTGAATCCATCTCGGTGAAAAAAGAAAAGAAAAAATGAACTTGTGAACATATGTACTCTTAACATGTAGAATTCATTATCCAATTGCATTTATTTATGTGACATCACTGTTTGTACTTAAAAGTACCATTGTTGATCATATCTGTGATAGTTCTGGCCAACTCCACCAGTAAACTAGTGCCAACTGTGCTTCTGGCATATCCAGGGCCCCATGCATCTCTCTGGGCACCAATCACCATATAACGATCTAAAAAATTAATTATGATATTATGATCATAATTTGGACCAATGAATTGTTTGATATACACAGCTGTTTAAAGCAGAATATAGTACCTGTATCCATGTAACCTTTAATGATTCCAAACACATTGTGGATTTTTTTCTGAACAAGGACATTCCTCACTTCCACTGTAATATTGTCGCCATCATCGCCGAGCTTGTACATGGTATCCCGAAGCATCCCATCACTCCAGCCATCAGGAGAAGACTTACCACCTAACTTACTGTTTGAGGATAGGAGCAAACAAATGTGACAAATATGTAAATACAGGAAATATTAACAAATCTCACCAGCAGAACAACTGTCTGAATCTTCTGATTAAAAGGTGCTTGCACATGCAAAAGTTGCTTCCAGGATGCTAGGGTGATCTGGGTGCATTGTTACAAGAGGTTGATAAACGGTTGTTTCGCCTGTTGCTCTGCTGTAGGTTGTTGCTGGCTCAAGTAAAAAAAATAAAAATAAAAAAAAAAGTCCAACATTAAGCCCATATTACATTCTGAGCCCAGACTTGCATCTACATTTTTCATTCAACATTCAATTCTTCTTAACTGCTTTCTTCTCATTCTCGAACTAAAAAAAGTTAACACATTTCATATCCATGTTCTTAAAATTATTCTGAAGAAATAACATGAATTTATTCCTAAGAAAAAAAACGTTCTAAAAATAACTTAAAACTTCCCAAGATGTTCAATGTAGTTCTGTTCCATTTTTAACCAGAAAAACTCTAGGTACATATGATACACATTTCTAAAGGATGTGCAAAAGTACACTGACCCTTAATGTAAAGAACAATGAGTCATGATAAATCGTGATGTGCCTCTAGCTTTTTTAATTCAACGCCAGAAGTCAAAAAGCACATATCAGTGACAGTAAACAGCAAGAAAAATGAATAGCACAACTGCACCTCATGATCTCAGTAGCCTGTCTTATGGTTAAAGTTTGGGCTGGAATGCTGGGTAAGCCAGAGGACTGCGCCGGGGGAAACTGGGTATGATTGAAGGAAGGGAATCCTGGAGTATAGGGATCACCAGTGCCGAGATGGACCTATGAAAAGAGCAAGAACTTAACATAAACATCCAAATACACAAATATTCTGATGAAAAAAAAAAATAAAAAGGTCTGACAACTTACATGGCCAAAAAGAGCAGTGTCGTCTTTAATATTGTAGTTAATAGGATCAGGATAAATTAGCACAGCACTAGCATTCAAGCTAGCAGCGTTAGCAACCTGTATTAATCAAATGAAAACAAAAGGATAAATATGTAAATATCTATAATAGCGGTCTGAATATATGAACACATGAGATAACCTACCTTTTCAGCATAACTTATGAGTCCAGCTCTGACCAAGACAACCTTTCCATTTATGTCAGTATTCATCTCTTGCAGGCGCCTGAAGTCCTCTGCTCGTCCATAGTGGGCATACAGAGCTGCACCCTGCACACACAATAAGCAATACGGAACAGGCTGAAATGTGTCATTACTCAACTTTTCCTTCTACCGGAGCGCTTTTAACTCAATTATATATAGATTCTAATTCCATATGTATGGCTTTCTTTACAAATGCGAACATTTTTCATCTCCGTTAGTCCATGTAATGCAAGTTGATGGGCCCTTAAATGTTGACATCAAAAACTAAGCAAAACAAACAAGATCATTGCTCTCGCTGATTATTTGGCCTGAAGGGTCTTAAAGAAAGTTACAGCCTCTCTCAGAGTTGAATTTTTACCATAAGCATATTGCAAAAATTCTACTGCTTCTCACAACTTGTAGAAACTAATTTTGTGATACTTGTATGGTGTTTTTTGTTTTGTGAGAACTAACCTGCACTGTTTTAAGTGCACTGTATGCCAAGTAGCCCTCGGTTGTTCCCACATTGTTGCCACGGAACAGGACTCTGTTATTTGAGGAACCAGGCTCGTGGACTTTTACAAATTGCTCATCGGTCCAGGTACTCATTCGAAAGGTTTTGAATTTCCCCATGATTTTATTTGCAAGTGCCTCATCTCCTGGGCTTCCTGCCTGGTGACTGACACTAGAGAATTCCCTACGAGGAGGAGAAAAAAAACCATGTTTAATTAGAATACCTGCTCAACTGAGGGTATGAAAAAAGCAACGGTGCAGGTGCGTGTATTTACTTGAGGCTGCTTTTAATGTTCTCGGTTGTCAGTTTCTTTTTCAGCAATGCCCTGAGATCACTCCAGTCCAGTGAATAAGCTTCTTCTGCTCTCACTGGTGCAATTGCATTAAAAACCGGGCAATCTGACTTGATTTCTGTTTTGCCTGTGCTTCTGTTAGACAGGTAACCAATGAGGTATCCTGAAAGACAAACATACGAGTATTTTTTTTTTGTACATAGATATTATTACTGTTTAGTAGTCATTGTATTAATAATCCAGAGGGCCACATAATAAGCTTGAACATATACCAGCATATTGATTTACCAATAATGAAAAGCAACAGAATGCCAATGACATATCCGCAGACGGTCTTCGGAGAGCGCTGGTTCAGTTTGCTGGGGTAATATGGACGATTATGTTGGTTCACGTTTTCCCCAACACCGTTAGCCTCAACTTCATCATCCATGTCAGACGAGAGCTTCATCTCCACATGGCTGTTGTCACCCTCCATGTTCTGGGTCAGGTTAAAGCGAGTGTAGGAGCGTGGCTCCCCATTGAACTGGAAAGAGTTACAAAACACCATGATAAAATACTGTCCCTGTAAGAACACTTGAAAGGCTCGTCGTGTTTCATGAAGTTTTTCTTGCATATTGAAGGTTTTCAGTAAAACTAGTATCAGATTAAGATGATTTCATTTAAAGTGCCTAAAAAATTCACAGCAAAATCAAGCGTTTAAATCTCAGCATTCAATGTTAGCTCTTAAATGGTTAATGATTGATTAAGATGAGTTATAATGCTATGGTAAAACTGATTAGTATGAAAAGTATGTCTTACGATTTTTGAAATTGTTGTCCTGGCTTGATCCATCGTGGCCTCAAATAACTGCTGCAAGAGATTGAGAATCGTTGAACTCTAGATCTCAGGGAAGTAGACCATCATCATAAAACAATACATTTCTTGTGTCAACCAAAAAAAAACATAGATGTTAGCTGATCATCAACAGAGATATTTTATTGTAATGCTGGTTAGGATGCATTATGCAATGTTTTGTTTATGTTTCTTTGGAAGATATGGTCTTGAACTTTGACACCGGTTGGTCGGTTGGTGAAGCTTCACACTACTGTTACATGTCACTGTGGAAACATTCTATTCACCAGGGAAGACTGTCAGCGAATTATTACTTCATTATCAGACTTTGTTATCATTATATGACTTCTGAAGACTTTATAAGACATTATAGTGCATTAGTCATCCTGATCATACTTTTGGGGCATGATAGATGCACTCACTATATACATTAAAAATAACTGCATAAAGAGTTTTTTTACTGTAAATAGGTTATGATGCCCAAAATTTAATCCTGACAGTATTCATATGTTTGCGTGTATACTGCATATACTATTTATATATTTGACAATAAGAACAAATACAATTTGATATGCATCCACAGTGAAGCACGCCTATTTCTGTTTATTAACTACAAGTATTTTCATGGTCATTATTGTTAATGTTATTTATTCCGTGAACTACCTCTTCAAACTAGGCTGGTGGGGTGATAAAATTATTCTTAAATAAAGCATATCCTATGTACTGTAGCTCAACGTTGATATAAGAATCTATTTGAATTTTTGCTATTTATACATCAATTATAAACAAGCTGAAACAGCTTTACATAAAATTGCATGTCACAAACTCTCAATCTTTACACCCTCGAAAAACATTATGGACTGAAAGAGATCCCAAGGACTACATTTCTTTTTTTCAGAGGCTGAAGGTTACAAATTAATCTAATAATCCAAAGCACAAGAGAAAAACACTGCAGGCAAGATAACCAGACGGTCAGTTTCAACAAATGGGTAACAAACACTACATTTTAAATTTGTTCAGAAATAAAATTTGGTCAAGTCATTAAAGTACACATTTAAAAAAAGTCACACTGAAGCAATGCACCAAATGTGCTTGGACGCATGCAAGCTAGAGATAGGAAAATGAATGCGGGCTACACCCTACCGGGAAAGAACGTGCACACAATCAGATCAAACCGATCCTCACGTCCGTTGGGGCCTGACATGTAACCTTACTGTCTTTTCCTGACAAACTGCACAGTTTGCAGGGCTCCTTAAGCGCGGCCCACTTCCATTCCTTGCCTAAGCAATTCTATAGGTACGTAAGCCCTAGCGCTTACCGGTTTATTTCGACATTTTATAAACCTCTAGACAAAGGAACTGTTCTAAAAAAAAACTTTAATTAAAAAAAAACAGTTGCACTAGGAGAGAAAGTAAGCTTAATTTCAAGCACCAAGGACAAGCCAGTCAAATGTTTTATTATATGGAATAAGAAAAAAAGCGGCTTTAAAAATCCCAAATCAAATGCTCCCAGAATTTCAATTACTCTCTAAAGTTTCTTAATCATGTGACTCTGTGCCACCATCTCTTGAATACTTTTTCTGAGAAGTAAATGGACGAAATAACCTTGTGTCATTTACTCACATTTAAAAATAACCTCTGTAGACGCACGTTATAAATGCACAACTGTATTTTTCTAGCCGTCAGACTATTTCGGTTCATAATCTACAGTACATTCCCAAAGATTCCAGACATTGTTGATTAATCTTTACAGAACTTGCAAAGAGGATTAACTTCACTGTAGCAAATCATGTGATGGTCACACAGTGCGGTAAAACGTTTGGCTAGGTAACACCAAATCTAAATGACCAGTTTTCAATTAAATATGAGAGCAGTTCATTTTTATAGGGTCAGATCAGCTACAATTAGCTTCATAAAGCAACAACTGCACACTTTCTCAAAAAATGTATTCGCAAGCAACACTCAATTTGGATGATAAACATAAAAAATGCAATGCAATGTAAATATTGTCTCTTTCATGCTAGAAATGATAATTAATTTAGAGAGATAAGCATGGTAACAGGTGACACGGACTCGGGTCAACTGGGAAGGACGAGAGCTGACCCTGAAGAAAACGTCGCATCCATCTGCCAGCAAATCACGATGCAAAAATTTAAAAATGTGAAAATTTTACTTGAAACGCAACAATATTACGTCAGTTTCAATGCTGAAATTGCATTGATGTTGAAACTAAAACGTATTTGACGTTATTTAAATTATCACAAAAAGTTAGAGCTTTGTTATCAATCGAATTGTAAAAGTGAAACAGTCGCTATCTGATATTAACTTGACAATCTGCGTGAAGGTCAGCAGCAGAGCACGTGCTGCACGAAACTCACTGCAGCCAAATAAAGGTACAATCGCGTCCGCACCTGCACTGAGCATGCCTGTAACAGCCGCCGTGCGAATTTAAAGCGATTACTATGATCATTTCACTTATAAAACGAACTGTAAGGAATCATCCAGCCTTAGGTGGAACGGAAAGCAATGCACAGCTACTCTTAAAGTAGAAATGGCCAGCTGTTAACATTCAGAAACCAATGCGTTTACATAAGCAGCCGTGAAGCGATCTTACCAATGCTCTTAAGCTCCTGCCTCACTGAAGGCGAAAGTCACGACCACCGCGAGCGCCGCACATACACATAATAACCTTGGAGGCCCTGTGAGATTGAAGAGCGTACCAAGTGAGGGAGGCGGGTGCTTTGGTGTCACTTCCTGTTTTCTATATTAGGAAATTATATATGAAATATGGATATTGGTGCAAGATATGACGAAGACTTACTTTGTATTAAATACTTGGTTTAAATGTAGCCTTTTATTCACATTCTGAGATAATTTTGTAAAAAAAAAAAATGTGGCACTGTATAATTACTGAGTAATACTAATTAGTATGTAGGCTTTTTTTTTTAATGTAGGCTGTTTGTATCCCGTGGCGATGGTTAGTGCATTGCGTTTTTATTCTTATAAAAGTGAATTATATATTAGGCTACATGTAAAATAAATTATGTTTCATATAAAGTTACGCTTTAAACCTTCTACATGATTTAAAAAAACTAATAAATTACATAAGTAATGAAAAGATTGTTTCATTTTAAAAGTGTCTGCTCAGCATCTGCCTCCAACATCTGCAAGTGAGCAGACAGAAGAAGAGCATTTGGGCCAAAGTAATCTAACCTGGGAAGCATTTTCCAGGAGGAGAACGGGAAAGTAAAGGACGCAACCAATGTGGGTTTTCTTCGAAACTTAGCAGCACCTGTGAAAATACCAAAATATGGTAATTCAGATTTAGTTTTAACAGTGTCTAAATGTCTCTTCTGTTGGAGCGATTCTCTGACTGCCAGAGCACATTGAAGTATGTTCCTTACCCGTCACAGCCAAGATTACACATCCAGGAACAAAGCAAAGAAAGTTATACTGTCATGTTCACCAATACATAATGTATGACATTTGAAATGATAAAATGTAAATATATGCTGTAAAATTGGTCATATAAAAATATTCTCTACTCACACTTTAGTTCAGACTCCCTCCAAAAACGCTTTCCTTTTTAGTCGAAACATCTTATACCGGGAACAGTCCCCATGATATGAGTTCTAGCTCAAGGGCACAAAGATAATATGAGGACTGCAACCACATTTTTTATTGATTTGTCTGCATTAATTGGTATTTATTTGAGAATATCAATATCATTGCTTGATTACTGTTTAGAGTGACTTACGTTTAGGTCTCTTCTGTTGCTATTATTTAGGTAAAGACACCAAAGCAGGTTTCTTTACAATCTCAGACACAATGGGTGGTCTATGATTTATGCCTCTATAATTAACTATCGCTGCGAATCCCTCTATTTCTGTTGCTCGGCTGAGCCATTTCTTCCAGCTTTTTCCTTCATGAGGATAATCACAGTAAAGAGATCCTGTCGTGTACCTTTTCTGTGAAATGCAAGAAAGCCGCAATAAACGTTCGGCGAGCTTTCAGCGTGCTTGCTTTATTTCTTTGCAACAAGTCTACACAGAACAAAAGGACACTGAAATGTTATTTATGCGTACACT
>JAUYWG010000032.1:2494234-2557429 GCA_034779775.1 Enteromius afrohamiltoni
GCAAATAAAATCGCAATTGCAATATTAGTTCATTAAATCGCAATATGATTATTTTGTCCATATTGCACAGCCCTAGTACACACGTGCGCCTATAATTTTCAAACGACCTTTGATTAGAGTTGGGTCTTCGTTTGGAGAGCCCTGAATTAACCATTAATTCAACACAAAGTAGTTACAAAATGTTATGAGAGTGTGTTGGAAAGTTCTCACTCACCCTCATGTCAATACAAACTTCTTATTTGAAAGTGAAATGATTTGAGGAATGTCAGTAACCTTACAGATTTTAGTGACCATTGCCCATTAAACAGCATTTCATTTCCACAGGTCAAAGTAAATCATACAGGTTTGAAATGATATGAGGATGAGTAAAAGACCTAATTTGATGTTTTTGAGTCGACTGTCCTTAAAAGGTGCCATAAATGTTCTCACAAAATAATAGCCGTGACGATCAACATGACAACTTTTCAGAAGTTGCCTAATGTGTGCCAGTGTCATATATCCCTAAGCCCTCCACCTGAAGGAATACTCACACTAGCACTGTGCTGTATGAGAAAGATTTTGTTTTATTGTTCTTGAATTAGCCATTCTCTTGTTCGTTTTGATCAATGGAATGAATCAGATCAGTAGGTTATTTACATGGTTTCTTTTTTTCCAGTCCCAAAATGTCCCCAAAAAGTAGAGGTGGTGAGGTGGTAGAACAAGCAGTCTTAGTATACAAAACAATCATGTCATAGGAAGAGCAGGCAAGACCCCCTCTCCGGGACGAGTTTAGAAAAAAGAAGTCTCTGTGGAGCTGGAAAACATCACCCCTGCGCCAAAGCTTCGTCAGCCCCGTGAAGCTCTTCTTCCAGCGGAGACAGTTTGAGAGGGGGGACAGATAGAATGTTTTTCTCCGCATGTAATGACTCTGTTGTAGCACGCTTGGAGCAGATGATGTTGAAATGGTGGGCAGAGGGGAGGAAGAGACAGGACTAGCTTCAAAATAGCACGTTAATCATCCGCTAGGCCCTGTTTTCTCCCTACTCCCCACAGCGCCCTGCATCTTGTCATTTGTTTCAGTTTAGGAAAATAAAGGGTGGTAACAGAAAAAGGGGAAAAATATATTCATACTATTTTTTTTTTTTTTTTAAATCTCTTGCTCTAATATACATTTTACGATGTCAAGAAAATAACTCCCATCATAATAGTGCTTAAGTAAAGCTCAATATAGACTTTTATTATAACAAAATAGGCAGTTTATGGAGGGTTAAATATCTGTTAAGATCTCATTGTACAATAAATTTCTTCCACATATGCGGTGGCATTTTATTGCCTCTTAAAAATATCAGTTCCTTACAAATGGCAGACTTTCCTAAATGTAAATCAAAGTGTTGAAAACACATACTCCGTGTAAGACACTGATTGTAGACTCCGACATTCTAACAGTGGCGGCACACGTCTGACGTCTGTGCAGCGGGACATCATCTAAACACAACGGCTCCATAACGCAGACAATCAGAATGAGGAGAACAATAAGCATGCCAATACAACAGTAAAAGAAGAAAATCGACAACGTACATACGGGACTATGGTGGAAATGAACAACGAGAAAGAAGGGCTGAAGAACACCTGGTCTTAGAAGCTACAACGTGCAAAGTTTTGCTTTTTTTTTTTTTTGAATGTGTTTCTCACCATTTTAATGAATCCGATGCCTGAGACTTGAGCTCCATGTTACAATTTCAAAAAAAAAAAAAAAAAAAAAAAAAAAAAAGAACAACACAGAATATAATGGGTAAAATGAAAAGAGACTTGAAAATCCAGATCGCTGTCTTTGTCCTTACAAAGTATCCTCCCTTAAACATTAAGGAACTGTACCATTTCCAAACCCCTGGTAAACAGATGCTGGTCTGGCATAGCTTTGCTTTCTGTAAGCATGGAAGCAGTAAAGATCTGAGGAGGACAGATCATCTTCTATTAAAATAGCTACTGAGGAACTTAGAAGTAAGAGGTGAAGATATAGGACTGAACAGAGATTGAAGTATGCTGGATTAAGGAATTAATCTGTTGAGTGAATTCAGCTAGGAGAAGCCCAGCTGAGATCACCAAAAAAAAAAAAAAAAAAAACACTGAATAAATAAATAAACCAGGCAGAGAAAGGGGGATGATAAACTCCTGAAGGCGTTCATAGTTTCTCCTTGGACTGTACCCATATGTATGGACCAGATTGTTCCTCAATTATCTGCTTGACTTGATCGTAGATTTCTTCCAAAGTGTCCCCCTGAACAATAGCTGCAATGGAGAGAAGATCGCAGTGATTATACTCAAATAATGAATACATTTAGAACACAAACTACCAGCAGTCATACAGACAGCCCCAGATTTGATCTTCTAAAAAAGTATGGGCTACAAATATAATATATTATGTTACACTCCTTCAATCTGCTTTGTTTACCCTCATGATTTTTCATTACAATAGGCATTTATACTCCTGTTTTACAGAACTAACACAAAGTTCCCTTAGTCATTCATCACAATGAGTAAAAAAAAACCAAAGAAACAATTCTGGTGTGTAGCAAAAATGGTTGAGGTTCACAAAATAAAATGTGGCTTTAAGAAAATAAGAAAATGTGCTCTATACAGTACAGGCTGTGTCAAACCAGAGATCACAGAGATAAACAGGAAATAGCAGAAGCAAGTCTGGAATCAGTTCAAATTCTGCTAAAGGTAGTTTAGTATTATTTAGCTCAAGTCAGTTCAGATCAAAAACAGTGCAAAGTTAAACAGGCAGCTCTACAAAAAGCTCAATCAACTGGTGATGTTAAATATCACCCAGGAACCGGACTGGATACAGGATCATTTGAGTGTCAATGATTTCTTTCTGCTAGAAATCTTATAATTGGATGGATGGTTGGATCAACGTCAAAATCAACTCATAATTGGGCCACTGAGCACAAAAGGAAATTTCTGTGAATATTTTGAATAACAGACCAAGAGGCGTGACAATTCTGACCGCAACAGCACTGCATTGAGCAAACAGACCTGTGAAATGCTCCATGAACTCCTGTTCCAGCTTCATGGCTCTGTCGTAGGTCTTCCTGCCTTGTTCCTCTGTCAGTCTTTTATTCATCTCCCTGAGAGCAAACAGCATTACAGTAAATTATTTTATATTACAGCGCCTTGCAGGGGACATTTATGAATCAGTGGTCCATGCATACTCAACTATTTTGAAAAAACAAAACAAAAACGACATACACTGGTCATTAATAGCGTGACATTGCTTTTAATAGACAATGATCTTTGGAAATACTACAGTAGTTGGATTGTTTGTCTTTTACTCACATGATGTTCTCCATTGATTTTGGTTTGATGAAAATAGCGATGGGGTAAAGCACAGCAACCTGAAGTCTCTTTATGGCGTTGCCTGATACATCTAGGATGCAATGTTTGCCCTGAAGAGAGCAAAGACAGTGATTCCATACAGTAAGCAATAAGGCTGAATGTTATGCATTATAGTCATGTGCTGTCAGCAGTGCAGGTAAATCTCTAGAAACTATACTAAGCTGTGTTTCTCTATAACACCTCATGTAAACATTGTGTAGAAGCATTCAAATCTTTGCAGAGTTGTTACTAAAAACAATTCTTATGAAGAGAAACAAAACTGGATCTCACCTTTTCCGCCACCTCTCTGACAGACTGCACACTGGTTCCATACAGGTGACTGTTGTACTGGCCTGCCTCGATGAACTTGTGCTCCTGTATATCTCTCTCCATCTGCTCTCTGGACACAACAAAGTGGTAGTCTCTCCTGTCCACCTCATAATCTCGCTTCGGCCTTGTTGTATCTGAGACAGAGAGCAGCATTTTTCACAGGTTAAATTAGCAAATGTAGTTTACAGGTGTTTGTAGTTCCAAATTTGACAGATCCATAAAGTATTCAATCCTGATAGCTGCTGCATCTACGTTTACTCTGCCGTAGGACTTTTCCAGTTTTTTAAGATTAGAAGAATATTTTTTACTCACTATCTCGATTCATTTTTTTTAGAGCTTCTGGATTTGGCTTATTTTAATAATTTTTTGGGGGCTTATTTTCAATCTTTTAAAGTGGTATTTTGCTTTGGCCGCCTGGTTAAGAACCACTTAGCAAGCTATAAACATGAGATTTCTTCTCTACTACAGTGTGTCCAACAGACATGCTTACAAACCTGTTTCTTTGAACGTAACATTCAAAAAATATTTGGAATTGTTAAATCTTTTTTAAATAAATAAAGATAAATAAAGAAGGGTTTCTGTATTCTTTTGCACCATTAATTGTCTGAGTCTACTATGTTTTGTATGGCAATACTTTTTTTTTTTGGTTTTTTTTTTGTAACTAAACCATGTGACCCTGGACAACAAAACTGTTTTTTTCAGAAAATTGAGATTTATAAATGATCTAAAAGCTGAATAAATAAGCTTGATGTATAGATGTATGGTTTGTTGATAGGGCAATATTTGACCGAGATACAACTGTATGAAAATCTGGAATCTGAGGGAACAAAAAAAATCGAAATGCTGAGAAAATCACCTTAAGGTTGTCCAAATTAGATCTTATCAATGCATATTACTAATCAAAAATGAGGTTTTAATATATTTTAGTAAGAAATTGACTAAATACTTTCATTGAACATGATCTTTACTTACTATCCTAAGGATTTTGGGCAAAAAATAAAAATCTATAATTTTGACCCAAACAATGTATTTTTGGCTATTGCTACAAATATACCCCAGCGACTTAAGACTTAAGGTTTTGTGGTCCAGGGTCACTTACAGCCAGATTCCTTGTGGCTAATATTCAAATTGAATTTAAATTTGTAATTTTGAGGTAGCAACTGTAATAATTTGTCTCATGTAATCCAATCAGTTCATACAGTATACAGATACTCACGAGGAACACAGGAACCAAATTTGTCAGGGAACTCTGAAATCAGGTCATCGTTTACTCTGTCTTTCATCGGACCTAAGATAATCACTGGTCGTGAGTAGTTAACTGTTAACAACAAAAAAAAACAGTCATGAAATCAATTAAATTCTCCTACAAAGAATCACTTATGTTGTTTATATGGACAACCATTAGCATTTTACCTTCCTGCTGACAGACTGGCTCATAAGACAGCACATATTCCTCTTGACCACCTGATATATAAACACACATGCATTTAAGGTTAGAATTTTTTTTTTTATGTTATCACATCCAGTCAAGCATATTAAGACCCTGAAATCGATGCAATGGTTTCTGCTCATGCATTATTATTAAATGTGTGAAATTGCAAAGACAGCTATGTGAGATCCACTTGTGGCCACAAGAGGCCCTCTATGCCACACAAATGAATAGTGGATAGCAATGGAGTCCTCCGTCATGGTTGGTATGAGACTGTCATAATGATTAAAGTGGAGCTCTTTCTGTGGATCTCAGTAGGCCTGATTGCCGAAAGCTGACTGCCCGCGTGTGCACTATGTGTTAGAGGCAGATACGTGCTGTAAATTAATGAACACTGTTCATCAAAGTTAGAGGCAGAATTCCTAAGAGCCTGTGACATGCTAGTGCTGTTTAACAGCATCGAAGTGTAGCATATTGTGCACAATCAAAATATTACGCATTTATCCCAAAGAAATAGAAGTTTTGTTAGTTATTCACATGTATGAGAGATCACAAAAAAATTGTTTATTATGACACTACATTGCACTTCAGCTATATCATTTTCATATATTTTCAAGTAATGAAAGCATTTATCAAAGAATATTAATACAAAAATAAATTAAATGTGTCTTATGCTTACTAATGCTGAATTTGTTTGATCAAAAATATAAATATATATAAATTATAACATTGTGAATTATTATTACAATTTAAAAAGTTAATATTTTAAAATGTGATTTATTCCTTTGAAAAGTTCAAAAGAAATGTATTTGAAATTATTTGTAACATTAAAAACGTTCTTACCGTCACCTGAATTTTGTAAAATGAGTTTTGTTTCTTTTTTTCTTAAATACTGTAAGTTTCATTTAATGTGTTCTTTTTAAATCTTACTGACTCCAAACCTGATGTAGCACCAGTGAAAATGTTGAAAATAAAAAAAACTATTTACCATCAATTTTTAATTGTTTATCTCTGCATTCATATAATTTTAAAATGTTAGTGGGCAAAAGCGTTGATCCCACAGAATTAGGTCTCTTGTGCCCTTGCCATAGTTTCAATTACAATCTCATTATGATGTTGCGTACCGTAACCGTAAAAGTGTACTGTACCATGCAGTAACTGGTAATGCCCTGCACTAATGCACAGTCTGTACTGCTGATCACAGCGCTGTGTAATATCTGGCCCCCGTGAGACAGTACATATCTTTAGAGTGGCTTTGATATAGCACCACTGTGACTCTGACTGTCTCTGACAGAGAGAGAGGGCAAGGGCTGGGAAGTGATGGGGGGTGCACTGTTGCTATGGAGACTGAGCCAGGGGCTGGCAGAGGGCTCACTGATTGATTTTGGTATTGTATCTCTGTGGCTTCTGGAACATTACCCAGCCTGTCTCACTGCAGTGCTGCTTAGTTGAGGGGGGCAGGCATTTAGCAACTCCACAATAGCATAGCTTGCTAAGGTTTTTTACATTGGTCATTTATTTATGTTGCATAAAAAAAATCTCCCATACATGTTAATGCATAGCAGAGAGGATAGGAAAGAGAATAAGTGTTAAATGTGTGAGATAGAAGCAGACGAGAAAGGCGGATGAAGGGCACAATGGAAGGAAGAACTTACGGTAACTACTCTCACTATCACTGGCATTAGAGGTGACATGCTCTGAAATCATAACAGAGGGGGAATGGATGACGAAAACCAAGAATAGGAACATGATGATGCATGAGGTGACTTCAAATAAAAGAGAAATACCAGTCCTGAGTCCATATTGGAGAAATATTCACACCACTAAGGGACACAGTACACCTTCTGAGATGGGTTTTGTGGCTTTTAGTCCACATCTGAGGACCTCATTTTGAGGTCATATGCTACTGTACTCTTAATACTTGACAAAGTTGCCTAGCACAGGTCATTGTAAAATTCATAACGTGTCCTTGAGCCTTGGAAAGGTGCTATTTAAATAAAAATTATTATTATTATAATAATAATTCATCCCAAATAATTAATTATAGTCATGTTTTTGTCTACTATCCTCCATTGATTTATTTATCTCTTCAGGTTGTACATCTAAACGTACTCTAATAAAACTAATAGAACCTAAATATTTTCAGCTAGTTTGCCCTATTTTCTTTTATTTCTTTAAATGTATAAAGAGCTCTGTGGAATCAAAAATGTTTTAAAATGGCCTAAACTAGCAGATTTTCAGGATTAGAATGTTAAGGGCATATGGCAAAAGCCAAAATTCCGTTGACATTTATTTACTTGTAAAATAAATTATTAATTATTTTTAATTATTAATTAATTAAATTAATAAATAATCTTTGGAACACAATTGAAGACATATTTTATATTTTTTATTACATTTTTATATTTTTTATTATTATATTTTTTTTAATATATAAAAAAATTTAAACATATTTTTGTCCAATTCTTTGCAACCACAATTTTCAAACTTCAAAAAGTTTCTAATGAAACCATAAATGTAATGCACATAAATGCAAATCAAATGGTATTTTGTAGAGACAGAATTGCTTCACATGATAAATAATTAAAAAAAATTATAAATATTAATTTAAAAATAATTTATTAAATCTCTAAATCATCATATAAAGCAGGGATCGCCAACCCTGCTTTTGGAACGCTAAAATCTGTACAGTTCAGCTCCAACCCTAACCATTTAAACCTTAACCAGGTTATTAAGGTTACAGCCAAAAAATGACAGGCACTTGTGTTGGAGCAGAGTTGGAACGGACCCCTGATATAAAGTGACCGTGTCGCTTCAGAAGATGTATTATTTTTATAAGTCTTCCAGCAAAGGATGACTCCTCTTGCATACACAGCTGTCCAATGAAATGGTCTCTAGATTAAGTCCCCTCAGTCAAACAAACCTAATTTAGCTACAAATATTTGGAATTAGGCTGTATTTTGATGCTTTTGCTGAAATCAGTGAGGTTTTATGGAGTTAAACTATTGGATGACGACCACTATATAAAATATCGATATAAAACATGTCAACCAGAAAAAAAAAACATAGTAAACGGTAATTAGATAACAGTTTGAACTAGAGTATGATGGCAAGTTATTATCAAATTAACAGATTTTCTCATCAAGATAAATCAAATATGCAGGTACTGAGTGAGAGGAGATTCCATAGAGTGAGACAGTGAGGCGGTGAGAAAAGTTTCACCTCCACCACCAACAGCAGAAACGGAAAACTCTTTTTTTCAGGTACTGTATGAATTATGAGAGAGAGGAATGAAATATGTGAGAAGAAGAGAGATAGACTGGAGGTCTGGTCCAGAGGTGACCGAGTGGGCATCTACACGGGGAACTTACTCTGGCCTTTGGATAGCATGTCATCTGGGTTGTCCTGTGGATCGGTCAGGAAGGGAGCAACAAGAGAGACAACAACCACAAGAGTACAAGGGTTACTGAGACACTATAAGGCCTGGTCCAGCCACTGAACACAGCAGGCACCAAGCTCTCTTTGATGTTGTTCTGGAGTCTGCTGCGTCCAGTGGAGCAGTGCCCACCTCTGTCCACATGACCTGCCGCCCTATTCTTGCCAAGCATTGAGCTGGAGTGCTGATTTCTGTACTTACGGTCCACATCGCTTGTTTCCTGCTCACTCGCCTCCTTGTTCTTGTAGAAAGGGAACTTGCGGGAAAACTTTTTACGCTTGTCATTGAGGGACTGTTGAGGAAGAGAAGGAAAGGGAGGGCAAAAGAAAAGAAGGGAAGGGGAAGAGGGCTGTCTAATGTCCGTATGGAAAAAATAAAAGATGACTGTTCTGCTCTTGACTTTGTGGACCTCTGACGGCTTACTACAATTTATAGGTGTAAACTCAATTAAACGGAGGATGTCACAAAGTCAGAATTGTACATGAAATGCATGAAGAACTGAAGTGGACAAATCAATGGATTTGAGTAATAGACTCAAAAAATAACAGCTAGCAGCAGGACATCTCGAAAGCAAGAGAAGCAGACAGACAGATCTGCATGCAAAGGGTAAGAAGCATTGCGAGTGTGCCAGAAGCATGTAGAGGCCTATAACTGCTTTGGTTGTGGCTGCTTTTCTTATCAGCAGCAACATGCAACTAAAACAAGCTGGCCTGATTTCCTTTGTCTTCGTTCAAGGGCAGATGAATAACGGCATGAAATACTTTGCTGCAGAAACAGCCTGTATGTAAAAAATATTTAAGCATTACTGTATGGCTTTTTTCTTTTGCACCAGGACTACAGATGCATTTTTATTCTTATGCAGTGATCAGTTATAAGCCTGGCTGGTTTACACAGCAGCACTATGGATTACTGGAGAGCATTGCGAAGTAGGTAAAAAGAGAAAAGTGTGAGGATAAAGGACAGGAGAGGAGGAGGTTTGGCATACAGAAGGACAAGCAGTCCAACATCAATGGCAAGCGTATTTGTCCTTCGTTTTCCTATCATGCATGTTTTGTCGGGCTGTTAGATAATCCGTTGTTTTGTCTTCTATGCCTCATAAATGAGTTATAGATGTATTACAGTACTGTTATATGCGTTGTTTTGGATCTGCGACACTTGCAGCTACGCATGCTGTTAATTTAGACCGGACCATTCATATGGCAGACTGATTAGTATCAGAATATCGCATTCCACCGAATGCACTGAGCATCATTAATTGTGAGTTAATATCGAATGGTCAAACTTTCACAGAGGTAGGAACATTAGCAAACACTAACTTGTAAAGCAATTTGAAATGCATTTCAATGTAATTCTCGATACACAGTATAAGCAACATACTACAGGAGCTTTGTTCCAATCCCTAGTGAGCTGCCTACACCTAAGCATTTAAAACATCACACTCCTAATGAACTGGTTGTTCCATAAGGAAGCAAGCAAGCATATTTAAATGCTGCTTTCTAGGATGACTCATTTTGGCCAAAATCTAAGGCAGCATGCCAATGTAATTAATCAGATGATTGAGGTCAGTTATATTTATTTATTGAAAGAAATTACTATTTTTAGTGATGGTTCATTAAATGATCATTTATAATGTTACTAAATAATTCAATTTCACTAAATACACTAAATGCTAGAAAATTCTAACACAACTTAAAATTCTAATTTAACCTTGATTGTTTGTGTGCGCATGACGCAGGGGCTCTAAATGCAAAGTGTTGCAAATCAGTTACTTGCGAGGCTCTGATTCAGTCCGGATGTGGCTTTAAAAGACATAATATAGGCAGCAAAGCAACTCACTTGGTTTTGGAACAGAGCATCGTTCAATACTTTGTAGGTATGCATGTATAAAAAAAATGTACTCACCCCTTTTTCTCGTGACTTGGAGTTGAACTTAACTGTCTTTAACCTTGCCCTCTCCTTCTTCTCCACTCTTGAGAGAAAGCATAAGGACCACGTATTACATTAGCCGTTAATCACAATTTATCAGTTACACTGAATTTTATTCTCCTACATCTGAACATATCTAAGACAAGCACTTGATGCTACAGAGTGTAAACCTAATCAGCTAAGCATGCATCATGACTCAGGTGTGGTCTGAGAATTCTGGAGGACTTTGATACAAACGCATTCCAATAAAACTACCAGCTTAAATGTACCTGTGACAACAATATTTATTTTTGTAATTTTATAAGCTTCAGTCTCTCACCTTCTCTTGCTGGGGATAACACCCATTTCCTCCGCCTCTCCTTGAGGAGTGACTTGCCGTGCCTGCCACCACTCATCATCTGAAGCATTTACTACATGCAGTATGTCCCCAAATTTGAAGTTCAGGCCTTGGCTTGGCAGCCCAGAATCCTTAGTTTTATCATAATCAAACAGCGCCCTGCAGAAAACAAAAAGTCTAAGTATGACCAAAGGAAAAAGATACTTGCACATTTGGCTGAGAGCATATGGTAAAGTCTGACCACAAGCTTCAAAAACTGCTAAAACATTTAGATAGATGTGTGTAGACTGCATCTTATTTCAAATATGGAGTTAAGTCTATTAAAAACAGCATTTAAAGTGGGTAAGAAAAGGAAATTGTGATAGTCTTTTCTTCCATGCAGTGACGTAAATCCATGGAAGAGAGTTTCTATAGTGACTTTATTTTCAGTTCCTTGTAGAGTATACTTGATATTTGCTGTACCTGACATATAGCGATCTCTTTTGACTGGTCCTTAGAGACCCTGAGCCTGAGCTGATGCTGCTGTTCATCATCTGCTCTCTTAGGTCATGGATCTTGGCTTCAAAACGGCTGTACTCTGAAACACAAGTATCCCCCTCATAAGGCACTGTGTGTATCAGAGAATAAATGCCTGAATAGCTGTGCATAAAAACAATGTTATCAATAAAGCACTTTTATTTTTTTCCATATGGTAAGTAGCAATTGGACATCAATTTATGTCCTACAGTGGAATTATAGGGCATATTAGTTTTTGATCTTTCCCAAAATGTTCACAGGACGTAAACGCTGTACAAATGTAAGTGATGCAGAACAAGCACTGACTAAATGTGAGGTTATTGTGAGTCTATCTGTCTTTATTAAACGGAGAGAAAGACTAGGCAGAAAATGTCCCGTCATTGTTAAGAGTATAACGATGAACATTAAGGATTTTCGAATGAGATTTTTTTATGAGACCTGATTAATCTGACCTAATGGCAACAGAAGGCTAATACAGCGTTTTACTTCTCGCAATAAGACAGCTAACGCGGAGTTCAAACTGCAGGATTTTTAAAATAGTCGCGTCACAGATCTTTTCAGCGTTCAGTCACTGCTGTGTTCACACTGCATGATAGATAGGCGACAAGGGGTTTTACACTGCATGACTTTACAATAAAAAGAATCGTAGACAACAGTCTCAGTACTCGGCCTCACAATGAAACCGAGAAATGACATGGAAACAACGTGTGCAAGACCGGAGTTCTCATGTGAGACTGGGATTATTATTAAAAATGGTAGCAAGCAAAAGAAGCTTGTCATACATACATGTCATTTGCGCTGTCCTGGATGTTGCCCTCTCATTGGCTGTAGGTAATCGCCAATGTTATTTTCAGTCAGAACACATACACACCGCATGATTTTAAATCGCTGGTCCAGATATTTAGCATGACAAACATCCCAAGGCTGTCAGCGACTCGTCGACGATTCTCTCAGATCACGTCTTTGATAGTTCACACTGTGTGATTGTCACTCGCGTGAACGAGCACCGATTTGCCTGTGATTTCGGGCATTTGTTGTCGATATGTCAAAACCGGTCTAAAATCGTGCAGTCTGAACTCAACATAAGAGACTCCTGCTGATTATTGATTGCTTTGTTGTTTGTTTTTAATGAGTGCTCAAAATGATTGACATGGCGTGGTTTTCCATCAAGTAATACTCACCCTCTGGTCTGTACTGGGCAACGATGGTGACAGTTTGTCCAGCGTTCTTCAGGGCCGCTGCTGCCTGTTCATGAGTGGCACCGCGTAGGTCTATTCCATTCACCTAAGAAAGGTGCATACATTTTTTTATCATTAGTATAAGCAGTATGACAGTGGTCTGCACACCGTTTAGCACTGAGCTCAAGGTGTCTGTTGAACACTGCAAGAAAAACTCCTGATCAGATGCTCATCTTCAGTGTGTGTCAGGGTAAGGTTTCAGTGCCCACTGTTATACTTACAGACACCAAGCGGTCTCCTTTCTTCAATTCTCCACACAGGTCTGCAGGGCCTCCAGCCAGGATGAAGGAAATAAATATGCCCTCTCCGTCCTCTCCACCCACTATGTTAAAGCCGAGCCCTGTAGAGCCTCGATGCAGCACCACCTTCCTGGGTTCCCTGCTTAAGAAAAAATGTAAAACTAAACTTACAGACTCGCAGCGCATACTGTTCATTTTGTCTGAAATAGCAAAAAATATTACAGTTAGCAAAAACACATTGCCCTAAATCATGAAAGTACGCTGTGTTCTCTGTACGTCATACAGCATCAGTTAGACAGAATAGTTAATAAGATTCGCAATTAATGACAAGTCTCTTATGCAGTAATTCCGATGTAATGTTTTCACAGTAATACTTTAAAATATTGAATTCATTTAAAATAACTTGGATCTGTATGCCAAATTCTGTAAGCGCATTACTATATACAAGGAGCAAATTGAGATTCTTTTTTGAGAGTGCAAGGACAGTGTATATAACTGACCTCTTGGAGGCACTGCTGGCCCAGTTCTATCGCGCACAGCCACAAAACAACCCTGTGGCTAACTTACTATACTGATACTGTAAAATAAACACCATTTTATCATTTCACCTCCTGCCTATTAAACTAGACACTGCTATAAAAATCAACCATGAACAAAATGACATGGCTGTGCTGTATGTTTGATTGTTGCGTTAAACTTCAAATCCTCCTGTGCACCTAAATGGTCAGATTAATAGAATCGTTTGTTCTGCTGGATTACGACAATCTTGTTTATTCATTTTCTGGCAAGCTGGCTAAGAGGCTTGATGATGCGCTGTGGTTTTGATGAAAATGAACCCACACATGATGTGGATGGGCTAAATCTGGAGCTTATCAAATTGCTAAATCAACAATGATGCGTTGTTATTTAGTAAGAATTCTCTACCTGTCTAAGCGTCTGGTGGTACATCTAGATAAATGCATAAATGGCTTAACCACATCCTTTTTTGCAACCAGTCTCATTTTAATTGTGCTCTTTTATGTGGGCTAATTCTAAAATTAAATATATATATATATATATATATATATATAATCTTGTAAAATCGTCACATGTTTCTCAGACGTGGATGGCATGCTGAAAAACGAACTGCCATCTGCCCTCACAATTGTCAGCCATTGCAGCTTTGGCCAACTGACCTGTGTAAAAGTAAATAGCAATTTGATCCTCCAGTGAACTTTATTAAAAAAGTTCAGAGCATCTCATCTACTAAACAGGTCACGATATCATCCTGAACATCACACATGAGACCACTGACTTGTTCTGGCATCATATTGTAAAAAACAATCATGAACAGCTTGATGCTCTGCTTTTATTGAACTCAAACAATAAGCTTATAAGTACAAGATTAATCCAATATTCAACTGCTGACGCTAAGTTTCCACAAAATAAAGGAAGGCACCCCTCTATTGAGAATATACAGCACTATCACTGCAGTCCGAAAAAAAGAGACTATTATGAACTGTCCCTTTTACTGAATTACTGAAGACTATTCTTCATCAGATCAGAATTAAATCAGAAAATCTGAATAAATCTGAATGGTGAGTTTTATTTAAACTGTAAAAGAGTAAAATGCTGACCTACACAAAAAGACAGCACCGCATAGTTTTTCAGTGCATTATGGCAAGTCATCGTAGATTCCTGTAGACAATTTTTGACATTACCTGGTTACATCATCATCCCCCACCGTGGTTTTCGGGGTTGGGGAGTAGCGTCCAGAATGCACCGGAGGCAGCGGCTGGCTCAGATAGCTTGGAGGGCTGATATGGTTTTCCATGTGTTGCGAATAGGCTAGGAAAGTGCAAAACATGCAAAACCATTAAAACGGGTGACAGAAGCAAGTTTCGAACTGGATTACCAAAGATCTTTTTACCTAATCCTCCAGAAATGCACAATTATATGCTATTGAGTTTGCAATCCTGTGAGAAATACACACACGCTGACAGTAAATGATACCCTGGGATGAGCTTTTAGCACCTGGGCCTCCACTGCATCTCCGCTTACAAAGATATCCATGTGGGGGAAAGAGACCTGGGGGTCAGGGTGAAACTGAGCTTAAACTATCCTTATTTTACCCGGCTTTGTCTCTCTGTAAAGGTCTCATTTGAAGCAAACAGTTAGCTGAGCTCATGAAAAAAGGCTTCCCGGGAATTCGTGATTCATCAGACAAGCTCTGTTGACGGGATGTATGTAAAACAAGAAACATTAGTACAATTATTTAATGCTTTTCTCAAGTATTCAAAAGAGCTTATATGTCAGGTGTCAGTATTTGCCATCTGCGGTTACTGTTGTAATCTCACCAGTGTGTGGAATGCATGTTTAAATGTGTTGCAATGGTGATATGGTGAAACAAAACAATCTTCCCTATAGTTTCCACTTTATGAAACAGAGAGCAACATTCAAGACCAAAATGTGCTAGAAGAGGAAAGGACAATATAATGTAATATAATATTATATATAATACAGTGCTGTCAAACAATCCAAAATAAAAGTTTTTGTTTACATAATATGTGTGTCTATACGGTGTATATTTATTATGTAAATATCAATACAAACTTGCATGTACATATAAAATAATATGTTATGTTTATATTTGAAATATTTGTATATAATATCAATTATATGAATATGAACACACACACACACACACACACATATATATATATATATATATACACACACATATACTGTACTGTATGTGTGTGTGTTTATATATACATAATAAATAGTATACACACATATACTTATTTTGGACGCGATTATTCGCAATTAATCATTTGACAGCAATAACGTAATGTAATGTACACAATTGCTGTGTATATAAGTTTCTTATGCTCATCAAGGCTGCTTTATTTGATCAAAAATGCAGTAAAAAAATTGTGAAATATTATTACGATGTAAAAAACGGTTTCTGTTTTAATATACATTATAATCTAATGTATTCCTGTGCAAATCAGATTCTTCAGCATCACTATTACAGTTTTCGGAACCTGAGATACTTTTTTTTAAGGAATCTTTGATGATATTTTGTCTGTTGCCAACATTCATAAATCTAGTAATAAATAAGTGTATTAGAATGATTTCTGAGGGACCACGTGACTCTTTAGACTGGGGTTATGGCAGATGGAAATTCAGCAGAAATTCAGTGGAAATTTCACAGAAATAAATTATATTTTGAAGTATATTAAAATAGAAACCCATTATTTAAATTGTAATATTTCACTATATATATATATATATATATATATTTGTTTCTCTATTTTTTCATCAAATAAAAGCAGCCTTTAAAGAATCTTCTCTAAAAAAAAATCGTACTGATCCCAAACTTCCCAAAACTGATCCCGGTAGGATATATATAAATTCGGCATGGATGATAGGTAATGATGAATGATATGAGTGCTATTAAACTTAACTGAGCCGGTTAACATCACTGTTATCTGCTATACACCCATGAATAGGACTTCACTAACTATCTGTGCACCCACTCAGGTCTTATTTTACAATTTGTCATCTGATATGAGCTCTCTGATGGTTGGGAGATGTATATTTGGGCCCAGTGTGCTGGAAGCAGCATTCTCTCCTACAGTACTGCACTACAGCCTACAGAATGAGAGGCTTAGCTGCAGAAACCTTGTTTTACCCTCAGGCGAAGCAGAGGGACAGAGTGGCACAAAAAAAAAAAAAAAAGGCCAACAGATGGTAAAATGCATGGCTCTCTATGGGGACAAAAATATAATCTTCTGACACGAAGGCTCCCCCTCCGCAATACACTAACCAAATCAAGCAGATCAGTGTGCCCAAAAAGCACGCTCAAAAAAGAACAGCACTTGAACACTATCTACAAGCTATAAACGGCATTATTTCTATTCTGAGTCAGGCTGCAGAATGATTGTGCACACTTAACAAAATTATTTCTCATTTATTAATTCTGACTCCGGTTCGCTTTCTGAGGTTCGTGTACCATAGTTCCACATGCTACCTTCTACGCATTAAGATATTGCTGCTTGGATTAGCAATACAGACTTGACCATGTGATCCCAGCCATGATTGAATTTGTGATTTGTCAAGAACAGCAGAGAAAAGCAACCTTGTCTGCTGGCTCCACCAAAAACCAACTCTAGCTGTCTTGTACAACCCAATGAACTTGGAGTCCTTAAAAGGATTCGAATTTGAAATGTGCTTTAAAGGCAAACTGTGTGCATCAAACAAATACACATAGGAAACTGTCAATACAACAACAGAACGACACAATACTCCAACCACAGAATGAAACAAACTAAACTGTGTTTGCTTCTGCAAAGGATACATGTAAATATCCTGTCCTAAAATCACAATGTAGTGACAAATTATTTATCCCTATTATTCTGATTAAAACTGATTATCAAAGAAAAAAGTAGAGCTGGGATGGGGTTCTAATCAAATGTTTTCGACTGGATGAATTGTTCCCAATGAGATCCATCAAGAAGCAATTAGAAAATAGATGTGTGTCAATATCCATTAACTGCTGACCAATGCAAAAATGTGTTATCTTATAGAGTCATACTAGTCTTTGAGCACCCATAAATGTAAATATATACATTCTACTGCAAACTAATTCAGCTAAATGGTCACACTATTGCCACATTAACACGAGCAGAATATGGTTGTCAATCCTGTATTTGAGTCCTTGATAAGTTTATGTTCACAAACAGTTCAGTTATTTACGGGTGTGACAACCACATTCTGTAACCGAACTCACACCTGTAAATTTTCCAGACTCACTACCGCAGAACACAAGCACTGCGCGAACTGAACAGGACTGGACAAACAGTGTCACGTCATACACAGCGAGAGAGAGCTGCACAAACGCGTGTCTGCCAAGTGTTGTGTTTTCATTTGTGTTTGCGGTAACTTACAGTGACTGAGAAATAAGCTAAGTGTCATCTAAACGTTTTAGATCTCGTCAGTTTTCCACCAGAGCAGCTCCAGTCAGTTTTGTGTTAGGCCGCTTGATCAGACTCTTGTCTTATCAGAAAGCAATAAGACTTTCATTTTTACAGACGTCGCCATCTTTGATATTACTTCGGTCACTGTTGCTATGGTTACTGGTAAATAATACGCTAACCTGGTTTTACCAAGTGCGACATGTCCCTGGATCAACATCTTTGCTGACCCTGGAATAATACTGTGATTAACCAATCAGATTTGAAGAAACAGTTACAATAAGTGTTTGGTGCTTGTCAGTCATCTATCATTTCAGAATAGTGGTTATTCTATACATATTCTGTCTAGTGGTTTGAACTGATTTGTGTGTCTAGAAGTCATATACTGTGACCGATATGGGGTGGTTTTGTCTAATTGCCCCATACACAGGGGAGATCAGTGCTAATAGCAGAGGCTTTGACTTTGAGACAGGAGTCATCCATCATACTGGGGTACATGGCAAGCATCCTGTTTAAGGATTAAAAACGAGTGTGTCTAAAGGAAGTTGTGTAGGGTGCACCAGAAAAGGCAGCGAGATCAAGAGCTTTTTATGATGAAAGCGTGTCTGATTTGGTGGTTTTGTGTCTGTAAGTGTGTTACTGTGTGTCTGGGGTCAACAGCATTTAAACAGCTTAGCAGTGAAGAATGAGGTGGTTGATCATGTAAATGAAGAAAAACTTTAAGTTAACGTTCTTTGACGGATATGAGCTTACTAGGAAACTATTCTGTCTTCAAAAGTCTAAATGTTGTAGGTCAAAAGATGTAGTCACCACAGTACTGGCGGCTTTGAAGCTACAGTACAAAGCTGAAGTCCCTTTCACATGACTTGCATCAGGCTTACATCTCTTTCAACAAGCGTCCTGCAGTGCTTTGACATCCACATGAACAGCACTTCAGATAAGTGCTGTTTAGACATGTTTAATTCTCTTTTTTTATATAGTCATTATTTGACGCATTCCTATGAACACCATCACGCCACCACTGTTTCTTCAGTGCCAGTGCCATTAAAGAACTTCCAAATGGATGAATGTGGAGAAAGGATAAGCATTTTGAGCATACTGAGTTTATATTGGTATTTGGCGTGTCATAAAGCTCAATCTTAATCCACAGGAACGGGCTACCAGCTACATAGTAATGAATAGGGATGTAACAAATATCAAATTTTTTCGATAATACCGTGGTCGCATGACTCGATAAAACGATAGGTCTTCTGAGAAAAGTTTGCTCAGGTGAATGGAGCGAACGGGAGGTAGCGGGAACTACAATTCCTATCAGCCCAAGCGTGCCCATCATTCTTTGCGATCTGTTGTCGCTACAGATCAGTGTTGCCAATTTAACAACTTTGTCTCTATATTTTTTAGCGACTATGCAGACCCCCTTGGCAACATTTATCCCTAAAAGCGACTAGCGACAAATCTAGAGACTTCTTGGACAAACCTCAGCGACTCCCTGGTACTGCCACGCGAGCGTGAGCTCTTGTTCTCCCAGAGCGTGCACTCCTCTCTCTGCATCTGTTCTGTTCAGCCAGCGACTGAGAGGAGCAGGGCTTTCAGATAAAACAGATATTATGTTGCTTCTAACTCTATTTTACATGCAAATAGAGCCAAAATCACAGCCTCTCACATCATTGTCTATATCTTATGTGTACTTGGTTTAATTATTATGAATTATAAATATAATTATAAACGATTATAAATAAGGATTTTAATCTAGATTAACATCTTGTAAGGTAGAGCTAGTTCAGTAGGCCTTATAATGGGGTGCATTTCAGTCACTATTTCATTTTCATTAAAAGAAACAGAAACCATTAAAAATATCAGTGAAAACAGTTATATTGAGAATTAGTGTGCATTGAATAACATTGTGACCCCAGAGAAGCAAGATAATATGACACACTGATGTAATGAAGATGCAAATTTACATATGACGTCATCTAGCAATCTAAAGCAGGTTTTAAATCGGATGTGTGGAAGGTTTAATAATTTTTTTTTATTAAAATTGAAGTTCCTGTTTCAAAGTTTACAGATGGCTAATGTGTGTGCCATTGATATGTTCAGTGTTCATGTAAACTGTTTAATAAACACTTCATTAGTTTTGTTTTTTATGTAAATGATTCAATAAATACCGTACCGTGAAATTTTGATATCGTTACATTCCTAGTAATGAATCATTATTTGTCTGATAATCATTGCCTGGGCTTTTTAAAGGTTTTAAACAACAAAGCTAAAGCTAAAGGGTATATTCGCATGAATAATGTTTTAAAGGCAAGAATTCATTCGATGTTAATGCCCCCTGAGAAACACAACCCGTCTTAAAAATACTACCAGAGAAGTTCAGACAGATCACCATCCTCTGCATTACGGAGTCATTAGTGCCATGTTTAAGGGCAGGAAGACATACGGAGGGGCATTTGTGCAGCAGTGTCATCACCTCTCCCACACAACATAAGCTTTAATGGCTACAAGGGCGGCACGTTCAGACAAGAGCAATCGATAGTAGTTTAGTCCTCTCCTCTGTGGCCTATTAGTGCTCCTGCTGGCAGGGCTACGAACAGAGCACAGATCAATACAACCACTGCCGGCATGGGCTTCACACACCGTAACAGTCTGTACAAGTAACACACTTTATCTTACCCCCCACCCCCCACGTGGAACTCACAGTTGGTGATGTCAGGAGGGGCAAAACTGTCATTCATGAAGACACTATTGGGTTTAGCCACTTTCAAGTAGACCACGTCTGGAGTGTTTTTCAAGGCAGTCACGGCATGCTCATGTGTAACTTCCTCCAGGCAGGAGCTATTCACCTATGACACACACCAAAACACACACAGACATTAATCTATTTAAAAAGCACACAGTCATCAACAACAGGCAATAGACTGCTTCCTTACAGCAAGAAGTTTGTCTCCTATCTGCAGCCTCCCATCTTTGTGTGCAGCTCCACCTTCGATAATCTTAGTGACGTAGATGCTATTGTCCCCTGGGATGTGCTGATTCCCAACACCCCCTGCTATACTGAAACCCAGACCTGGCATAAACCAAGATACAGACAAAAACACAACATTAACTGATGGTGACAGGAAAACTTTGATTGAGCAGCATCTCCTTAAACATCTTAACATGCAAAAAAACTAGACATCATAATAAAAAAAACAGCAGCTAAATAATCAACAATATCTACAGACACAACATCATCAAATCCTGTAATATTTTTAATTGAATTGTAATATACAAAAAAATGAGATAAACTGATTACTGCAAATTGTTTGTAAGGCGAGAGAGGAATGTATCCATGGCAACAGCAGCTTAACAGCAGTGTTGTGGAAACGTTTTGGCTGGCCTTAACATAGCTCTGTTGTGTATTTATGCGCGTAAACACACACATACCTACAGACAAAAAAAGCAAGGGATAGACCATAGAAATGTTTTTTCTGATCTATGGTCTCCAGATATAGCGTGACGTTAACAATCAATCAGATATTAATCCCAAGAAATTATTCAGCAGCACTTTTGTTTTCTCAGTGTAATGCAAGGAAGGATCAGAGTTTTTTTTTTTTTTTTTTAACTAGAGCAAGAGCCACAATTAAAACTTTATACATAAAGCCTAGTCAAGCTAATTGTGAAGGTTTTCTGCCGAGCATGGCTGCAAAATGTTGTGCTTTGCTTTGAGGTTGTAGTGTTCGTTGTTGTTCGTGTTTGTGAAATGTATGTTTTACATATAACTTCATTCTGCATGCGGTCATTTCTTTTAAAAACCAAAATACTGCCATATCCTTGAGGTGCTGCTTCATTTTGGCAGTAAATCGTTGGAAGCAGCTGTGGGTGCCATGGGCTGCCTCATCTTATCAGATTAGCTCGCAATGAAAGCATTGTGGCTTGTTGATTGTCTTGTATCAGAGCCTGCTCACGCTATCATGCACATGCACAAATATCCCAAACAACATCCGCATACCGGATGCTATATTATCCACAATCACTAATTTATCGCAAACCAGTATATGCACATTTGCGAATGTCAATATTTTATTATTATAAGTATTTACATTGAAACTAACCTAATATTTAGTATTTGTATGACTTTTAAAATCGCAAACGTCAAAAGCTGCACCAATGAAAACTCAACAGCAATAATGAGGAGTTGGCTGGTGTTACTTTACCTTTGGGTCCTTTGATAAGCTTTATCTCCATGACTTTCTCCGATGCAGACTTTCTCCTCCTGACATACAGTCTGACCAGCGACCCCGCTTCCTTCAATGCCTCCACAGCCTTACTGTGAGTCACGTCCCGAACATCAACCTCATTCACTCGCAGAATCACATCATTCACCCTGTATAGAGTAAAGCACAGGTCAAACACGCACAAGCAACAGTGCAGTGTGTGGATGTATCAACCTCATTGAACTGCGCACCATTCAAGAATCATGAAGTGATCTGACACTGAGGGTGTTACATCTTTCTTACATCGTACAACAAAAGGTTGTTTTTAAAAAATTTACTGTACATGACCACACATGTTTTCATCTTATTAGGCATAACTGGTTTAAAAATGTGCGTGTGATTGCATTCACGGTGTAGAATTTTGACGTAGGATTCAATTCATGTGTCGATTACAGATCTTACTGAGAACGGAACATTTAGAAACCGTAACTCATCAAGCCTATTGAAAGAAACTAAAGTAAGTCTGTAAGTGTCTTTAAAAGTCTTTATGACATACAATCATTAACTCTCACTCTCACACAACTTAATACACAAATAATGCAAACAGCCAATGATAGGGCTCTTTTTATTCTCTCTTTGTGTGTGTGTGTCGAGCCGTCAGTGGGATGCTGTGTGCTGCTTTAATGAGCCTCTGACAGCACTGAGACACTGAAGGGCTCTATCACTTAGTAACACCAATTGAAAACAGGACAAATCCATCCTAACACAAACAACAAAGCATGAGGAGGAAATCTATTACTATGCTCAATGGTCAGTATGATACTACTATATATATATATATATATATATATATATATATATATAGCTCAAACTGATTCGAAGGAACAAAAAAAAGAGGTTTACTGAAAGCTGTCCTCATGTAGATCCAAGTATTTGGACAACAAAGTCGTATTAGAATTTTTTCTGGATGTAATTGCATTAGATAACATAACATTATCATAATATTTAGAGTATGAACAGCAACAGGAAGAGAGCAGGAAAAAGAGGAGAACCCAAGCATTACCGCAATCTCCCGTCCTGAGCAGCAGCTCCTCCTGGAATGACTTTGGTGATGAAAATGCTGGGGTCTTCACCAATGTGAGGGTTATCTGTGCCACCGGCGATACTGAAGCCCAGGCCTGAATTCCCCTAAACAGCGGGTCAAAGACAAGCTGAGTCAGGACCACAATCACAAATAACATTAATTAAAACACAACTCTATGCTTAAGTCAATGAGTAATGGTGCTTAAAGGAGGTCCAAAATTCAACTAGAAATGTGATTAGACAAACGGCAGTGTCCTTTCTGTATTTGAATTCACAATTTCAAAATGAAAATTCAAATATATAATTTAAATGCATTGCAAAATGCCATACTCCATTTGTCAAGGCAATAATTATATATTTAAAATAATCAATATAAATGAATGCTGCAGCTTGTTCTGCTCTGTCAGCTAGCTTTATATCGATTTGCATTGGTTTTACTGATTAGTTGTTGCCGCCCTAGACAGAGAAATAGCTCTTACCAGAGTTAAAGTCAACCCACAGTCAATAACAATGCACTGAGAAGCATTTGTAACAGTACTAATACAGCTGTGATTATTTGACTATATTTTACAATGCTAATTAAAAGATGTTTAGGTGACTGCTCGAATAAAGTGAATTTTCAAGCAACACATACTAATTACTCTAAGCCTACACGCGAGACAAAGAGCATAAAGAACGATGCACAGACTATAAAACACCTTTAGTCTTCAGTTGTGGATTGCAACGAGTTATTACATTATTGCAAATACGGAGCAGGCTTTACGCTGGGCTGACAACAGCTTGTGGAGGAGCATTGTTTATTTATGCAGAGTTAATAAATGTGCACCACAGAGCAGTGCTGAACTGGGTCACAAAAAAGCTGATGAGAAGGGAGGGGTGGGCCTTAGGCAGAGTCAGGGATTAAGACTTGACTGTGGAAGGCAAGATGGTGCTCTTTTTTTTCTCCCTGGTAAGTCTGTAAGGACAGAGTGAGTTGGTTAGGCAGAAGAGTGTTTCTCATGCTTTCTCCAGCGCTGACGGCTCTGATGTGTTGCATTTTAATTGACAGCCTTTCAGCTGGTAAATGGAGTCGCTGCAGAGGCCTATTTAAAGATTTGGCTGTGTGGCTGTCTGTATTTTAGCAATGGGTCAGTGTTATACACAAGCTGTTCAGAGGGAAAATAACGGAGATCTGTGAAAATACTAAAAAGATTCAGATGCACACTGCGGAGCTCTAAGCTACAGTTTATTATTGCCCTGTTTGCAAAGTCTTTAGTCAATACTAAATCAAAATGAGATTTTATGACCCCCTAAAAGAAATAAATCTGTCTGTCTTTGTAATATTAAATTGATCCATTTAAGCCATAAATTCCTCTCTCTTTCAGAAATCAGTCATAATGGATAGTTTTCACAGTCTAATTAGTTTCCAATCAATAAAAAAAAGTCTATAGAAAGGCAACAACATAAAACATTATTACGCATACATGCTTTTGTGTCCCAAACCTAACTTCTAGTAGACTTCTTGTAGAATAACAACAGCAAAGTCTCTCTAAAGTAGATTATTTCTACGTAACAAGCAAAATGTTTTCTGTGCAAGATTAGACAGACTTATTGAAAATGCTAATTCATTCTCTGCCAGCAGGAGGTGCTTTTAGAACGGCAGAAATAGAGGTTTTCCTGTTATTGGCTGGACACAAAGCAGCATTGCGCTCACAAACACTGCTGTATTAGGCATTAAAGGCCAGATGAAATGAAAATGACAATTTTCTAAAGACATTAAGTTTCCTTATACAGTGATTTCAAAATACCCATGCTGTGTTTTGATTTGGGACGTGCAGTGCTTATGTTTATTCAACAAAGTCAAAGCATTATTTCAGTGGCGACCAGTTTTGATATTGTGGGAAACATGTATGGGAAACATTGCATCCCACAGCACAACAATAAAATTAAATAAAATTACGTCATAAATCCCTTTTCACTAGGAAAAAAATAGTGGCATATCTGCCTCCAATCTTTTCTGCAGATGATCCCGTCATAAGTACTATGTCTTAGAGGCCTATAGAAGTGAAAATCTTAGTGAAAAAAAAAAAAAAAAAAAAAAGGAACAGGACAGAACAGAAGGACCAGTCATTCCACTCACCCTTTCCAGTGTAATCTCCTCATACTCAAAGTCAGCCTCAGTACCATTAACCTGTGAACAAAACGACATGTCAGTGACTATTTACATATCACAATATTCAACCGTGTATTTTCTCTAACAAAAAAATAAATGAGTGTAGTACACTTTCCTGTGTTAGGTATAAAGAAAAGCAATGAGATGCAGTGTCCATTCAGGTAAAACATACACGCAACAGACCAACTGGACTTTAATGTGTAGGCAGCCGACTCATCCTCACTTGTCTTACAGCACTCGGTTTCTTTCACACGTAGGAAAATGACACACACACTACATGTAAAATATCCTTTGTTGTTTTTTTCCTGTCAAAATGACTGAGCTCATTTGTAATTATTCAACCTTTAAGAACAAGAACAAACAACTGTCAATTCCTTCCATAGTGGGCAAGAATTATGAGCAAGTGGCATTTTCATTGGCTACTAACCTATTATTGCCACATTTTGTTTTCAGCAAATCAGAAAGTGGTTAATACTTCTTAAGCCAGCAGCTCATCACAAGATTTGCACATTTTACGACGTTATTAGTTGTAGTAGAATTATCATATCAGTATTTTTTTCTACAGCAAATTTGAACAACCAACAACGAATGACGCGCCACAACTACTTCATTATTTAGCCCATAAAGTTGTTTAATATGACAAATATGCATTCATTTTCATTTAAAGATGGTTGCCTGGTTCCAGTTCTAATAGCATGTTTTACCATATAAAATACTATAACAATGTGACTTACATAATTATCTATCTATCTCCATCCAGTAATACATCCAGTATATCCAGTTAAACAAAAAAATATTCAGACACCACATGTAACGTTATAGAAAAAAAGGAAACTGACAAGACCAAATTGCTTGTCAACTGACAAGCCTTTAATTGATGATGCAAACTTTTTCCACCACAGACTGATCAAAATTAAGCCTAGCTTGGAAATTGGTATCTAATTGTGCACTTTAATTTAACAGCGGACAGGGACACAGAATGCACATAATGAACAGAATGAGTTTTCATATGCTTTGAGGTAAGCTTAAATGTGTGCTATCAATGAATGGTGCTTACAGACTGCTATTGATTGTAATTGTAAGAACCAAACTTGAAGTTAACCTTCTAACTCTGTTATAGATTCTCTTTTAAATTTTAACCTTATGACACTAAACAATAAAAAAAAAGACAAAGATGACCCTTAAACTGCAGTGTCATGATGGTGTAATATGTGACTGCAGTCAAAGTAATTTTCCAAAATAGCTCAGCTTTGATTATGTAATGCATAGAGGGATTGGGCCTACGTATTCATTAGCACTGTAGCTGGCTGTGCCTGGTTTGGTCTCCATGGACTGTGCCACACTGCCGGAGTCCTGAACATTGAGCTAATGAGTAAGGACATAGGACTCCACTCAGTGATTTCTACTCATTTATAATTAGTAGTTTTGTAGATTGCATATTTTTATTGACTTTATTTAGGATTTTAGGACTGAGCACCAAATGTGACCCTGGACAACAAAACCAGTCATAAGGTAAAATTTTACCTTATATGGTTTGTTAGGTACATGATGTGAGATGATGTGAGATACATCTGAAAATCTGGAATCGGACGGTGCAAAAAACAAAAAAAACAAAAAAAAAAAACAAAAATCAAAATACTGAGCAAATCACCTTTAAAGTTGTCCAAATTAGATCTTATCAATGCATTTTACTAATCAAAAATGACATTTTTATATATTTACAGTAGGAATTTTACAAAAATCTTCATGGAATGTGATCTTTACTTAATTTCCTAATGATTTTTGGCATAAAAAAAAAATCCATAATTTTGACCCATGCAATGTATTTCTGGATATTGCTACAAATAAACCCCAGCGACTTTTTGTGGTCCAGGTTTTACTTTCATTTGCTATTTAAGTTTTTGACTTGGTGTGTAGATTGCTTTTGGTAACCAATAAATCCTCAAATATCACAAGTGTCAGAGTTATTAACCTTATTTAATTCTCATCTTAACTGAGTTACAGCAACACTGCCCACATAATGTAGTTCCTTTTAAACAAGCCAACCTAAAAACATTATTCTCACCCTACTTGCCTTCACAACATAATTTCCACACGAGTCAATTACAATCCCCAATCACATAAGACAAAACGATGGAGAGCCCCATGAGAGTCCCGTTCGCTACCCAGAACCTGCAGCACTGCTGATACAGCATAAAGGTTGAATGTTTGGTGCTTGATAAGAAAAACAGGCGTAGAGCTCCTGAGTGGCACAATCAAGACTACTGACCTCACTACTCCACAGGCAGACTCAAGGGAAATGAAGTGGAAAACAAACCCAAGAGATGTCATTTCACTACAGTGCTGAATGAACACCACCTTTGACTAATGGGCCTCACAAATTATATTCCAGACTCTACGCTACACATAGGCTACCAGATAATATCGTCCAATACCTAAATATGTACATTGTAAGAAACATATCCAAAAATTGCACTGCCCTTTTATTGGGACTCTGTCTCCGATTTACCCTTAAAAGGTACATATTAGATACCTTGAGTAGTATTATGTTCTCTTAAGGACATACTAGTAAACAAGGTACTACTATAAAACAATAAAAAGTTGTTTTAAAATCTAATATTATCCAAAATACTATAAAATAAAGAACTACTAAATACCAACACAAAAATGTTATTAGCTCTCGCTGTGCTTTGACGTCATATATCATTCTGTCACACACACCTATTGGTGTATTAAGGCATCACATCCTCCATTCTGGCTTATGATGCCTGCTTTTCTCGATCCAGTTCCAAAAATATAAAGTATACATGTTTTTTCTTGTTAAATATTCGGTATATACGCAAAAATGCAATTTAATGTTGATTTCAAAGCAGATCTCACCCTATTGTACATTTTTAGTTTGGCACCTAAAGTAACTTGACAGTAACAGCTATAAAAATTAAAGTGTAATGAGTGAAAAGAACACTTACGTATGGAGCTGAATCCAAGCTCTCTGTATTTACCACGACAGGGGGAGGATTTGCCTGCAAGAGAAAACAGTCCAGTTAAGGCATCGATTTCCGCACATTTCCCGTTCCATCCATTCGTTGCGTTTAGCAGTTAAGGCAACTAGAGAAAGCCATGTTTATCATTCTATATAGCAAAGGTATGTTCACTTACTCTCCACATGACGTTACATATACCACCGCTGGCACTCACACCAGATTAACACAGCGCTGCCGGCGTATGTACATACATGGCATTTTAAACTGCAGAACATGCAATGCTGAAGCATGAATGCTATTACGAGCCAAAAGTAGCCTTAAATTAAATCCACTCTCTCTCTCTCGCTCGCTTGCTCAATCTCCCTGTGTCTGTCTTTTTGTGGGGCTTTCCATTTCCTCCTGCTGGTTGACACGCAGATGCTATTAGTCAAGGGGAGCCGTGCTACTTTACCCGACTCTGGGGCTGATAATCCTTCAGGCCCATCAACGAGCAGTGGAATGGCAGGGATCAAGAAAAAAAATGTCCAACAGGAAGAGACCAGAAAAATAAGGGAGGGAGGGGGGTGTAGAGGGAAAATAGAGAAAGAAAAAAAAAAGACCTGTGACGTTGATGAAGAGATGACAGCGGGCTCCGCAGGGACAGTGGAGATTGGGATCACAGGGATTATGAGAGTGGAGGGTGGGACAGCATCTGTCTGCTGAACAATAGCATGGAAGGGGAGAGGTCAGGTCACATATACATACACAACAACATAACATAGCACAGCACTGCATTGGAATCACCATGAGGGGTGGGTGCAAGTGGGTGTCTGTATGAGTGTGTGAGCAAGGGGGGAAGGGGTCACAACGGGGAGCTGCAAGACGCTCCGTTTGTGATTTATGGAGAATGGAAGAAGAGAACAGAAATGAGCATGTGAATTATAATGAGACCATAATCCACATAGCTGCACATGGTACAGTTATGAAAAGTGGGCGCATATATCTGAGGCTAGACTGCGCAATGCAACTTACACAGTATATCATTTATGTTACTGTCGGTATTTTTCCCTGGCTGTCTTTGTAAAAAAAAAAGCTACATGGGTCTCTAGAAACTGCGTTCTTGCACGGTCTGCAGTGCCTGACATGCAAAGGCACTCTAAACCTTTTACTTACGTATTCATATTTTTCAGCTTGTTACAAATTTGTAAAGAAAAAAAACGGAACAGTTCAACTAATTATCCAAAACATTCCCACTTCATCGGCATTGTGAAAGTAACCCATACAAACTGAGCAGTTTAATCCCAGTTTAAGTCTACCGAAGAGACACAATTACTTTATGAGATTAACTGATTTATAAACATAGATTGACACGTATACATAAAGCACACAAAATAAGGCAAGAGAAATAATGAGGTTTCTCATGTGTAGCTGGGCTACCACTGACCATCGTTGATGTGTTCTATATTTGTGTATTGATCGGTGATAAAAGGAATAAAAGAAAAAAAGTTACACTCCAAAAACAAACAGAAGAATTACAGGTTAGAGTAACTGATAACAAAATTATTATTTATTTGTAAATTACCCCTTTTAATGTTGAGCGTCAGGCTATTTTGCTATGGAAACTTCTAGTCTTATATTTCTTTTAAGATATTTTAAATACGGTCTATATGTACAGTACTTATAGTGAGCAGAATACTGATGCCACCTTGAGTATTGAGGTTTGCTACCCCCACAGAACCAAAGGGAATGCATGAGGGATGAACTTTCTCGACATATTCATGGGTGAGAAAACACACATTGTAACACTATGATGGAAGAAGTTCACGTCATAGCCTGGGGAATGGCTTAGAGGAGTTTGGCTTTCTCTGACATAACACTCGCACACCACCGGTGATACTCAGCCAGTGATGTACAATATGCAGAGATTACACAATTATCGCTCCATTTAGAAAGTGCGGACATACAGTATTTATAGGCGTCTGTTTTAATTCTCAGTAAAACACACATTTTACCACAGAAAACAGCTTGGACTGGCTCAATGAATCCCTTTGGACAGATTTGACAGCAGTGATATCATTCTATCCAGAACAACATCATCTAAGCATGTGGTTGTTCAGAAGTAACTCCTCTAGTGCTTGGACAGGTATGGTAATATTTACTCCGAGTAATCATGCCCATTAAAAAAAATATATTATATATTTGATAACGTTTTGTGACAATTCTAATAATCTATAACTCACTAAATGAGGACATAGGACATTAAAAAATTGTGGTTAAATTGTTTACGTTCCATGATATAAATTAATTTAGACCTGCTTTTTGATAAATAACATTAAATCGGACCATCAAAAAGCAGTCCAGAAAAACAACTAATAAAAAAATACAATTATACAAAAATAAATAACTATGAATAAATACAAATAACTACAATTGTCTAAGAAGCAGTTTAATAATAAATGCAATGTGCATGTCTCATTTCTTTTTTTAATTAAAAATATATTTATTTATATATTTCACATATATATTTATTTACATATTTATAATTTTATATACATTTATTGTGAAACAATTTCACAATATTAAATATAATTTATATATTTTTAAATGACATTTTAAAATATATTAAAATCGAAAAGATATTTCACAATACTACTGTTTTTATTGCAGCCTTTTAGAGCAAGAGAGACGTCTTTCAGAAATCTCATTGACCCCAAATGTTTGAACTGTAGTGTATAATAATACACATACATTGGGTTTACTTGATTTTAAATAATACCGATAGCACTTTAAATGTTGTTGTGCCCATACCCCAAACATCTGGTCTGCACAGAAACTAAAATTAGAGCTGGTCAATAGCATTGACTGCAGTCCCACTTAAACGTTCCTCTACAGACCTTTAATTGTGGGATTAATTGCTCTAAATGATTTTAACATGGAACAAAACAACACATTAGCAGATAAAAAGCTTGGTATCGACACATCAATAACTGACATTCGAAATATGCTAAGACAATTCAAGGAATGCAGGAAAGCAACAAAGCAACACAATAATACATCGGAGGCACTCAGAGACACTAAACTGATGACAAACACCAATTCCATTATTGTCAATGAAAGACAGACACTAATGAGCAAAAAAATATACATTGGAAGACCACAATTTGCACAGAAACACTGACAGAGATATATCATCAAGCATACCAGTCATGAGTCTGAAGGAGGAACCCAATTTTATTAAGATGCAGAAAAGCATCCTGAGCCAATGATCAAAGCATGTCTATAAGCAAAACTGGTCCTTTCTCTGCTCTAACTTACCTTATCAAATGACACAGAGGGCCAAAGAGAAAACCTCTCCCCCGGCCCGCTCACTTTGGCTGTGCTCTTAGTGGGGCTCTTCTTCACACTGTCGCGCAGATTGAGAAACCTAGTCCTGGTCTTTCCTATGTTTAATGGCAGGGTGCAGGAGTTGTAGCTGATAGGGTGGACCGAGTCCTCCTGGGTCACCATCTGCTGGAGATGCGATTGCTTGAGGATGGAGGTAGACGGCGGGTTCTGCCTGAGGTTGACCCGCACATGAGAGGCATTCTTCTTCTCACAGCTGTCCGCTCTCCGGCATCCGTACTCATTGCCGGAGTAGAAGGTCGTCATAGTCGGCACGTGAATTTTAGAACAACCAGGTCAATGGTGAGGAGGCTGCTGTATTTTGGTGCAGTGCCTTGGCAACAAATGAACGGAGGGAAATTCAACCCGGGTTTGTGCGCACGATGATCCTCTTGCGTTCTCCGTATCTCTCTCATTCACCCATCCTTTCATCTCTTTGCATTCTCATGCCAATTAGAGAGCACCAATGGGCAAAGGCATCAGACGCGGAGTGGTTTTTCCTGGCATGAATAATCAATGCTGAGCTCCGATTCATATACAAAGCCAGCCTGCTGAAAGAGCGCCAACACACAGAGCAACTAACCTAGTATGAGGGGGATCCATATAGTAAACAGTTCCTCACCTACATAATTAATAACATCTGACCTCCCAGCGTTCCTTGAATCAGCATGGCGTTTAAGGAGGATCGTTTCTCTGTTGTTGTGCGAGTTCACAGTCAGGTTGAATTAGACGTATTACTTAAGCTGAATAGATTTTGTTTTTCGAAATTCATTTTTGCTCATTCGGTGTCACTCAATAGAGAAATAATACATATAAGAGCACCACACAAACTAATGCACATGACCACTTTTGTGACAGATGGCTTACCATAGTGTATAGATGCAAAGTATCTTTCCTTTGGGATTATTATGAATAGATAAATGGCCTAGAATAGCTGCGTTGACATGACAACTCGGGTGATTGGATTGGAGGCTGATTTTATAAGTGGATTTGAATTGATGAGTGTGAGTGCACCAAGCTGTTAACAACCACTGCTTCAGCATTTAGAGTAGCATGTATGTCAGCTGGGATGAACTTGAATACAATGAGCAGGTTAAAGTGTATGCATTTTAATAATGTAATATTATAGTGCCAAGCACAACGCTTTCAGAACAAGAAAGAAAGAGAATTCATTAATGGTTTGAAAAGCGCTGCTTTTAACCCTTTGAATGCTGCAAAAATATATTTTTTATAAAAGTAAGACCGTAATATTAATAATAATTCTGTGGCTCCCTGTAGACCATGTTTTAACCGACTTCTGGTTATTTCAGGGGTTTTAATCTAAAACGGCAAAGATCTAGTCAGGATTGGGATCACCTCAGGAAACAATGCAGTTCCAGTGCCATCTACTGGTCACACAACCAACAAAATGTTCTTTGATGATTACAACAATTTACAGATAATACCAACACCTGTGCATTTTAAACAGAACATACATGGCACATAAACTATACGGTATCCCATATGCTAGGATCATGACTTTGTAAGAATCACTTCAGATGACAGCACTAGGGTGAACATCACCAAGCAATCAATTTAGCCTAAAGATCAAACCATTTTAGAAACACTGCTTTTTATATACTGTGACATTATAATACAGTATACTTTAGTACTGTAGAGTACTTTACTCAATTTATTACTACTACTGTTGCAGCTACTACTATTATAGTGAAATTCACAAGCAATTCTTTTGTAAAATGTTTTTCATAATACATAGTTTCACAATAGTTGTGCTGAGAAATTACTGATGTTCACAATAATTGTCTATGTGTGACAATAAGAAAAAGAACTGGGATATAGTTTGGTAAAGACGTAAAATAAATAAATAAAGCAATTGAGATTAGCTGTATTTAGTGTTTATTATTTTATGTGAGTGTGCTGTATGCATGCAGATAAATTGGACATACTTATAGTTGTATGTTGGAAAGATATTTGATCATGTGTGATTATGAAATCTCCTGTTAAATTTATAACAATTTGTTGTGGTGACAATCCTAACATTTATTTGGTGATGATGTCACAGGTAATAATATAAATTTAAATATTTAAGATTTTGGTCATATCATCCCCCCATAAGAAGTTTAACTGAAAAGTTATTTGACATTAATAAGTTATATGAAAGTCATGCCATATTATTTACACATTTTATGTATGTTCAGTGACTTTAAGTGGGATTCAGCTGTTCATTTATCTCTCTGACCTTCAGCTAAACTGCTGATACTATATATCAAGTCATATTCAGCTGACTACAATTATAAAGGAACAACAGTTTGGGCAAGAAATTTTGCTACCACACGTAGTGGTATTATCTGTGCATATTAGCATATGCGAGCCGACCATGCATTATAAGGTAAACTTAAAAAGCAATTATTGGGATAACTAATCATACAGCCTGTAATATGACAACTAACTTTCTCTGCTGCAACCATAAGTGCAGCAAAAAAGAAGAGCTTAGACTTGAATCAATGCAATAAAAACTACAACTAGATTTTCAAATCTAAGTATTTTTTTTTTAGAATGGAAAAAAAAATATGCAAAACACAAAAACTGCTAGCTCAACTGTAATAATCATTACTTATAACCATAAACTGGCAGTTAGCCCTGAAGAGCAAATGCGTAGCAAGCAGGTTAACTTAATAGAGAGAACTCGCCACATGTGTTAAAAGCTAACATTATCACTTGAACCCTGTGTCCCAGGCACCTTTGCGTAAGCTTGCAGAACTTACCTGACTTGTCCTTGATACGATGCAATCAGTGAAGGTATTGAGCCGGGTAAGGGTAGCGAGAACACGGCGCCAACGAGACGGCGTCTGTTTTGCAGTCTCCTCGGAGGAACTACGTATGGACCATTGTCTGAGCTTGGGTCCAGATGAGCCACCGTGGGCTGAATTGGTGCTGCTGCCTCGACTTCCCCTGGAGTACAGGGTGTTTCCACCGAAGATGTAGTTCATCACTGCAACTGCACTATGGATGCACGCCAGTCACTTCTCAGGAGCGTGTCGATGACAAAGACAGGAAAACAAATCTAACCAAAGTCTAAGAGCTTTTCCAAACAACTTCCTTAATTATGAGCGTGGCTTCCTGTGGCAGACATATCAGGGGATTCCATCAAGACATAGCCTCAAGCGTGCGGTGTTGTCATGACCCTAGATACTCCGTTCCACCCAGGGTTTATCCCGCAAAACAGCAACAACCATCCAACACTGCTTTGATTCAGACGCACCAGAGAGGATGAAGTAAAGAGAAGAAAGAAAAAACTTACACTCAAAGCTATCTGTAACCTCAAGATGCTAGAGACACAAACCCAAAGATGCAGATAAAACACTGGACAAGTTGGCACTACTTTGTTCCACTGGTACCATCTGAGCAATTCAAAGAGTCTCCAAGACAGTACATTTAAAGGCCATCAGATGATTAAAAGCTGCCTATCCAAGTCCAATTGAGAATGTCTCTGCCCAATCAACAAGTGTCAAAAAATGTACTTCATTCTCCAGTCTTCCAAGAAGGCCTTCCCATATTATCAAAAGTGTAGAAGTTTGTCAAAAACTAGACCAAAAACATATTCCCCAGGTCTAGATTACCATTGGATGTAGATGCAGTGTCCGACCTTTAACAGTGGCACTCAGAAGATACCTCTTCCACACAACAGTTTCGTAGATGTGCCACAGGTGCTGGATGAGTTGACTGATTTTGTCACCAGGCTCTGCCTCCACTCCCTTGGGAGCTTAAAGCCATGGCAACTGCTCGCACATCTAAAAGAGCCAGCAGGATTTCCCGTACAGGCTCCGGTCCCCTGTCTTGCACCAGAAGCCACAGTAAACATGCTCTTCGGCTTCATCTGTTGACATATTCATTAGTGCGCTAGAGCCTACAGCAGGGACTGGATGGTACGAAAACATTATCATTCTCATGTCAACATCATGCTGGCTCGAGCACTGTGATAGTCGTGCATGCCTCCACGTAATCAGACAAAGCCCTTTGAACATAAACATCCGTGAATTAAACTGAAGAAAGGCTTGTCAGGATTTAGCTTTAACTATTGATCTAGAGGGCAAGATGGCATCCCAAACAACAATGCTAAAGCTCCACCCTCTGAAAAGATTGCCGATAGATATGGCAGGACATCAATAATACATTCCAAATTACCTCTGAGTACACTGAGTGCATGTCTAATGAGATGGCAGCAAAACCCACTTAGAGCCACCTCTCAGAACCAAGCCTGTCACTTTGCTAATTCACATTAAGACCAGCTGAACTGAGCAGCACGGAAAATCCACATCAGTAATAGTAACGGGTGGAACAGACATGGTTAACACATTAAGGATAAAAGAATAATATTGTGTTGGTGCAACTGCAACAGCTAATGCACGAAGGTACTAACTCTTTCAACAGCTACAATGGGCAACTAACATTGGATATCAGTTTTCAAATCTTCCATAGGTCATACAATGGAGCACAAATTAGGCTGGCTATTGACAGGGTCAGACTGCTGGTCAGCTTCTCCATAGATGTTGAAAGCAGGGTCAGGATCCATAGATGTTGTCTTGGCTATTCCTGTCACCACCTTTTCTCTTGATCTGGTGTCTGATAAAAGCCTGTTCTGTTCAGGAAACATGAAAGAACGGCTGCTAATGACAACCTTGCCCACAACTGTGACCCATGAAATGTCTTTTATCAAAAGAGAAACTCAATCCATAAACTCCATCCACTAATCCATAATTAACAGGTTCCCAATTCAAATGAATGCATTGTCTAATGTAGGTCCTTAAATATATTCAGGGGCGATGTGACAGTATCATTTTATCTGCTTATAAAATGAATTTGATCTGCAGACTTAAAAACTTGCATTGACATATTTTAACTATAGTAAGATACTTCTAGATCTTTCTAGATCTTGTGCGTTGCACACAGAAACAAACATGTTTTCCGATTTATGAATGCCGTTTCTTTTTTTAGTCAATCAAAACTTGCTGTGACATGAATAATGATGCAAAATGAATTCTAATATACTCATAACATCTCTTTAAAGTGAAAAGGTTTCAATCAGGAAAGGACCACAAGACGGGACTCTGACTAGTATCATTCGAAGCTTTCCTTCTGTAGTATCACTTTTTTTAAAACGATCATTTCTGAGTAAATAAAGCAGTTGTTATTGAAATGCTACACCTATATCATATTTCCCTCAATAGTTTACATAAATAAAGAAAATGGCAATATTCCCAATGAATCGGATATAACTAAAATAACATCAAACAGATTGCTTCTAAATCAGAACCAAATATCTGTATCAATAACCAGCCCTTAACAACACACATCCCAATTATGTGGATATTGAGTTTAAGGATTTCTGTGCACAGCCTCCACAGAGGCCTAACATTGGGATTGTTTATTACCCTTTTTTGAAAAGACATGTGTTTAAACTATCCTCTTTGGAATTCCATTAACGTTACATTTACTTTCGTCTTCGATCTAAACGAAGATTTGTTATCGCAGTTTTTTTTACCAAGATAATGTAACAGTTACGTTATTTAAATGATTCAAATGTATAGAGGCTATTGGCAAAGTATGTGTCTTGATAAAGACTGGAAAAGTGTGCCTTCTAACAACCCAGCAGTAGGTACGTCCCAAGCTATCATGTGGGTATTTAAACATGTAACATGCCTTTGATGACAGATTACATGCATCATTTGGTGACTAGGAACCATAACAGTAAATCTGACCAGTTAAATGAGCTTAAGTGCTCCAATGTGTTCAACAACCATGATCAGATCAGTGGCAAAGCATCGCTTCCATTCATGGCTGAACGTACACATTTTTTGCAGCGCATGTGTGAGTGTGTGTGTGTGTGTGTGCGCGCATGTGTAAGACACTGCAAGCACTGCTGCATGACAGAGGCACGCAGGTTGCCAGGCAGCAGAGGGAAGAGATATGTGCTTTCACATTTTCTCACTAAAACACAATGATGTGCCAGACATCACACACTCATGCAGGTGACTGCCACAATGTAACGCAGAAAAACGCTCATATTTTATGCAACAAAAGAAATGACTTCACTGTGGCCTTACGAGACCGTCAATCAGTGTCTTTCAGACTCCGTGACGTACTAAAAAAAAAAAAAAAAAAAATGACGCACCTCTGTTTTGTTAATGCACCTAGCTTCTCAGTCTCAGGCGTGAATATACAGTCCATTCAGTCATTGTTATGAATCAGATTAACGCAGTTGCAAATGATGCACTATAAACTGTTTTATATACAAAGCAAATCAAGTAACTTATGTCAACATTAAAAACTAAGTTTAAGCATCTATCATTTGCTTTACCAAGAGCGAGTTCTGTATTCACTGCAGTGATTGACACGCAGCATTGTCTTGTTGCGGAGTTCCAGACCTACCAACAAGTGCAGACGTCGCCTCTTGGTTCTCCTTAGGGTACCCATGATCCGGCGACCCATCTTTTTAGCATACCACACCGAGTTGAGCATTGTGGGCTGAGGCTGGAGTGTGCGTGTGGGGTTCACGCTTCGGTGAAATAGAACTCCTTTCCCGACTCTGACCTGCCCCCCTCCACCTCTTCTTACGCAGGCATTTCAAAGCCAGTTTCTGCACATAGTGCGTGTAGGCGACGAAAACATATGGTGCAGGTAGCTACAAAGAGCAGAACGCAGGGCAAGAGTAAAAAAATAAATAAAAAAAACAGCTGCCTGACGTTCACAAACTGCAGCAGAAATAAAGCTCTTTACAATTTGTGCAGCACCCTGTAACGCAACTCGTTTCACCTTCTCTCTCTATCTCGCGTGCTGCTGTGGCTGATGCAGTTCCTGGCACGCTGATGCGATCGCGGCTGTGCAGTGGTGGGATGTGAGTTCAGTGCAGACGGCGGCAGGTGCCTGCGTTCGTCTCTTCCAGCTCAAAATGAGTCAGCAGTAAGCTGAGAGTGTGAGACTGGTGCTTGAGTTGGCTAGCACTGACTGCGCTCCTCTCTGATTGCCTAAAAGAAATTAGGTCCAGAGGCTTGCGATGCAGACGTTATTCCAATGCTGACAAACGGCTGCAGTGTCCATTTGCTACATTGTGAAAAAAAGAGCAGGCGTGTTTTCCCTCACGTCGTCTTGGAGATGAGGCAGGGTAACATCCTTCTGAGTGCCTGTGGAAATTCCTTGGTTGTAAGGGATGGCGCTCTGGCACCTTGACCTCTTCGTATTTGTCGTGCTCTCCTGATGCTTCCTTGATTGTGCGATCAAGCCTTTTAACTTTGCCACATGTGAAGATATATCAGGTCTTACGTCACTGACGGAAAATAGGCGGCAGCTCGAGGCTCGTGATTTGTATGAGAAAAGTGACTGAAGGACACAGCCTCACCTCAAACCCATACCAACACCGCCTCGTTCTTATATGCCTTCTTATATCCATTTTAAAGCCTGAATAAGCAATACCACTTCCAGAAAAGTCATTCAGAAATGAGGAATTTGCTATTCATCTTATTTAACAACCATTTCATGCATTTCAACCAGGCTTTAATCGAAATCTATAGCACAAGATCCTGAAGCTCGAAATAACATTGGCCATGCTCTGTGGAAGCAAAGGTGCTTCCATGCATGGCGGCATGCACCAAAAGACAAATGCAACAGTAAAGCTTCCGCTGCAACATATGAAGCCCAACAACTGTTGCATTTCACAAACAAATCTATTTAACTAGAACCCACGTGTGTAGATTCTAGCAGGCTCATGCACCTATCAAAAGGAAATACTCATAAATACCAACAAGGAAGACAATGAGAGGTACAATGCAAGAGCTGTACTGTACCCTTTAGTGACAGCACTAAGCCTGTCTGATCAAATGTGTTCACATCCTCATGAAACGATGAAAAGCTGCATTGAGCAGTCACATGGAGATGACCGACAACAGACCGCACGACTGACAGCCATATGACAAACACAAAATTGGCAAGCTGCAGGTGCTACGTCAGAAGCGCGTAAAGATGCTTGCCAAGTCAGATGAGTGACTGTTACCTGGACGGTCACAGGACTTTGAGGGTACGGGTTGGAGAGAGGAGTAGTAGGAAGCGGAGGACTCTCCTCGTTCACTACAGTGGATGGCCCATCGAAGATGCATTCCAGCGACTCAACCTACAGAGGGGCATGAACTCACTGTATTACAATACAAGCTTGACTTGAAAGTGCCAACAATTTTATCATAAAGAGAGACAGACAACAGAACAAATGGGAAGTAAAGCCCTAGAGCTAGTGAAATGTTTACCTCGACACAATTGGCATATTTCAAGGCCTATGATACCCAAAAATGCGGTCCCTAGACTACTTAAGCCTACTAGGTTTTGAGGCAAAAACAGAGGGTTGAATAAGGATGCTTAAGTTAAGTTAAGTGAAAAATTGCCCATACACACATATACAACCAACAAGATGGAAACATTAATCCCAAACGGCAACTAACAGCAAAAAAAAGTCTCAACACAAAACACATTAATTTATGAAAAGACTGAAAGTATGCCTATAACCTAAATGGACCATGCCAATATCACTCCAACCTCCATTAAAAGCATTAAGAACAGTGTGGAACAGTTCGCAAAAAAAATGTATAATCTGATTTCCCACTTCAAAACATCACTCTTAAAATAACTTGTTTTAGGTTCAGCAAAAAAAAAGTTTAGAACAACTTATGGATAACTAAATGATGACCATTTTCATTTTTGCCGGTGTACTATCACTGTAGCGCATAAACACAGCAAAGGTATTTATGTTGATGCATCATGAGCACCAGAAGCAGCACGTACAACTGCAATAACTATTACAGAACACAAGGTGGCTATAGAATCCACCGCAGAAGAACTATCCTCTAAAAATGTTCTCCTAACAAAGTATCCTTATCAAACTGTTATATGATAAATTACAGGGGGCAATGATACCTGAGAATATCCACAATACATAAGTATTAATGTATTAATGTATGTAATGTAATGTAATTAATTAATTTTTGAAATGAGTACCAATGTTTAGAAATGTACTATATAAAATACAGAGAGTATAATTTTTATACCATTACAGCAGCTTTATAATAATCAAATATGATATAATATTTATTTTTATCAATTTCATGAAAATTTCATTTTCAAATGCAGAAATGCATCCCATAACATTTTACAACCTGAACTAAACTGAAATGATAATATTTTAAGAAACTTAAGAAACCTTAAGCAGCAGACTATGGTCTATGATATATTTTTTATGATTTTTCTTCTTTGCAATTTTTGTTGTGTTTTTATTTTGTTATTAAGAGGAAAGTGCTCTGGGTGGCCTGTATTACAGTTTTGTGCTACAGTGCCACACTGGTCAAACCACATTATTGCAGGCCCTCACACTGGGTCATATGAGATCTATCAACTACTCAACAACAAAAATGTGTGTCTACTGATCGGCTAATCATTTGTGCTTTATTCAGTAGACGCCTCCACCACCATGTTTGCAGTGGTTACAATATTAACCACTTTTAAAGCAGCAGTTCTCAACCAACGGGAGCTGCAAGTTAATTTATTATTAATATATTTAAATAATCTAACTAAATAACATTATCTGATATTTCTTTTTCTTTTATTTGTATTGAAGAACAAGGGAAAATAGAACATAACTATGCTATACAGTTAATATAATAAATTGCATGAATTAATTCACCTTAATTAATCTAATTTATGAATAAAAAGTTTGAATACAAACAAAGTTTTCATGATTAGGATTACTGCAGAAATATCCACATACTGTATACAGCGGGGCCTCATACGAGGGATGGGTTGGGTGATGTTTAAAGGGTCTCTGGGGAGATGCGGAGGTGACTTACAGACAAGCCTGGGCCGTAACTGTACTGTATGGGTGTATCTGAGATGGATGGCAGGTTGTGAAAGGGCTGAGGGAATGAAAAGGTGCCATTTTAAGTGTGAGCAGTAAAGGTTATGAGAAGTGGCAGGTGTTATTTCTCATCTGAGGTTTGTTGTGTGCATGCTTCTGGCTTAGACTCTGATCAGGACTGAGGGGGAGCTGTGGGATCATAAATCTAAAGGCAGAAGAGAGCACTGGAGTACAACAGGAGCAGGACAAGCGCTTGTAAATGTTCACACATACATAACTACTTTCTACCTCACAGCAAATTCATCATCTCTGAGCACAGTTACCCAGCTGCCTTCCACTCAGCACGCAGAAATGGTGTTTTACCATGTAAGTTTCTTAAAACGCTGCAACGTGCCAATAACTTTAAAGGAACCGTATGTAAGAAATGTATTGTAATAATCATTAAAATGTCTCTGTTATGTTCAACAGGCATTAAGAAATCTTGTTAATTTTAAGTACTCGTATCACTGACAGCAGTAGTACAGCCTGGATATTCTCGTTTAAAAAGCAGTGGCAGCCCTCAACAGATGTTTATGTTGTCATGTTTTGTTTTGGTCTGAAGCGCCACCTCCCAATCACAAAGTCAGTAGTGTTTCGGCTTCCAGGTTGCCTGCTTGGCAGAAAATACAGTGCATTTCATTTAAGTCATTGTCATGTGCGTTCGTTCCTGATGGTGTCATCAATCATGGCAACCTGAGTGTGCCTCAAGTCTGAGAAGGAGGGGCCGGGAGAAAAACCCCTCTCCGGTATTTTGAATTTGGACTGCAATACTTAGTTTAACCACAAGATGTCAATTCTACATACGGTTCCTTTAAAGGGTTAGTTAACCCAGTAAAATTCTGTCATTAATCACTCTCCCTCATGTGGTTCCAAACCTGTAAAACCTTCATCTTTGGAACTCAAATTAACATATTTTGGATGCATCCCGTGAGCTCTGTGACCATCCCATAGACAGAAATTGTCCTTACACTATCAAGGTCCAGACGTAACAAGGAAATTAGATTAAATTTTCCAAAATTCATGAAACCATTGACTTCCGTAGTATAACTATGGAAGTCAATGGTGACCTAAAACTTTCTACAAAATATCTTCCTTTGTGTTCAGCAAAACAAAGAAATTCATACAGATTTGAAAGTAATGAATTTCCTTTTTTGGGTGAACTATTCCTTTAAAACAAATTTATTCATTTTAATTGCATGTGGAAAAGAAAAGCAACAAACAAGTTGTCCCTAAAAAAAGCCACTCTTACGGCTGACTGTTTTCTTGAAATAACTCAAGGAAGGGAAACCATTCCAAAACCTAAAGAGTGTGTTTGTTTGTTGTGTATGTAAAGAGTGAGGCACACACAGTTACAACAAACTACATGGTAGAGTTTGGACAACAAGGTGATCGGTGAACACAGCAAATGTTAAATAAGTGAAAATCTAGATTACAAGACCAGGACCTACCTTCATTGGGGAGATATGTGCATGTGCCACGTAACCGTGGACGTTCTCAATCTGGGAGAGGTTCTTCTCAGCCACTTGGACCAGCTCCGGCCCAGGAGCCTCATCTGTGAGCTGGGGTGAACTCTGCTCCTGTGGAGATCCTGTGTCTTCATCATGGTGTCTGTATTTCTGCAGAGAACAAAAGAGACCAGTCAGACAAAATGAGATGTTGTAAAAAGATTTTTTCCCTCTAACACTTTGTTTGAACTGGAGTCACAAAAAACAATTCCAAAACCCAAAAAGAATTCTACAGATGCAAAATTTTAAAGCCACACATCAGATGTGAAAGTCGTTCCTCAATTATGCTGCATCCAAAGACCATTTTGGCCTTTTCAGAGAAGGCAATCCAAAAACGAATTCCAAAATGTTAAACAAGAGAAATATTCTAAGCATATTTCATTTAATACCCAGAGGTTAAAAATAGTTTGGGGATTGTTAAAATGCTGCCTTAGAAGACTACAAAATAAGTAGCAGGGCATCTTACCAAGTTGGGGAACAGAGCTGAGATATCTGAGATGTGTAAAAACAATCATAAAAAAGGTAATATGGAAGACCTTCCAAAAAAAAAAAAAAAAAAGACCAGAAATTACAGTATAGCATAGTAACCACATAACCAGTGCAAAAAGGAATAAGGTTTTGGGGATGGCATATACTTTAATACTAACATTTATAGAAAGCTTTGACTGAAAACAGTGTACTGAAGTGTTTGGTTAAAGGACTGTAAGGGAAGTGTCAGCAAGCTCATATTTAGCTGATGCAAATACTTCTGGCCTTATATCTGTAAACCTGGAACTGACCTGAAAGTGAACATGCTAAAAACACAAATGATGTTTGGGAACCACAGTGAAGGAGAGATTTTAATGAGAATAATGGCTATTCAGAAGACATAGGATACCCAGGGCGACTTAGAACCAAGAATGAGCCAAATTTAAAGATGTACAGACATGTTTTTCTCCTTTCAGAGCCTGAAAGATCCTAATGCTGTATGATTTATGTGCTTGGGGAAAAAGCGGCATCAGCATTCTTCAAAGGTGTTCCAAAAAGATCCATTAACATTACGTGATATTTTATGTTATCATCACTGTGTCTGCATAGAATGGTTTGGAAAAACTAAATCCTACAGTTAAAAAAATTAATTAAGTAAATGTATGCTCCCTCATTTTTAATTTCAGGACAAAATTAGGCAATACACTTTTTTGAAGTATCATATATGTTGTAGCCAGCTACATTTATCCACATTTTAATTCTAGAAACACAGAAAGCTCTCAAACCACTCATACCCTTGCACTACAGTAGTGCTTTCACATGACAATGAATGGGTTTCCCTTCCTCTAAAATAAACAGTGGTACGTGCTAGCACGGAAAAGTAGCTGATGAGCGGTTTCCACACAGGCGGGGGATGGCTACAGTTGCTATGGCAACAGGTCTATCAGATACAGACTACAGTGATTCAAGCAGGCTTATTCAAAGCTAACACAAGGCTGTACTGGTTTACCCACATAGATGTAAGTATTTGAATAAAAAAGCAATTAGGAATTGACACTAAAAAGTGTTTGGTTTATTAGAAATTTGATGAATTGATCTGAAACACACAATGTATAACACCAGATTGTCAAGGACCCCCATGGGACCACAAGAGGGTGCTGTGGGTTCCATATAATTTTTTTTTTTGGATTCCTAAATTTAGAATTGTAACATTTTATTGAACATTATTTCCTATCTTTATATCATATTTCAGTATACGTTAAATGCATAACGCAAAAAATTTAGGCATTTTATATGCATAAAATACCTAGCTGCCTATTATACTTTAGGAAAGGGGTTCCTGGTATCAAAATATTTAAAAAGAAACTAAAATCTTCGTTTAAGCAAGCACAATTGTATGTATATACATCAATTCTAGAAAATCGTAATGATGACATGAAATACATTAATACATAAATTTGAGTTTAACTAAGTTAATTTGGCAAAAACTAACAATTTCTAAACTGTCCTTCTAAACGCACTGCTCAACCCCCTATAACTGCACTTTTTTTGTTGTACTCACAGTAAGCAATCCAAATCACACAATTCACTGTGACTAAGCCTCGTCAACATTCAAAAGTCACACAGGTGTCCAAAGACGTAGCTTTTCTTTGTGAATCTGGCCACAAGTCTTTCCCTAACAATACCGCCATGTTACGTCATTTTCCTCCAACATCCATAAATGGAAATCTCAGCAAGACCAGTATAAAGAATTGCTATCATTAAGACTGATTTGTAGGTGTTCAATGTGTACAGCATGTGGGCGGAAGCACATGATAGAAGAGGAGAGCTCACAGTCTTCCCTGATGAGAGCATGAGGAGGAGGATCTCCTGGCAACCACGACCACTCACTATTGAGTCATGGTCCTCTGTGGCTGAGGTAAGCAGCTCACTACTCAATCTGGAGCTTTCCTGGGATGCACCAGATACTTCACCTCTGTGAACTGGGATCCAATCTGACTCCAGTTTCCACCTCTGCACATTTTGCCAATATTCTCAGCTAAATAAGAACACGCACTGCAATAACCTGCTTTATGTGGCAATTCGTCAGTAAGATGAAATGCTTTACCCACAGGTTTCAATTTCATGTGATGAAACAACAAAAAAAGTATTGTATCTTTCATTAACATGGCATAAACACTGTGCCAATGTTTAATACTTTAGATTGGGGAGTTGCGCAAAACCTTAACCTGAAGCATGAGTAATAGCAACAGTGATGCTAGCAAACACTTCTAAGTAGAACAAATATTTAATTCTGTTAATATGCAGTTTTATGCCGTATGATACTAGATTACTTTGAGAACATCAGGTAAATTGATGTGCCACAAACAGTCTTTGCCACTCAGGCATTCCAATACAGTGTCACGACCAATTTGTACGTATTCGTACGAGGTGGAAAATGCGTGCCAATTCATACAAATTCGTACAAGTGATTTTGTAAAATTTGTCTAAACCCCAGGTTTAGGGGAGGGGTTAGGTGTAGGTCATTTGTAAAAATTCATACAAATTGGCAACTAGTAAAATACGAACGATTTAGTAAAAATCGTATGAATTTGTACGAATTAGCCACCTCATAAAATATGTACGAATTGCCATGAGACTGGACTGGACATGCCATATATTATTAATTAAAGAGTCTGATTATGGACTATTCACAAGGTTAGGCAAGACTATTGTAATTATATACATAAACGTACAAAACAATAAATATAATGTAAAATATAAAAATAACGCATGTATTCTCTGTGCATGGAGTCTTATGACAGATACAGGCAATGCCCCCCCCCAACACTGTTTGATAACCACCAGGCGAAGAACAGAAAATGCCACGAGTTGTGCACTTGTTCCTTAGACAGTGACCATGTGCTGATTCTGAATGCGTCTCTCACATAGACTGACAAAGAAGTATACTTTAAAGACTTGCGCACTCAACTGCTTGTGAGTTTTGTGCTTGTGTATCCTATTTCTCTCATTAGGCAACAAATATAAATATGACAATATTTTTCATATTTGCGATGTAACGTGTCTGAATGCTTAACTATTTTTTATTATGCACACTGAAGGCTTCGCACTTCAGCCGCATTCCAGCGGTGGCACAGAGGCAGGAGCGCTGCGGTTATATTCGCTGTATTTTATTTTGACAAAGTACCAACTGCGCTGTCAATTAGCAATGCTGGAACTGATCAATTCGGAACATAACACCGGCTGTGACGTAACAGTCGGGAGCACTACGCCCCAAACATTTGCATAACACATACCCACCCACGTTCTAGGCCAGCCGAATCATTAGAAGTTCTCCGGGTAAGAAACAAGCGAGGACAATAGCGAAAATGGCAGATCATGGAAATAAATGTCATGTGCCAGGCTTTGCAAGGGATGTGACGTGCAAAGATGGGTTGGTGTCTGTCTGTGGGATTGCGAATCTCCAAAACGAACATAAAAATAATCATGATTTGAAATGCAGCGTCAGTGCCCAGCATATTAATAACGGCTCCCCGATGCCCGCATTTTATATACAGTGTAATTACCCAACGATATAAAAGTGAGAGAAAGTATTGAAATGTATATTTTTCTCCATGTGTTTCCTTTCTACTGTGTGAACTACTGAAATAAGCTGCACTGTGAAACAGCCAATCAGAAGAGCTCAAGATTATTATTTATGACTCTTCCAAATAAGCCAATAACAGACCATCTCATTCTAGGAAGAAATCCTAGGGTAGCGTTATAAGTGGACATTTAAAAAAACGTTTCTGAAGAATTTGTGCCCTTATCTAAGCCACATGTAGATATCAGAGAATAATTTAAACTATTGTATCAATGCATTCTATGGCACCTTTAAACACTTAATGTCTTAATAATAACGCATCAATGTATGAAGTTCTGTTTTTTTGTTTGATACATTATGCTTTTATAAAATAAAGAAAACAGGATCATAGGATGTCGCTTTCTGCCATTTGAGTTTCCTTTTTGTAATCAAATTAAGCTCATCACAAAGGAACTGGAACTCAACAGATATAGGCAACATTACCTGTTGCAGTTTTTTCCCTTGGTTATCCGTTAACTAAATCAATTATATTTCAAGAAACGATTACTTGTTTATGTATAAATTCACAAATAGACAAAGTTCTTTTCAGATCAAGTGGTTTACATCACTTATCAGTTTGCAATCTCTGAAGAGAGTTATCATTTAGTGTCAGAACAGCTTTACATGGGCTTCAGAGATTGTCAAAATTTTACTGGCTACATCCCACTCACTTAAACATAAGCTCATCCTTAATGGTTCAGGATAATAATAATATAAAAAAAACAGTAGACAGACTCCTTAATAATATAGTGAAGCACAGAGTGCCAATGCTAGAACAATAAGAGGGCAGATTAGATCCATTTGAATCAGCATGATGTAAAATGTCAAACTTCCATATTATTTCAGGGGTTACAGCCATATTCTACTGATTTAAAAAAATAAATACCAATATAAACACACATAACCAGGAGCTACAATCAAATGTGCATAATTTCTTGTAGAAATAAGATAACGCACTTTAGCTCTACATTTGTCTAAGGGCATTATCTGGCAAGATAAGTGCTGTCCCAGCTGTTATTACATGGTGACTGTACGGCAATGTTGTAAAGCGATGCTGTACATTGCCTGTAACTAAATCCTCACAAGTTGTGGGCTCCAGTGTTTTAAGAGAATCACTGGAAATGGTTCCAACAACAAAATCTGCAGACATGACATGACATTTGGGCAATCATCCCATCTGTGTGATCAGATGCTAAAACTGTGCTGTCAATCTGACAGTCTAGAGAGCAACATAAGCTCCTCTGCTCAGCCACTATTCTTTCATAAGCTGCCCTTCCTGTCATCAAGAAAATGACACCAAGTACAGAGAAATGACTAATTTCGATCAATCTAGTCCAATCAGAGATCTGCCCAATGTGCCGGCCTGTATCTACAGTATCTAAGGCCACAAGGAGGATTTGTGAGCAGTAGACCAGAGAAATTGGACTCCACTGAACACTAGGGTTGGGGTACCGAAACCCGGTACCATTATAGCACCGGTACCCAAGTAACCGGCATGTACCGTACAGAATCAAAACGTGGATTTCGGTGCCTCATTTCGGTTCCGTGCCTAAACGACAAACCCAATAAATCTATGGCATTAATAAGCGAGCGCACCACTGATGCCGGCGTGTGCAGTAAATCATTTCCGTGAGAGGAAAACGGATCTATATGCGAAGAAACGTGAGCCCGCCAGCTAATTTCAAACCCTCGAGTGCGCACGTAATGTATTGTTTATAGAGTAAATCTTTTTCAGATACTTTATGAATAAACTTTTTAAACCTTTCGTGCAATTTCATGATAAATAACTCAATTGAACAGTTGTACAGTTTTATATGATTTGCATCTTGAAATGAATAGTTCTGTATCCTGTCTTGTTTTTATTCGTTCTGTTTGGATGATAACGAGCCTTTAAATCTCCTTTGTAATAGATTTGATTATAAATCAAGAACAAGGCATTGACAGCTGTATTTATAAACTACTTACTAATGACTATTAATGTTGGAACAATGCTTTATAAAGGAGGAACCGACTGTTTAATGCTTAATTAATGATTCATAGTGTGCAGTTATTATAAAGTGTTACCATTTTTATTTTATAAGTATCGATTCAGGCACCGGAACCGTTTTAAAATTATCGACTTGGCACCGGTATTAAAAAACCCTAAACGATACTCAACCCTACTGAACACAGATCAATCGTATGGGTTTCTCTGTTTTAGCTGTGAGTGCGAGGTGTTGTGCCCCAAATTTGGATAGATAGCTTATCAATGGATCATAGTAGAAACAGAGAGCAATAGACAAAATAAACCTACGAAAGCCATGATAACCTTCCATGTTTTCTTAAGAAACTAAAAATAGAAGCTGTGCATTCAGCCAGCGTGTTCTGGAACAAAGGACAATTGACTAAGAAATTAGTATTTACAGAAGCAGCAGTCCAACAGCCAGCATAGCCTCCCTCATACATCACTGTCACACTGCTATTTCCCCTCCAGTTTAATCAGAGAAATGTCTTGGGTCATTTAAGACAGTCATTGCTTAAAGATGACCTAAAAACAACTTTTCCACGTTTGAACCTGTATCACATTTACAAGCACTTAAATCCTCCAAATTATCTTTTAATCATCTATAGAAGTTAATCACATTGGCTGATATGTTACACTTATCTCACACGTCTGTTTCAGCACCATTATATAAAAGCTTTTACATTAAAATACAGTGCTTCTAAGAATGGCTGAAGTTCACAATGATCTTGCAGTACTTCTCCAAGAAAAATACAAGTTTTTAACCTTTTTATCAATTAACAATGAATTCCAATTCCAAATGTCAATCCTGAGCAGAGCAGATGACATGTAATCCTATGGGCTTTGCATCAAGGATTTGAGAAGTTAATGCCATGGTGCCATTGATGCCATACGGCACCCATACAGGCAGTAATCATGCCAGAGGCCAAAGGTCGCTGGTTAAACTATTCCAAACGCTTCTGTTTATTGAGTGATTACATAAAAATTTAAATTAATTATCCCTCCATAGGCTTGATTATAAAAAAAAAAAAAAAAGCAATTGAGACAAAAATCAATTATCCACAATCATTTACACAAATTGTAGTTACAGTCTAAAATTTCACAATTACGCTGAAACAAGCAATTTAGTATAAAAACGAAGAAGTTTCCTACATGAGATTCTGTTAGGGTTTGATACGGAGGTTCTTGTGCTTGGATAATGCCAGAGCTAACGTATTACTGTGACACGCTCTCATTAAGCACACGTAGGCTTTACACGGAGTTAATACAATGAAATGTGTGCAATCTCCATCAGTGTATAGAGAGTGATTACTGGTGAGCAGAGTGTTAACTACAGTAAGAGCAGATAAGCCAATGACTGATTAAAAGAGAAAGGTCTGTGAATAGAGGAAAGACACCCTTGACGTGTATCAACAGCCCTAATACCAGCAGTTGAGCAGTTGTAAACATGCTGGTATTCAAAAGTTGTGAGATGGAACAAAATTTGACAGTTATTTTTACGCATTCAGATTTTATGAGCTCATGTTAATACATAAGAGCAGTTGGGTGGAACCTGGGTCAAGCCCTGATCCCACTTTGATTTCGACACTTGACTTTTCATATAAATAGAGGTAATACATTTTTTTTTTTAAAAGTAACTTTTAAAGTAAAGACCGAACGTTTGCATCATATATCCATCTTCATGTTGGAAAAGTGGACTTGTTTTCTCACTCTGAGAATATCCCTATTTTGGACTCAACTTCTCTGATCTTATCAAGTTGACTGTATGCGCCTTAGAGACTCCTCTGATTTTTTTCTGGCAGCTGTACAGAAGACAATTTTGGCAGCAACACCTGGATGCGCATTCTGGACAGATTCCCACAGTCTGTCCTCTAGCTCTGGCTCAAAGCAAAGCAGAGAAACTGAGCAGAATGCTCTACAACCCACCTTGCATCCAAACATGAGTGAGATGGTGCTGTTCGTGCAGGCCACTTTGCAGTGGCACAGCATGGGCGAGAAACAGTCCAACTTCTTAATGCTGGGTGACATTTTCTCGCCACTGTGGCAGCTGAGTCGCTCAGCCAGCGAAGAGCCGGAGACTCGCCTCCGCGAGCGATACTTGCTCCTGCCTCTCCGGCCACCTCCTGCTCCACCACCTCCCCCCGCACCTCCTCCTCCTCCTGCCCCTCCACTGCTGCTGCTGCTGCCCGCTCTCACCATCCACCCTCATTCCTCGTCTCACTCCATCACGCCAGAGAAGGGACAGCCAGTGTGTTTCCTTCATCCAGCGAGTTTTCCATACGCCCCCCTCTCCGTCACCACAGCTTCGGTATTCCGCTGTCTCTCAGTGCCGTACTTCTGCTTCACTTGCTTGGAAAGGAAGAATCTGTCTCTCCACCTTTCTACCGCTCTTCCACGCTCCGTCGTTCTCCTTCTTGACCGGCGACCTCTCGGGCTGTCAGTCACGGCGGTGGAGATGTTTACACAGAGGCCTCGCAGGAGCCATGCTGTGTGAAAAAAGTACAAGCTTTCGGCTCTTTAAGTTAAATCTTCTCCATCACACCAGACAACCTCCTCGGTCCCAAAAGAGAGGTGAGGAACGGCACAGTGAGCACAACGCAGTGAGTTGTGAGGAGAACGAGGGAAGAGGAGGAGAGATGTGAGGGGAGGAGGGGAGGGAGGGGACGGTAAAGCTGTTGCAGCGCGTGGTGTTTGTCACATGGGCTTCGTCAGACAGGAGTTGGGTTGAGTCTCTCTCTGTCTCATCCTCAGCGTGGGTGCTCTACGTCACCCAATAGACTGAGGGGAAGGAAAAAAGCTAAAGCAGTTACCAGTGAGGAACAGCAAATGAACATCCTCAGGGAGCACAGCCTTGCATGGAGGAGGTGGAGCATTATTGGAGTGGCTTCCTGCACGTTTACATGGAGGAGAGAAAAAGTGCAGGGGGAGGGGGAGCTCAGAGACTGGCCAATAAGACGACAGAATGTCATTGGCAGCTGACTGGACAGTCTGGCTGTGACCTTCTGAGAACGGTGCCATTTCTGGACGGAATCCATACGATGGAGAAAGTGGACCGTGACAGGGCCAGACTTGAGCTTTACTGTAGTCAATTTTTTCCCATTTGATTAAGATGTCCGTGGAACATTCGCACTGGATGAACCATTCGGGTCATTGGGCAATAAGAGGCAGCAACATGGGGGATGGTCTGCAATGACAAAGATCTTTCCCATGACTTTGCTTCGGGAACATTTTAAATCAGCAGTCAAGCTAAAAGGGATGTAGCAAAATGCTGCCATACACACTAATCTAATCCTTAACGCTAATGAGATCCTGTTCATACGCAACGTGCGCATACATGTGCTATATCCTGTCAGTGCAGCAATCCTAGAATAAAATCAAGCTAATAATGTACATTTTGTTGTACAGTTCTTTGCACTTCCCTAAGATCGTCGAGATTCTTCTTTCAGGCATATCTACAAATTGTGCAAATGTCAAAGGGCTCCAAGCCAGTAGTACAACTAGCCTCAATTACCCCCATTTTATGTCACTTCGGCTGTCAGCGTGCCTCACTGTCCAAGTGTGACTCAGATCCTGCGTTATATGTATATATGTGCGTCACTCAGCGTGCAACACGACTAATGCCAGCAAACTCCATTCAGGGTTACCGATCACCCGAATGCTCGTATGCTGCGTCATAGAGACTAATGTGACACACTGCTCTCTAAAACTAATAAAGTTTTGGATGTAGTCTTATTTTAGAATGCTATTTCTGTGGTTATTTTCATTCACTCAAGGGACTGAGCATAGAGTCACGAGTCTCAGGAAAAAAAGAGGGATTTTGATGCTTTCCTCCATTATTAGTGGCCTATTCCAGATTGCAGCTTGATAATAGTACTGGCTGCTCTGGAATCTTAGATTTAGATGAATAAAAATCACTTCTGAAGGGTGGTTCTGTGTCGACAGAGGTTTCTGACAGCAGAGAAAGGGAGAACAAATAATTTCATGGTTTCAGCCCTTAATGAGCATGTAAGCACTTATTGGGAAAACCTAATTTAGAACAAATCTCACTACTAGCCCAACACTGTGGCACAACAGGCTTAATATTCACCTTCTATACAAAAAAAAAAAAGTTATTCTGTGAATCAGGTTCCTATTTCTTAAAAAGGCAAGTAAAACACATCACTTAGTATTTAGCACCAAGTAATTGGCTTAATTGCAAATCTTCACCTGACAGCGATGCGGTGATGGCACAAAAAGTATGTTGCCTTTGGGATGCATGAAATAAATGCACACAGCTCCACCTTGTGGACTGCATCCATAGTTCGTGAATCTAACTATTAGTGGCTAATCCACTCTATTGCACCTGCCACGCAGAGTTGATTTCATGTAACTTTAAGCAATGCAAGTAGATGATCTACTCTTTAGCAAAACATATCTGTATGACTTTCTAAATCACAGATAAGGATAAATTATTCAAATGTAAATTATGCACTGAGGAAAACACATCTTAAATGCATTAAGCAGCACAGCCATCTGTCAGGATGACAAGTCGCTTTAAAACAGATTCAGTATGAAACTCCTATTATAAAAACACACATTTAGGACATGTTTCCTGCAGCAACTCTCTGTGTTGTATATTTAATATTTTCACCCTAGTAGACCCTAAAAAACTTCACATCTCTTACCAGGATTGTTTCCAGCACATGCTTTAAAATGTCTCCCCTTTTCACTTCTAATCCCTATAAGAAAGTATTTTTAAGGTAATTTTTAAAGACTATATAGACATATATTACTACTGTGATATTTAACAACCCCATAATATTGCTACAGAAATAATCAATACTTTGGGGTCATTAATAGTCATGTAATGATTTCACATATGAAAATTTCCTTTTAAATGATCAATGGTTGAAGGATGAGTTAAAAGTGAGTTTATTATTGCATTCAAAGAGCAAACCTTCGTCTGACTTCATTTAAAGGAAGTTACTCCTGTAATTTGCGAAATGCATCAGGGAATGTAGGAAAAATGTGGATAGAAAATAATATTGTGTGTACTTGTGTCAAACAGTTTAAAAGATAAAAAAACTCATTGTCATTACTGAACTTTTTTTTTGCTAAAAGGTTTGTCAACTTTGGTCTTAGTGCTACCAGACATGGCTGGGTTTCTTAAAAGCATTGAGAGATACAGTAAGTTAATCATGACCACTGGTGGAAATGGATCTAAAATCTACTTAGACATACAATGTTTTTGGGAAAATGCAGCCATGGTCTAAAATCCACAAGTCTAAAATTGATTTCATGGGATCTTATAGAACAGGGGTAGGCAACGTCGGTCCTGGAGTGCCAATGTCCTGCAGAGTTTAGCTCCAACCTGGAAAAAAAACCTCACCTGCCTGTAGCCTTGAAGACCTTGATTAGCTTGTTCAGGTGTGTTTGATTAGGGTTGGAGTAAAACTCTGCAGGACATTGGCACTCCAGGACCGACGTTGCCTACCCCTGTTATAGAAACTCTGAATATATGACTGTGATGCACTTTTCATTTAGTAGGACAAGGAAAAGAGATAGGGATGTGATATGAGCCAAAAGATTGATTGGTTTTGCTGGAACAATCTGCATAAATCCATTCTGTGTTTAATATCACGATTGCTACCACATATTTGAATTAGTTTATCCAACTGGATACTTTTATTCATACATTATCCAGCAAGCACATAATATGCAAAATTCACCTTTACTTGTCATTTGAACGTAAATATGCAATGTGTGTACACAACCAGCCCGTAATGCTAAAAATCATCCCATTAACACTTCTGTACGGTTCATTAATAATAATGTTATTGCTAAAATGTCAAGTTTAAAATTAGTCTAAAATATGTCAGTTTTTTGGCGACTAAAAATAGACAAAAATATTGAGCCTTTTAGGGCTGGTTTCACAGATAGGGCTTAGCCTAAGCCAGGATTAAGCTATAGTTCAATTTGGACATTTAACCTCTTTTTTTTGTTTTTTTATAAACGTGGCTTAAGACCGGCTCACACTGTGCTATTTTAGCCACAATTTGGCCACCTGAGAAGAATTTTAAAAAACCTAAAAGATTCCTATAATACTAGCCTTGATCATTAGTTTTACATGTCAATAGCCGTTGCGATCAAATCTGACTGCTTACAGAATATGCTGCCTTTGCTATGATAAACTCTGGTTGGGTTACTGTTTTCAAGCTGCTTACACTATTCTTCTTGAATACACTTGTATCGCCGCCATTCATGTAATTTTTCTACATTTTCTAAATCATGAGCATCTCGTAACAACATCACGTTTATGTTACAGTGCTAGCTGGATGGAAGACTGAGGAAGCTCATTCAGAACAATGCAGATTCGGCTACATAATTGATGTAAGACAGCCTCAAATTAGAAATATGATCGCATTCCCAATGCCACTGCCAGACAAAAAAAACGACAGTTTCTGTCCAGACTGGACAGAAACGATCATCAAAAATTGTTTGCACACTTCTTATCAGAAAAGGTTCAATAAAGCATTGTCTTTTGTTGTTATGGGAGTTTTACTGCATCTCACGACTATGTTGTTTATGAAATAATGTCTGTGTGCATGCGTATAAAACAACAAATTGACGATTTATATATAATTATGTGCAATTGCATATGCATTGTTGTTATTAGCTGACTAGTGACTAGATGTAGCTGGAATAATAAAGTAGCTGTTAAAAAAAAAAAAAAAAAAAAAATAAGCCTGCTGAAACTGAAATGTATACATCATAACCACATTTTTACGAAAGTCACAGCGGCTCTTTTTTTTTTTTATTAAATCACAGCTACATCACGCTGGCTGTGTGCAGTTTACTGTGGATTGACTGTTTTGAAGCCTCTAGACCTCACTTTAAAAAAAGCCCAAAAGTTTATTTTAACAAAAAAAGCTCAGACTTACACTTTACTCTAGAACTAGTCTTAAGCCTCATCTTTGAAACTGGGTCTTCGTCGACCAAAGCTTCTAGAAACTGCAGTGGCCACACCTTTCACCACCCTACACTACATCTGCAGTGAAAGCTGTGGGTCCATATGGACTAAAAGCTGATGTGAAGAAAACACACATTACAATGTGGTTTTGTGAAATAATTCTTTACAATTACTTCACAAGCCTTAAACCAAGGTCAAGCACATCAGAGTAGGTTCTTGTCACCAAAAACAATCAACACATTTTTAGAAGAGGAGATGCCTTGTTGCAGCCTGAGCCACTAAATGCATAATTCAGCATAAAAGAAGAAAGAAAAAACCTGACATCATCACCGTGCATAAAAATGACAAGAATAACAGGGACCTGAGAGACAGCACACGATGCAGCACTGCACTTCACATTGAGATCATAATGGAGCATCCATCATTTATTTCAATATATTAATGCTGTGAGACCTCTCAAGACATTACCACGAACTAGTCATGGTAGACTGACATCAAAGATGTTGTATATTTGGAGGAAGTGATTAGCTCAGACTGTAATGCCCAGAGGAGAACAGTCCATATCAAAGCCAATGAGTCAGTTATTTGCGTGGATTGAGATAATGTGACATTTGATGCAGGCTACGCTACAGTGACTCCCACACAGCCCCACTAAACCAGATTTAAACAGTGCATACACGAGCAAATGAGTTGAATTACTTGTGTCTGTTTAATCCCTTAGGCCAGTCTATGGCTAGTTTTTATTACAGAGCTCTTTGGCACTGCTGAGTTTAACAGGAATGTAGACTATTAAAAGCATATAAACTGTAAGCCCTGACTTAAACGTTTCAAAGTGCATAATGTTGACAAGTAAACATCACGTGCATGGTAGGGTCAGTAATGCGATGGGCAGGCAATGGCAATGTTTAAGTAGTAGTTTAGGGTGGAATGATACTAAACTCTGATAATACAATAAACTTTAACTAAGAATATATACAAAAATAGCTTCTTCCTGACTTTGTCTCCTGGTCGTACTCCATGCAAAGCCCACATGGAAATCTATGTGCTTTTAACTGCAAGTCTGACATGCCCTAAGGCTGGCACAGACCAGAGGAGACATGAGCATGAGCAGTCATGCATGCAAAAACATGCAGTCACTGCACACAACTAGAGCCCATCCTCTGTGACGCCTCGAAACCAGGCACTCAAAACAAGGCACGGGTGTGTCAGAGGTTAGGGAGAAAGGGGAAGAGATAGAGAGCGAGAACTCTTTGACAATTCCCAAACAGGGACATAAACCCTGCTCTCTTGAGCAGAAATAGCCTCATCTGCAACATTTCTGACAACAGAAGCTCATATGTTATTCATCGTTTTACTTCGAAATGTCATTTGAGTAGGCTATATTTAGGGATCAGAAATGTAAGCGTACGCTGCAGCTAAAAAGAAAAAAATCTCTCAGAAATGAAATAAACAGCATTTTGTGAGTTCAGTTCAGGGCAAAACGTTACTCCAGCCTGAGCCAAACTGCTCATAAACAAAGCGTAAACTGCTGTAGGTTGCAATCTGCAGTGCAATCCAACTTATTTTACATAGTCATCAAAGGTCCAGTTTAAAGTCTGGATTTCTTGTGAGACCAGTTTTCTAAAAACTGTACGTGTTTGTTACATTTCTGCAAAACAGAAGAAAAGCAGCACCGGGGGAGAGATTTACCTTTGTTTGGTGAATTTTCCTGGAGAGAATTGTGTCACAGGAGAAAGCAGCACTGTTTCGACACATTATTAAAGTAAAGCTGCTTTGACACAATCTGCTTTATAGAGGGAAAATAATTTTCCCATGAAGTCTTTACAACAGGTTTAAGTTTGTCATGAAGATACACCAAGCCGACCAACATAAAGCTGCTTGATATGTAAGTGAGCTGTGCTTCATACATTCATTCATTGACACTGACAATGGAACATTTTCTTGAAAATTTCTTGAGGTCACCCATCTCAAACTATGGGTGATAATGTATCTGTTCCTTCACAATGACCACCTCATATTGCCCTGTTTCCCAAGACACATTACACTGACACACAATGTTCAGCAACAGTGTTGCCAAAGATATTACTTTCCATTTATAAATATAATAACACACTGCACAGCTCAAATCAGTTTAAATCTCAGTACCAGAGATCAATGACAGAACATCAGCCTCCTGAAGGTCAAAATAAAATGACAGCAAGGACCTAAACCTAAGAGATAAACAGCATTAAATAGCGGGGCGGAAAAAGACTTGCATACAGAATGCCAAATGCTGTCCAGAGGTCCTGCTGCCATCTTCCTTTTTCTCAAAAATTAAATACAAAAACCATGTTGGTATTGGTATCATCCAGTGCTAAATAATGATACTAGGAACGGAGAAGGAAAATATAGTGCCTATAGTCCCATGGCTTGTAGGCAGGCTAATAATATATATAATAATAAATGAAACATGCAGGCTGAAAATATGCAATAATAATCTTTCAAAAATAAAAAAAACAGATGAGAAAAGCCAGATAACCAAACACGTGATGTAATAAAACAATTTATGCGCTATACAGATTCTAAAACTTTGAAAATCTCTACAAAATATTGAATATTTAATTACAGTGTTGGTTAAACAACAATATCGTCAAAAGAAAGCAAATGACAAAATACTATGAACTTTATCACATTGTATTGTTTTGTGAGCAAAGATCTATTGACTTTCAACAAAGAAAGCTGGTCCCACTGTCTCAAATGCAATGCGTTCGTGAGTGCTCCAACAGGACAAGATCATAAAACTGCCACAACTAACCTACCAAAGATAGCTTATTATAGTGTGCACACAGCATTACACAGCGTTATCAATTATAAAACACGGTAAATGCCTTCATTCAGAGGGTCGCAGTAAGTCACTGTTAATCTGTGCGCTTACCTTGGTCGTAACAATACAAATGCAGTCCATCCTCTCATTTCGGACAGAGACTCTCAGCACGTCATTTCGCAACTCTCTTCTTTAACGAGAATCACGCTGAATCCGTTCATTAATGCGGAGCTCACAGCTACTCCTTAAGGACTGAGAGTAAAACAAGCCCGATCCACGTGTTTGTATTTGTTTCTCATGTTGGCCATGTCGGTGAAGTTCACAAAGAGGGAGAGAGAGATGCGCACATGTCTCCAAATGATCCCGAAGGCGCGTATGAGAGCGCGCGCTGCATCACACGCGCTCTCTCGCTGCTGCACAGACATCAGCTTCACTTCAGGACCCTCAACTCGGTTTAAAATAAAGCGCAAATCCGTGCCGCGTTTATGGATTCTGCGCAAAGTTGTCTAATAAAGGTAACAATATTTAGCGGTCCGTCACGTGTCTTTTTTAATTATAGCTCAATCAGCACAAGATAACATCGAAAAAAGACATCTAGTGCGGGGTGGTGCACGAAGTGTTGTGATCCAGATCTAACTTTAATACTTCACATTAGCAAGTCAAAAACGTTATAATGAAGTTGCATGGATCTGGGAAGGGTAATAACTCATATCAGTGCAAAATTCTTCATAGCTGTCACTATTGTCCGAGTTAAAGGCATTGCTGGAACGGAGAAGACTTCTCAGGATAATCCAAACTTAAGGAGTGTACCATTAAGCATGCTAAAAAGTGTTAATTACCAATTAATGAACGTATAAAATTACACTGCAAAATTATTCCCTTCACAGCAGAGTGTCTCGCATCCTGTAAAGACTGACAAGTGCAGATTTGAAAGTGACACCCCACAGAGAAGGTGTTTTGGCAGATCTCAAGCAGATGCAGCTCCACCATCAGTCACCTCACACACGGTGGTGTAAAAGCAGTCTTTATATAGATTGTACTGTAGGTTGTCCTGAAATGCAGTGTAAGAATAAATATTTGATGCGCAGGGTGATTAGCCCCTCCCTTCAGAAGCAGCCTCTGTAGTAGTGCATGCTGCAGCTGCATAAAGGGTTTTGGATCAAAGGAAACAAAAAGAACACTGGGTTATAAACGGTTTCTAGCAAAATAGTGTTAAAACTAGTGTTGGTGTTCCTGTTGAAGCTGGAACTTGGCTTGGAGGTAAACGGATTACTCAGAATTGCTCACATTTCCTCTGACTTGGGAGATGAATGCTGAAGTTCAAATATACACGTGTCTGAATTTTAGTTGTACATTTTTTTTAAACATTTAAACATCCAGAGTAACTTCAGTGTCTCTGGGTTAAAAACAATACTGAGATTGACAAAAGTGATAAAGTATAGAATATAATATTTTATCATGCTGACCATAAGGATAATATGTCTGACAGTAAGCTTCGCACTTAGCTTTGTTGTTTTTAATTTGAGTGATTTAGCTTTGTGCATTTAAAAAGTACACTATGCTTGAAAAAACAGCATTCAAACATTTGACCCTTGTACCCAAGTATAGGTCTCTGGGGAACAAAAAGGGTGTTTTTCCCAGGTTTTGGTCCTTTTCAGGATAGCCCAAAGAGGCCATGCATGATCATTTTCTTTCTTTCCGGCTATTTTGTTATGCCTAGGTCATGAGAAATCGAGAAACAAAATAATAATAATAATAATAATAAAAAACATACATGACTTAGGATTTCCATAAAACTGGGAAAAATGCATTCTGAAAATCTGTTTCTAAAAAGATTGAAAAATGTTAATCTTGTTTTTACTTTCAGTACAAACACTTTCTGCGATTTCGATTAAGGTCAGACAAATTAAAAGTGAAATATGGGCTTAAAACAGTAGCTATATTGCTACAATTTTTGCTACAGGTGTTTGAAATCTCTCACAGCTGATTTAAATCAGATTTAAATCTAAATCTCATCTTTAAATCTGGCTTAAAACGCAACATATTTATGTTAGTTCTGTAGGTTTGTTTTTTTTAGATCAACAACACATACAAAAGCTCTTAATTGCATCGGCGCATCTTACTCTATATTATTATTCTGCATAAGCTATATTTATTACTGCTATTTGACTGAAGGACAAATACATTCACCAAATAGACCAACGAATGTTAGCTCATTTTACCTAATGCTTGATTGAAAGCAGAAGCAGATTGCTTGGAGCTTTTTATAGCATGAATATAGCAAAAACTTGAAACATCTGGTAGTTTACAATCCATTTGCATACACGCAATCTTTCTTAATGCTTCCTTTCACTGGTAGAACACTGTCAGAAGCCACGTTCCCAGCCCCTGATGACCCAACGAACTCAAAAATAAATAAATAAAACTGCAGGAAGATAAGTGTTGATGCATTTTGAAAATATAATGATTATCATGCAGGAATAGCATGAGCATTTACCCTGAGAATTAGAAGACTGGATGTAATTTGCAAGCAGTCATCTTCAGTCTATCTCACTGATCTATTATAAAAGATCAGTTGTCAAGTTCACTAATCATACGTCATCATTAAAATCCAATTACAAATTAGTCAAATTACATATAGCAGCCAATAATGTAATAGCAACGCAAGCTAATTGTTTTTGTGTTGAGACAGGAGAAATTAGCAGAGCATCAGGAGTTTTTATAATCAATAACTTCATGATAAAATCTGGCACTGCACCATGCTGTGCACCATTATTGGCTAGCGGCTACACATTGCAGTAATAAATAATACCACAAGTAATGATTGTGAGTAGTGGTTGAACGATACATCAGGCATTTTTCCAATATTGGCATCGGCTGATAAGTTTTTCTGTATGACCAGTGCGTTTTATTTTGACGCCACTGAGAATGGCGGCACCTGAGCCCATAGCGCTCACATTCTCCCTCTTGTTTGCTGTCATCGTTAACAGTTCTGTCAAATAGAGATAGAAGTCTGTTTAAAAATTAGAAAGAACTGTTAAACAAATGAGTTGAATTACAATTAGTACCAAAAAAGTATTATAACGATTGCTTTTATATTATCCGTAACAGAAAGGCAAACATTATAATACTTTCTTGTTTGCAGTCAGCAATCAGCAAATATGCATGTATCATTTAAACAAATCTTTGCACGACTAATGAACAAACTTTAAACTTGTGATTTCAAATTATGTTGCGCTTTATGCATTTATGCATTATGCATTTATTCCCAATGCACACCAACTTCCCAGAATACTGAGTGTCCTGTTGGTTACAGTGTTTATAGCTTTTTTTAATTATATTTTTTATAAAAAAATATATAATTATTTATGAAAAAAAAAAACTCTTCATTGTTAGTATTTTACACATTTATTATTAATACATTTTCTATTTAAAATATCTTAAATATGAATTTAAAAATTTGGTCGCCCACTATTCGAGAGGTTTTATTTTTGTATAGCCTTAAGATTATTTTCTTCTTTTTAGTTTTATATTCTTTTTTACAAAAATTAAAAAAAAACTGTTTTTAAATCATCTTAAACTGACATCCCCCCTCTAAAAAGGTCAATGCACAATACACAAATTTCGGTAGAAAAACACACAGCCCTTGGATAATAGATTTAAACACACAATGATAAAAGGAGATTCTGAAACCAAAACACCAAACTGACATTTTCACAATTATATTAAATTATATTTAGGCCAATGCCACAATTTATAAAACGTTATCAGCAGTATTAGGCTGATTTCATTTAGAAACAAATGTCACATTTCAGAATTTAATGCATAACACATTTTGCATTTCAGAATTGTGAAAATGCCACCCACAGCTTTTGGCCACCAAACCTTTTCCCATCGTTAATGCTGCGACATTTGTCCACAGCAGACCCATAAGGCAAGCCTAAATGAATGAAGAGCAATGACACATGAGTCCCTCTATTCTTTGGGTAAACCCCATCGACGAGGCTTGAGGAACGGGGTAGGAAGAAAATGAGTGGCCCAGACATGCGGCCATGGGGGATGCCCAACCCACCAGACCCGTGCCGGTATGATACTTACTTGGTCCAGCTCACTGGAAGAGGATTTCGCTTTAGCGAGCACATGAAGGATTTCATTTAGGAGGGGAGAATCCTGAGAGTGGCCAATTTATTAACACAGAAAGAAACAAGAGGGAAAAGAAAAAGGACATTGAAATACATAGCAAAGGGGCAAGCTAGGCAAGCTTATATAAAATTATCTATATATCCAAGTTTAGAATCCTTAAAAAAAAAAAAAAAAACAAAAAAAAAAAAAAACAAAAAAAAAAAAAAAAAAAAAAAAAAAAAAAAAAAAAAA
>JAUYWG010000032.1:2588032-2608113 GCA_034779775.1 Enteromius afrohamiltoni
TCTATAATTGCGGGTACATTTGGTGTTCCCACAAAAACGTAGTCATTACTTTTTCAACTTTTTTTCAAATGGTTAAATTCTTTGTTATTTTAATTAATTTAATTTGGGTTCTTTATGAATGCGGTTATGCGGTCAATAACAATAATTTATTTTAAAAGTCTCTTAAATAGCTAAAAATTATTTTTGTGATCATTTATTAATGTTCAATCAAAATATTTTATAGTACTTTTATTTTGGCAACAGTTTATTAATTTTATTTATTAAAGCCCTAAATAATTACTTACTTAATTTTTACAACATTAACTTACTTATTTTTTTTCTTCGAAAAAAGTGTGTCCCCAAATCTTGTGTCAACTCTGTTACCACACCATATTTTTGGAATGATCTCTTAAGAATTGTGTAAGTTACAGGAAGTGATGTCACTTTCACTCACTGATAAGATCTGAAGTACTGAAAAAGCACTCTGTGCTCTCTCTGAGAAAATATTTGAATCTAAAAACTTCTTACACCAAGAGTTATTTTTAAAATGTCAACTCTGTTACCACAAAATCAAAAGGAAACCAGAATTTATTACTGATCTCACAATGGGTTATTTAAAGCTCTTTTAATCATGTTTTCATAAGTGTCCTGTTTTCTTAGCATTTATGCCAGCAAGTGGAGTTTTTGGAATTAAAAAAAAAAAAAGTCAATTCTGTTACACTATTGTCTCCATTGTAAGTCTACCTAGGTAACAGAGTTGACGGTGACAGACAGGGACACCAAATGTACCCACAATTAAAGAATGAGTCATTATATATATATATGTGCTGTATGCATAAAGAAATCAACAGTGAAATAACTTAAACCAGGTTAGTGTATTCATTTTCTCACATATTGATGTTTTTCCATCCCAGAACACACAATTACTGTTGCCTTACACCGCAAAAACTAAATAAATCAGCATCTGATGTGGTTCAAATATATCAAATGACATATCGACATAAACAACCAAAGCAGTGGCCCAGATTGGAAAGTAGTCATGGTAAAAGAGGATTTTATTTTTAGATGGTCATGTTTTATGAATGATCCTCTCTGATCTTGAAGAGGCTACCTCCTTCTTGCCACAGTATACAAGAACAGTCAGGTTTGCATTGTATCTTAGGGACATTATTGATTTGCTATGACTTTTTTTTAGTTCAGTATTGATGAACTGTGTCAATGTAATCAACATGTATTACCATTTGAGACTGGGCATATTCTCTGTGACAGAATGTGGATCTGTAAGCAATATGACATTGGCGCTTCCCAGCACATGTCCATCCCGTCTGGCTCTCTCATAGTGATTATAGCAGCTGTTTTTTGCTGTCGTCTCTGGACAAATTGCTCACAATTAATCTTGGCATAAATCAGGATTTTGGCAGCAGTGTTGGTAAGTGTAATGACATGAAATTTTGTCAACAACAGGGGAAATAAAACTAAAATGGTGTAGGATTTCCTCTGGACTGTTAGTGCTGCATATATGTAATAGTTTGTGACTGTTTTGTTTATTTTGTATTTTTTTGCTTTGTCACCAATAATGATAATGGGCTGCTGTTGTGCTGCTGCATTGAAGTCATTTTTACCAGTATTGCTCATTTTATCATAATCAATCTTTTCAGTATTTTGATAATTGTAAAGCGGCATGGCATCTCATTTGATTTTATTCTCTTAATGTGATGATGGCCTATTAAACAAATTTCAGCCTGTAAACAGATTATTCTCTGGCATAATTTCAGCGGGCTGTCAGAATGCCAGGACATGATCGATCCAGAGTAACGGCTTATCTTTCATTTGTGCTGCATCTTAGTACATCAAAGGTACTATCCCCATGAGAAATGTTAGTCGTAATGGCTTGACGTTTCCAATGATGATTATGTTGTGATTCCCTGAGAAGTTACATTTAGTGATTCTACATGCACATTTCAATGGACTCATTATTTAATGCCAGAGATCCATAAAAGTCCTGCCAGGGGCCATGAAGGGATAAATAAAACTTTCATAATTATTCCAAAGTTCTTGCACTGTTGCAGGGATCCTGAAGCCAGGGAAACATGGATGGATGCACATTCACACTGTCTGGAAGATTCTTGCCTGCGAGTGTTTGGATTGTGGAGAAATCAAGATGCATGCCAGTCCGACATCCCCATGATCCTGATTAGGTCACCTTTACTATGTTTTTATGTTTTCAAGTTAATTAATCAGCAATTCTACAAAAGGCAGCAGTGTTCTTATTTATTCAGAATGAGTTCAGTGTTGATTCAGTTCAGTTCAATACCAGTGCTGATGCAGCAAGATGTGATTCAGCTGTAAAGCATAGTGCCATCATCCTTATCCAGCTTAATTCACTTCAAATTCTGCTTATCTGATGATGTCAGAATGGATGTAAAACATACATAAAACAACACAAATGTAAGCAGACATGTAATCATATTCTAGATGCAATTTAATGTATACATATTGGTTATTTTCTACATAAAATAAGAGATTTAATGGTTGTTCAGATTGAGAAACACTTTATTTTCAGACATTATTCTTACATCACAGTATCTCCAATTTGACCATAACAACGTATATGAATGATACTGTTTGCCAGAATTAATTATCTTTTAAACACATTAAATAACTTCAGTGGTGAAAAAAAACTTGAAAAAAAAGTGTAATTAAAAAAAAAAAAAGAAAGAAAAGAATAATTTTCTACTTGCTCCAAGACGTGAAATCTTTATCAGTATTCAGTGGTGAACCAAATACATTCACTACTCTTTTATCTTCATTCATCCATATTTTGCTTACATATGGTTTGATAGTAATTTGACTCTTGTGTGAGATTTTCTTGTAATCTATTGCAGCCCCTTGATCATGTCATGATTAGATGATAGGGAAAGGGGCTTAGAGTGTATGTGAATGGCCAGATGGCACCCTACAAATCCCACCTTACATCATAAAATAAGTCTGTTAATGTAATCTCCCACAGTAGTATTAATACACGAGACAGGAAGTCTTATCAACATCAAAGCAGGCCTAACAGAGCACTAGGGAGACAGTAGAACACATTCTGCAGCAGCGTCTGCAAAAAAACAGCACAATAATTGAAGCAGAAGGGATGTTGGTGTGCATGAAAATTAAGAGAATATACATAAAAGATTGAGGAAAATATAAACAATACTATAATTTATGAATAAAGGTTTACTAAAAAAAGAAAAGAAAATGAGGGTTTGTCTTGTTTATCAATACATTTTTCATCGGTGCTTATACACTGCTCAGTCTAGAAGATTAAACATGAGTGGTGAGACTGGGATATTTTTGTAGGGAAAATATTGTTTAAAGTGTATAAACATACTAATTTCTGGAGTAATTAATAAGGGTTTAATTAGGATTAATTAATTCATGTGACACTATTCAAGACATTTTTATCATTGATGACGCGTTATTGGGTAATTTCAATTAGGAATGGGCATGGCAAATTATTGGGCTTATTTTGACCCAACTTAAGCATAGGCCTGAAAATAAAACTGTCAATAGCAGAAATAACAGAAAAGTAGAAGGAAGTGACCATGTAGAGGGTATCTTCATGAACACATCAAATACTAAATATTACAAAATAAAATGAAATATGTGTATAGACAAAGTTAATTAAGAGACTTACGTTTTAGACACCATATTGCCTGCTTTTGCATTTTTGCTTTCAACAAAAATAATTCCAATTGTTTCGTTCCTGAATGAATCAACGTCTGAATGACTCAAGCTCTATGACTCACTTATTAACAGTGATTTGCTGCCATCTTTAATTTCACATTTAGTTTTTTCCATGTTTGAAATAATTTCAAATATCAGTATTTAACGTTTTATTTAATTGCATTTGCATTAATTTATGTAATTGCAGTTAATTAAGCCTTGTGGAAATACATCTAAATGGCACTTCAGATGCAGCTTCTGTGTTGATTTCATTTGTTTGGTAACAGCCATCTAAATTCAAATTCACCGATTATCCTAAATTTAAGAGTTTGGCTCAAAAGATAATGTACACTTTTAGAAAAAAAAAGATTTATAAAGGTAAAATTGCCCATAAAATGTAAAAATCAGTTTAAACATTGGAAAAGATTAACTTCTGTCAGTGGGAATTAAAAATATTAAAAAATCATATTTATGCTCAATCAATTAAAAATTGTATTTTTCCCAATTCACTGGTCGAATTGGACCAGTAACTGTTCGGATACCAACGTTCATCAAATAAATGGATATGCATTACATATGCCTTTTTTGAAGTGTGAGCATGCTTGATTCTGCTCTTGATTTGAACAAATCCCAGCGGTGGACAGATAATGGTTGGAATAATCCCAATAACAGAGAACACAACAATAGATCAAATGCACATAGAAAAAAATGACCATGAAGTAATGTCATAAAACTTTTGTGGATTAAATATGCAAAGACAGGTCTAACCTTGTGAGATTGTGCACTGAGCACACATTTATGAAGAAACAGCATTCTGTTATTAGAAACAGTAGTTGGTCACATATAATCAGACATTTTGCTCTTAAAACTGCTCTAAAAACTAAACTGGGTCTATTACACTGAGTGACTGTATTAAAAAGCTATTGTAAGAGATTAGATCCATTTCTGGCACAGTACGTTAACTCACTCTCGCACATCAGTTTCATTGTCCATCACGTTTATGGGTCAGTGCTGTCTAACAGCTTTTTTTTTTTTCTTCTTCTTCTTTTTTTTTGCAGAAGGGGTTTGTCATTTTAAAGACAGGAAATTCACTACTGTGACTTATCAGCATAGCAATGCATCTATAATGCACATATCAGACGGAACTTACATGTTTTAGAATTAGAATCAGATAGAGCTTTATTGCCAAGTATGTTTCCACATACAAGGAATTTGTTTTGGTGTCAAAGCTTCCAGTACACAGACACAACAACAACACAAAGAAGAATAAAATAAAGTAAAAAAAAAAAAAAAAACAATAATAAATGTAAATAAATAAATTGTATGTACAGGTTTGCTATGGATAAAATAAAAATAGTATAAAAATAATGTTTGGAAATAATAATAAGATGCACTATGATGTAGGGTGATAAAATAAACATCGCTTATTGCCCATATTTTTATTGCACAGTGGGAGAACTATTAACTGTTCATGAGGTAGATTGCCTGGGGAAAGAAACTGTTCTTGTGTCTGATTGTCCTGGTATTTGGTGCTCTGTAGTTCCGACCAGATGGCAATAGTTCAAAAAAGTCATATATAAAAGGTGCTCAGTGTCATTCACACAAACACTAAACACCATCATGGTGTTTCATTCATTAAAATGAAATATACAATAATTATTAATTTAATAAAATTACATACATACATACCTCATGAGATAAAAACTAGGAAAAATAATTTATTTATTAGTTATTTCAAAGATCAAATTCAAACGCATTTGAAGTCTGTTCTGTGTCTTAGACTTCATTTTCCACTGCTCAACGAATATAGTCTGGCCACAATACATTAATCCAACCAAAAAGGCAGAGCAAGTCCTAGTGTGACTCTTTAGAGATATGTGTGTGGTGTGAGAGTGTACTTTGGGCGTTGAACCAGTCTGCGCAGCTATGACCACATCCCACATAAGGAAAACGGGGATCTGTGCCAGTAAAGCCCATGAATGAGCACTGGTCAGAAGGCTGTTTCTACTAATGGAAGGCACAGAGAGCCCTGGTGTCTGGTTGCTGTTGAGAAAGAGTGAATGGAAGGGGAAAATAAAGAAAAGGGAGCAGCACCACAGAGCCGCCTTGGCAGTCTCGTCTCTGTAACCATGTACCAGGCTGTACAATAGCTTCCTCTGTGCAGGAAAGAGAGCACTAAGCGCATTGTATGAATGCAAGTGTGTGTTAATGTGAGAGAGCTTGTGTTGCCTCGCACACATATTTGTTTAAGCATGCGCACTCACACCCATACACAATATGCACCAACACACCCTTTATTGGCACACTATACCAATTCATCATTTACATACACCATTCTGTGTTTCATAATAAATGTGGCCCAGGAATTCCTATACCGAGCTGTACCACAGTATTGTGAGGAAAAACATCAGGCCCTTTTTTCTGACAGAGCCATTGTGAGTGACTTCAGTAATGTGATCTAATGGCAATAAGGTGGGGTGGTCCCCCCTGAGGGGCCACTGAAGAATAAACCCTTTTAATAGGAAGTTTACCCAAAAAAACCTTTGTCGCTTCAAGACTTTTGTTCCTAGAAGATTTCTGTCCCTCCTTTGAAAGTCAATCCTACTAAAACTGACACTTTAATAAAGGGATTGTTAGAGAAAGCCGTATTTAATAAGATTTAATTAAAAAAAAAATAATAAAAAAAACATTAGAAACACCAACATACTTGCTTGGCTTGCAAAAATTCAAAAGGCCTCTGTAAGAACCAATGGGTTTCATTCCTGTGCATCAAGCAAATATAGTTCATTTGTGTTTTTATTCATCATATGAAGCGATCGCGTCTATTTAGGATTAAACCACTCAGTTCACATAGATTAAGATGTCTTTATGAACTTTTTAAAGCTTAAAGTTTTGGTGGAATGGACTTCAAATGAAGGAAGAGAAATATTTCATGTTTTTTTGCAAATGAGTGAAAGTCTATTCTCCCAGTTTCACAGTCCTAGATTAAAATGTAATTCTGAGCTGACTGGTCTTAAAACATGTCGGTGTCTAAAAAGTGTATGCTTTAAAAGTTACTTTAATATCCTAATTGAACTATGGCCTAATCCTGCTAGGCCCTGTATACGAAACTGGGCTGAGGATTTCCATTTTTGGTTGAACTAGCCCTATAAAGGACTGCAAGAGTTAAGTGTAAATGAAATAACTCAGTGTTAACTTTTGAGTTTTCGAGCGGAACATGTTCAAGCAATGAACTATAGTAGTTTTTCCAGTTCTGAAAAAAGATCTAGCAGTGTTTGTGTGCAGATGCTACTTGGTTTGAGATCTCAGCCTCAACTTAACATTTACTCAACCTTTAGCATATCACAAAACTATTTAAAAAGCACTGTAATACAGTCTACTGGTCATAACACACGAATGCTTAAACTACAATAAATCGTAGACCCCTCGAACCCAGATGTTGCTCTCATCTGACCTGCATGTTTGAGGAGAACCAGTCGTTTGATGTAGCCTTTGGTTATGCTAATCACAAATTGCCTCTGCTTCCTCTTCTCTCACAGTGGAAATGAGCCATTCATTGTGTCTGTTCTATTACATGCACTTTTCCTATTGAAGTGTGCCTTTGAAGTCCTGCAATTGATAAAGAAATAAACTGAAGCTGAATGAAAGCATTCTAAGGCTCTTTTCCTGTTTTTTTCATATAAAGAACAGCAAATACAAGTGATGTACACAGAAACACAACGACAAAATGAATAGTATACTGTATATACATTTCCTCATGCTTTACATTTAGGCTTATAGCAACCACAGGGGGGTGTAGTTACCTCTGTATCCTATTTACTCTCATTTTGGAATACATAAATAAATAAAAAGCTATAGATCGTTTTTTTTAAACTAGCATCCATTCACAATCCATTATACTGTGGATGGTGAGGTTGAGTGCCATACTCTTAGCAATGCAATACTTTATAATGATATCAAGCACCATTTGCTTATTATAAATTATATATTGGGAGTACTTAATAAAATGTGTGGTCTGCAATAATGCTTTGCTCATTAGTAGTCTGGTTTACTAATAAACATAACATAGCTCATCATTGTCTTTTACACTTGGTGCATTGTAAATATTAAATCAGCAGCAGAGTTGACATGCTAATGATGTTTGATAATGTAAGCATGACATTCTAAACCACCTAATCAGTTCCACTGAGTTCGGGTGGTCTTCAGTTCTACTGACTTCTGGCCAAAGAGGCAAAGCTGCTTATGATGACACGGACAGTTCAAAATCCTCACTAGGCTTGACATAAGCTGTTCTCACCAGTCTTTAGACTCACAGGACAAGGAAGATGAATTTGGTGCTTATTTGTGATTTGCTGAATTGTGGATGGCAGATGTGTCACTGTAGCACATATTCTTTTACTTAAGCACCATGGTAAATTGATTCTTGGCAAACTCATTATTAAAAGAATGTGGGCTTGTCTAATAAGAGGCTTGGTTTAAATTGGATTAGCTGAAAAAAAACATGTTGTCTTGCATATTACACCTCAGACACCTCCAGAATATTTCTGATCAATAGCTTTTTCTACATACCGTTCTCTGCATAAAAAGAATAATTTCAACTTCAAAGTTCATATTTAAATATTCATCTATGCTGTAGGCAGGAAAAATGAAAATAGACCTGACCAGACCTGACATAAATTTTGAATAAATAAATAAATTATTTTATATATATATATATATATATATAAAGCTTTGGTTTAAATAAATAAAAGAAAAAAGTAATTACCCTTATCTAACGTAATTAAACAAATGTGTAAATACAGTTTAATTGAGTTCATTCAAAATAAACCTGTTTAGTTGGGTCAGCACAATTTAGTTGGTTTATATCAAATTAACTTTGTTTAGTTTAGTTTAATTTGTCAAACTACTTTCCCTATGTGGTACTTTTCAATATGTTAATTTACTGATATTGAATTAATTTCCCTCTGTATAAATAAACGCTTACTCATCATTATACACGATGTATATAATGAACAAATAAGAAAAGGGTAGTGTCAGTTCTGACATTACAATAGTTAGTATTCAGTGTCCACAGCCTGCATTGGCAACACTCTTCTGCATAATGTTACCCACAAAGTTCTAAAACACTACTCCAGCAAAGCATGCTGGGGAATACAGTGAACACAGTAAAATTAAGCTGCTACACACAAAAAAAAGAGAAGCTGACTTTAGCTAACTTTAAATTAATTGAACTGCACATAAGGCAAAAAACCCATAGATCCCAGTCTGCAGTGATGTGGCAAGCTGGGACATGCAACATTACCACGGTGACGTCACATATACAATCAATGACTTGCAAGGCTTGTGTGGAAACATTAATTGTGTTTCCATGGGCCGTGCTGGCCTGTGCTGACCCCTTCCTGAATACAGTTAATCTTGCAGCAGGGTGAAAGCAAGGCCATTTACAGTTCAGATGTACAGCTGTTTTGTATTATTTTATTTATTTATTTATTTTATCTGGCTTTTGTATCCTGCATCAATCAGACTGAAAGCGCCTTGACCAATTTGAACACTGGATTTGGGTGGAACTACATGTTTGTCTGAACAATAGCAGATAAGGATGTGTTTTTAAAGCAAGAATTTGCAATTCTCTTTGGTAATTCTGACAGTGCAGAAATGACACACTTCACAGTTTGGTCAATTACGTCAGCAGTGCCTGTGGAGGTTCAGATGGCACACTCGGCTGAGCTCTCTGCCCACTCAACTGGAACCCAACTCTTCCATCATACACACACAGCATGCTGGATCAAAAGCCTCTTCACAGTGGTCCACTGTCCTTGAAAACATTCACCCTCATTCATATATTTGCTTTATCCCACTGTGTTCCACTTTGGTGTTGGTCATTGAAATTGAGGATTTCTTATCCCTTCACCTAAACCATTCCTTTCCATAATGGTATACAGATACGGTATTTAATCTAGTGTCTCACATCATCTTGTTTGGGGAAGGGTGATCATTCATGTATGGTGCGGGAATGTGACTCCTTTGTTGAATGACTGGGGGAATATCCGTCTGCCCTGCTCAAAGTGAATTATTACATTTCATTAACCTAAAGGAGATGAAGGTTATCTGTCAGATACATGACATGATAATGTCTGCACCAGGGGTTTCCAAAGAATTGTTGCTCATATTTAGGATTAGGTTTTTTTAAGTGTGCTCTTGCTTGAAGGAAGATCCTGAGGGATATCCAGGGACCAATATTTTGTTGAAGATCATTACGCTGCATCAGCCTGTCTAAAGTCTGTTTTATGAGTTGCCTTTCTGCCTGCAAAGTCATTGCCTGACAACCCTGCTGAAAAAAACAGCATATGCTGGTTTGGTATCTTTTAAAGCTGGGATGCTGGTTTATGCTGATCATGCGCTGGCAAAAGACCAGCATAAATCAGCTTAAAGGGTTAGTTCACCCAAAAATGAAAATTTTGTCATTAATTACTCCCCCTCATGTCGTTCCAAACCTATAAGCACTCTGTTCATCTTCAAAACACAAATTAAGATATTTATTATTATATTTTCGATGATATCTTAGATATCTTATATAAGTATTTTACTATTGTTACCAAACTGTAGTTGATTCACTGATGTCACATGGTGTTCTTACCACGTTTCTGGGATTATTTGAAATAAAAAATATCTTAATTTGTGTTCCAAAAATGAATGAAAGTCTTATGGTTTGAAACAACACAAGGGTGAATATATTAATAATTTTTGGGTGAACTAACCCCTTTAAACCAGCATTCCAGCTTCAAAACATAACTAACCAGCTGTTTTTCTTTCAGCAGGAAAGGCAACAAGACAGCAAGTTAGCTGCCTGTAGGCATCCAGACGTAGCCTTAATAGCCTATGTATGATTTAGCTTGGTAGCGTGATTTATCTTGTATGAACAATGAACACATTGTTTTGCAGGTTGTTATTAGCCTGTTTCTATGTTTTAACATTTTTATAGCATGATTATTATTGCTAGCCTGAATTAGCATGTTGCTAGCATGTTTTAGCATATTGGTAGCATGATTTAGTAGGAGCCAGGTAGGGAATCAGAGGTGGAGTTTTGGCCGACTACACCAGTGGGAGAACTGATGTAGTGTCATTGGGAGGTGGAGACCCTGTAGCTATAAGCAGCATGTAAAAAAATAAACAAAAATCTTTAAATGAAAAGAAAAATGTAAAATAAAAAATTCCATTGATAAACATGTTGCAGCCTGTTCGTCACTGTGCGGTTCCCTTAAACATTTCTGAAGTGGTCTAATGCCTATTTGCATGTTTCTTTAATTTATTGTGATGTGAGCATTTGCATCACGTGTTGTCAAATTGATGACATTTTCTTAAACTGCAGCCATATCCATATCCTGGGCAGTAAGTCAGGTATATTAATAATAACCCCAACAGGAATACTACTGGTGCTAGCAGGAGTGAATGCAAGGCAACAACTAAAACATATTTTACAAATACCAGACATAGATCTGACTACAACTGAAGGCTTAAATAGATAGATGATATTTAACTGAAACAGAAAAGGTGCAAATACATCAGAAACCATGGAAACCAACAAGTGGAGGGAAAAGGAGAACAAAGATAACCACAATGGATGCAATCCACTTCGCTTTTAGACACACACTCACAAACTTCTCTAGCACATCCCCTCTGGGGAATCCCCACTACCATTTTGAAGTGTGTTCAACTTGGATGATAACAATGTTCTTTATAACACACACATACAATTTCAAACAAATTTAAGGTAACAACAGTTCAAAGTTAAAGGTAATGATTTTCAATATAATTTTTATTAATATGAAAAATAATTATTCAATTAAAAGCAAGTTCCACAAGTGTTGTGACTTGTAGACAACATTCATTTTGCATCACGATTTGCATCAAACTAATTCACAAGATAAGTGGTTAAATAAGTGGTTCATGGCATAAAAATAAGTGGAATGGAGCCAGAGATTTCTGTCATTATCTCCAGAATTTTGATTAGGTATCGCATGTAAAAAAAAAAAAAAAAATTAAAAAAGAGAAATGCATGGATTAATTATTCTTAACAAGATATATAACAATCATTTAAAAATCAGGTAGAGGTTGAGTATAATTCAATTGCTCATTCAAAAAAAATTATTTGTCGCCACCTAATGTTGTAACCTGTCATTAGTCATTGAAAAATCATCCCCACTAATGCTCTTGGCCAGGGGTGCCCAAGCCTGCTTCTGGTGACTGTCCTGCAAAGATTAGCTCCAACTCAAACACACATGCTTTTAATTTTCAAGTGACCCTAAAAAAAGTAATTAGTTGCTTCAGGTGTGTATGATTAGAGTTGGAGCTAAACTTAGCAGAACAGTCGATCGTCACCCCTGCCGTTTTGGGCACCCCTGCCCTTGACAGTCTATCTGGAACAAACAAATACAGACAAGCAGAGCGATGCAAATAAAGGAAAGTCCCAGTGCAAAAACAAGATTTAAGTCTGCCGTGCACCCCGTGCGGCCCCCTGAGTCTGCCGTGCACCCTGGGTCCTAGAAAGGGTGGGCGGGAGGGGCAAATGGGTATGGACCTTGAATGAACTGTCTCGGCTGGTGCCCAAGGGGTATGTTCCGGTATCCTGGGCCTGCCTCCAGAGCGCCCAGCACCCCCCTCCCTGGTGATGTTACCTACGGTGCAGGTGCGCCTTTCCGGGGTGTATGTAGGGTAATGTAACACCCTGTCCTTGTCTGTCGTGGTCTCCCCCGTCTTGTTTTCATTTTGGTTTAGTCCTGTCCTTTTGGTTTGTTCCTGTGTGCATTAGTCAGTTGTTTTCACCTGTTTTTCAGCTGCCCCCACTTTCTTGTCATCAGTCCCTATGTATTTAAGCCCTGCGTTTTTTTCTTTCAAGTTAGTCTGTGTTAACGTCATATGTGGAACGTGTGAGTGTCTCCCTTGTATTTTTGGCTGCCCCGTCAGCTTTTTGTTTATGATTAAATCTCTGCATTTCTTACATTCCGTGTCTCGTCTCGTGACCTGCCTACCGCACTGCACGATCTACCGATTTGTGACATGGGCATCTCCAGCTGTGATTGTGATTAAGAAATATGGCAACATACGCTTTTGATGCGACTACAGAAGATTAAAAAAAGTGACCTGTAAAGATGCTTATCCTCTCCCTCACGTGGAAAAATTGCTAGATGCCTTAGGAAATGCACAACTGTTTTCCCCCCTTGATCTTACCTCTGGGTATATTTAAGTAGTGATAAGTGAGGAGGATAGAGCGAAGACAGCAGTCACCATGGCCTGCACCCACGAATTTGAAAGAGTTATGACAGGTCCTTGGATTTATGAGTTACTACAAGAGATTTGTTCTTGGTTTTGCCCAGTTAACCCGACCTCTTCATGCCCTGGTTGGTAAAAGAGGGAAGGGGAAAATTGTTGAATCTCTAAACTGGACAACAGAGTGTCAGACCGCATTCCAAAACCTCAAGCAGTGTTTAATGCCTCCACCAGTTCTTGCATACCCAGACTTCAGTCAGTCTTTCGTGCTCACAACTGACGGGAGCCTGCATGGTCTTGGGGATGTGCTGAGCCAAAGACAAGGAGGTGCTGAGCGTGTGTCGAGTTCTTCGTGGGTCAGAAAAGAATGATCAAAATAACAGTGCTTTTAAACTAGAGCTGCTAGCCTTTAAATGGGCTGTAACCAAAAAGTTCAGAGAATACTTGATCTACTCCAAGTTTTCAGTGATTACATATCACAACCCTCTGCAATACTTAGAAACAGCTAATTTACAAGCAGTCGAACAACGGTGGATAGCTCAGTTGTCCGAGTTTGATTTTGAGGTCTACTACAAACCATACACAAATGGAGATGTGCTATCAAAGATTCTGTCTGTCAAGGAGCCTGAGCAGGAGGACTTTGCTAAAGACTTCATTAAGATGAACTCAGAGGAAGTGCGCACATGCTAATGGCCAGCTGCCAAATAAGCAGCATAGAGTACAAGCATTAGTCCAGGTGTCTGTGACAAGGAAAATTCCTGGAGACTGCTGGAGTGATATAGAAGAGCAACAAAAGATAGACCCTCAAATAGCTCCTATCTAACGTGCTGTTCTTAAAAAGAAGAATCTGAGTTGAGTTGTGCAGCGCAACATGGATGCTGAGTTAAAAAACTTGATAGACAATTCATACTCAAAAAGGGAGTGATGTTCTGTACTATTCTTGTACAGAAATTTGAAGAAATTTGTCAACTAGCTGTTCCAGAACAGCATGATCATTGTGGCCATGTAGAGAGAAGCACACTGGAGAGCATGAGACTGAGCTATTACTGGCCAACAATGAGTAAGGATGTTCAAAGCTGTGTCCAGGAATGCAAGAAATGTGCTCTTGCAAAGGACGTATTTCCTAAAATAAGAGCTCCGATGACATGGCTGGAAGTCCCACTCCGTATCTATGACATTGACTCGGTAGACGGTTGATCCATGTGCAAGCTGTTTTATTGTACAATCGTAGTCAAACAGGCTGGGGTCTAGACAGGCAGATAGAGCAATAGAGACAAAGCAAAAACCACAGAGGACCGCTCCATCACAGTATCACTCACAGGTTAACTCCCTGTGCGAAAGATTCAATAGAACCATGAATTACATGCTAAGGACATTGTCGAGTTCACACTTCAACCAGCTATTCGCCGTTCTACTTAATGTTCTGTAGGGATACCCGAATGCCGATGGATATCCTTAACTGAAGAGACATGGAGGACAGTGGAGTTGACAATGACTGGTCTGATCTCAATGACTGGGTGAAAAACCATCATGACAAATTGAAGATAGCTGTTGAAGTAGCCAACTCTGCAGTACTGGAAACTTCGAGATGAAGAAAAAGAGCCTATGATCGCAGATCTCATAGCGCGCTTCTGAGACCTGGTGACCGTGTTTTGTAATGGAATCATTCACATAGGGGAAGGAGGAAGATACAAGATCACTGGGAACCCTTGCCTTACATTGTAGTAAAACAGAATCGTGCAGACACTCCAGTTAACACAATTCGCCCAGAGAACATTCCATGTAAAGTTGTGCATAGGGATCAACTCAGGCATCTAGACATGAATCTAGAGCACACACTGATTCAGAAGACCCCGATGTTCTTGCAGTCCCTGTTGTTACATTAGTACCAGCTACACCCTAGACACACAAGGTAAAATGGAAAGTGGGGATGAATCAGATACAGTTATCAGGGACCATAACAATGAGATGTCAGCTGATTTTTCAGTAGATCAGTCGGTACTTGAGTACATATATAAAGGTGGTTCCGAAGCTGAAAGTGAAAATGAAAGTAATCCTGAACCTAGACCTTCACAGCTTTTGAACAGAGGTACTTTACCTGTAAGTATCTTGAGAGAACGGTTATTTTAAAAATTTAACATGGGTGCCACCATTAATTTATCTCACGTGCATGTGTGACGAATACACGGAGCGAAAAATCTGAAAAGAGCAGTGGTGAACTGATGAAGAATGTGCCGATTTTTGAACTTTTTATCACCATAAAAAGTTACATTTAGACGGTGAAATGCATTAGTGCCACACAAAGTTGCTTCTAAGTCTCCGTTTGTCTTAACAAGTCTGGAATTAGTAGTGACATAGCAGTTTTTCATCGTACTTGTGCATGAAGCTGGGCTACAGGCCTGTTAAAGTTGTTCAAGTTATTCAGTGCTGAATTTTAATACTCCCGTGGTATGGTGTGTGATCCGCATCCAGATTTTTGTTTTTGTTACTTCAAATGAACTCAAAACGTGGTGGATGCCGTTGCTTATTTTTGCGTGGACATTTGGCCATTTCCTTGGATGGCATTGTGTATTCTTCGTGTTCTCTGGCTGAACTCCGTTGGACAGGATTGTGGCCTCGTCGGATCTAACTGTGGTCTTCAGGATCGCGGGGGCAATTTGTTGGGGATCAGAGAGTAAAAGAATATTACCCTGCCTGTCCGGAAACCTTTCAGCGCTCCGTTCTTGACCCAAGGGTGGTGATGTGCATTACTTTATTCATTTTTCATTGAACGCTGGTAAGCAAGTCACATTTTAGTTTCAAGAGTAAACTGAGCATTAAAGAAACTTTCATATGTGGAACTGTGACTTGTGAATTTCCCTCAAAGAGATTCATATCCTATTTTTGTCTATTAACATTCTGTCTCATGAATGTACTGAGTATAATTTTTCCTGGATTTTCGAAGTGAACTCTTCAAAATTGATGTGGAGGAGGAGGAGGATGTGACTAGTGGCCAGGTATGGTTTCCCATTCTAGGAATCGGTGCTCTGCATTTAACCCATCCAAGTGCACACACAAAGCAGTGAGAAGTGATCAACCACACACACACAGTGAACACACACCCGGAGCAGTGGGCAGCCATTGCTGCGGCGCCCGGGGAGCAGTTGGGGGAATGGTGCCTTGCTCAAGGGTCTCACCTCAGTCGTGGTATTGAAGGTGGAGAGAGCGCTGATTATTCACTAACCCCACCCACAATCCCTGCCGGACCTGGTCCAGGTCCGACTCTCTATCCATTAGGCCACGACTGCCCCCCATGTGAAATGATTTGATTCAAACTGATTGTGAATGTGAAACTTTTCAGTGTGGTAAAAGAGGAATAATGATTTTGTTTAAGATTCAACTCATCACAAATATTTTCTTTAGCGTTGTCTATGTTTGATTTCATTCTGAGCTGATTGATTTGAAATACTTTTCCAGTGAAGAAACAAAAGATGTCAAAACTCATTCAAATAGTCTTTTAAGACTAATACTTTTCATCTAAATAAATATTTCTATTTAGTTAAACTGAAACTGTGTAAGTTATCTTGAATCCCTTATACTAAGGAGTGGGGCTGTCTCACCTATTCTGTTAGATCTGGGGAGGGTGGGTTTTTCTGAGTTTGCTGCACACTCACACACTTCAGGCTACCACCGTGAATAAAATACGTCCTGGACCCCACCTCACCTTATCTGTACCTCCACATAGAAACACGCATATAACCACCTGTACTGAGACCTAAAGGAATGAGTGGTGGGCGGGCTCGGATCCTGTCTTCCTTAGTTAAGAGTTAAATATCTGCCCCACAAGGCAGTGGCATATTCCCCTCCGCCACAATTACCCAAACAAACTTTTGTATATTAATTAACTTTAATGGCATTAGCAAAAGAGACTGGTCCTGGATTAAAGGCTAGTTTCATCCTGCAACCTACTTGTGATCTGACAGCAAGATATGACAAAAGCACTAAGACGGAAGGCAGAAGACACAGACACACAAGGATATCAAGTAAGCTGATTAACAGCCAAGCTTGGAATAGGATCAGCCCGGGTGTCACACGCATGGAGAGACACAATCCCATCCATGAGCTCACGTACACATACTCACACGCTCACACCGCAGCACCTGGAATCCTACCAGAATCTAATATTAGAAAGCAAGAGTCATTCCCTGTGGTTCAGAGGTGGGAGGAGATGACGTCATTTACTGAAATCCACCCAGATTGCTCCATGCAGGATCGTAGATAGGAAATTAGTAGCTGAAATGTGGAGGGTACCGGGGTATTCCAAGGCAGGATTAGAGAGACCCTGTACATCTCCAAGTGCCCTGACCCTCCATTATGGTATCATTTCATACTAATAATTCAGATATACCTTCCGAAAACAAAACACAACAGAGGAGCCCATGCTTTCATCAATGCAATCTTCCAGCATCCACTGTTGTTATATAATGTTACATATACTGGGCTTAGTTTAGCTTTTCTTCTGCATTCCTTTTCTCGTGCTTGCTTTCTAATCTAGTTATCTAATAAAAGTAGTATGTATATTACAAATATTGTTTGGCTTTATGACAATTTAGCTTTTTGTAAAAGGATTTGAAATAAATGCACGAAAATAAATATTAACTAAGATTTAAATCCTATACGGAATGAAAAAAAAAGCCAAGAAGTTACATATTTGGTTTAGGAAGGCCTTATGACGTGGGTTGCTGACAATCGCACAGTCTCGCGCATGATGACGCTGCGAGAGCTGTGCAAGTGTACCACCTAGTGGTCAGAGAACTACATGTAGCCTCGATACACATACATACAAAGAGATGCACAGATACATGCAGATATATGTAACTCAAAACTTCTTTTTAACTCTTAAAATACATGCCTAAAAATAATCCAGGGTCATTTAAGTGAGCGTTTCAGTCGATGAATTGGGTTGGTTGCATTTATCCTAATTATTTGACCCAAACTCCAACACGAGGGGACCACTTACATCTCACCTTTATCTCAAAGCTATCGTGTTTCACAAGGACACTCATTACAATTAATCTGGACAAGCAGCCACAGCTTCGCCTTCAGGGACAATTAACAACACGTCCCCTGCCATTTGCTTTCCGTGGCACTTGCCGTATCCAACACAAGGTGTCCCTTGACTTTACGTTACTAAGCAAAGCTGCTTTGGTTCAAGAAAGGTGGGATAACAAAAGGCAAGCTGGTGTGCATGTACGATGGGGGGTGGAGGCGGCGGTGGTGGGGGAGGAAAGTAATGACAGTGCTGGGGGATTTGCCCCTCCCCCAATCCCCAATTGAATGCATCAACGGGTACAGCTGGCCATGTCTCTGTTTAAAAAACAACTGACCACCTGCATTTGTATAGGGTTTGGAGACAAAGACTTGGAACTTACCGTGGTTAGAATGTAAAGTTTGACTAACAATCGCTAAATAAAAGCTTGGAAGGAGGAACTTACAAAAAAAGTCTGAACATAGCATAGATGTACTTTGAAGTAAGTTCTCACAAAGTACTTTTTCCCCCCTCACACTTTGTCAGTGTGAGATTTACTGTCTTATTAAATGACTCAGAATAAATCATATTATTATTAAAAAATCTGTATTACCAAACACGTTGGAAATGTTGCATAGTGCTCAGTTCCTAAAGATATCGATTTTATTTGCATGTGTTGTGAGATATAATCTTTAAATCCGGGTCACATAGAACGCGTTTCAAGTTTTGAAATAAGTTTAACCTTTTAAGACGGCTCACGAGACCATTTCCATCCTCGTAGGCTATATAATGTGACGTAGCTGATGCGTAATAGCTTTGGTTGCCGGTAGGCGGCCGAAGAGGACGGTGAATTTTAACGAGACAAGCGGTGGACGATTTATTTGAATGGGATGCGCTTCACTTTCTCATATCTACTGGAAACTCGAGCAGTCCGTCTGTCTGTTAATGAGGATATAGACACGTTATTGTTTTATATGAGCCTAAGTATGGTATGGGCCGTTTTAATTGTCCATTTTGGGCTGTCATAAAGGCAAAAAACATCGCGGAGAAATTTTTATGATTGATGCCTTTTTAGTACATCTCTGAACAGTTGGTAAGAGTTTTTAATAAATCCTAAATAATAATAAAGTGTTAACTTATTTGATTACCTCTACCTCTATTTTTTTACCTTTGGATTCTTTAACCACTGTGTTTCAGTTAGTGCATGTTTTATACGCCAGTTAATTGAATTTGAGTTGCCAACACTTTGACGTGCATTAACACGTTGTGTTTGATAGATTGGCGTCGTGCTGTTGTCACATACCAGCAGTGGTGCCGCTGAAGCCTCCAACACTCAAGCTGCTGCCTGCGTATTGAGATGCACTTCAGTGAAGGCTGGTGGACAGCTGACATCCGGTCTAGACTAAGCAGCTCCTCTCTTATCAAGATCTTAGCCAAAGAGTATAGAAGCCCGAGAGGCGAAACTCATTAGAACGCTCCATGGCAACAGTTCCGCCCATGAGGCGACCGTGCCGCCGCCATTTTGGACTGACACCTACACAGAAACGCCATAGAATAATATGAGCCAATGAACTTATAAAAACACATAGGCTTGTACTTACAGTGTGCACTTTGTAGGGAAGGATGCAGGGGATTTACTACCCTCTGGTTTATGCATCCCTGCCTATGCTGAATAATTTTTTATTCCTGGTGGGGATCAAATTATTCGCGAAACAGGTTATGAAGTCCCGTTTTGAATCAAATGATTCGTGAAATGCGCTTTGAAGTAACTTTTTTTAAAGGAAATGATTCACTTACTTGCCTAAATAGACAGATTTATCATGAGATCACTTATCATGTTTTATCAGAGAGAAAAAAAGAAAATATAAAGATTCTCTCCACTGTTGACTATACTGCTTACTGTTTGCAAAGTAGAAAGCTAAAATTACTGAAGACCGTTTATTTACCGTTTACCCGTATCTGTGTTCTGTCGTACATTTTCCTTAAAAACTTCAGGTCATGAAAGAACCACATATTTTAGTATTGATTTAAAAGAAGCAGACATAGTCATATATTTATTCACAATGTTTTCATTTTTTATATAAAAAGATACATAAAAATAAATGGTACACGTGTA
>JAUYWG010000032.1:2608213-2630190 GCA_034779775.1 Enteromius afrohamiltoni
TGTCCAGTAACTATTGTACGGTTTCTGTTAAGTGCACACATTTAACTGAAAATAGTAGTATAGATCAAAATCAAAGATTAAACCCATCAGCAGCTGTTGTGTTCTGTCAAGTGCGCACATTTAACAAAACTGGAAATAGTAATAGAGAATAAAGTGTTAGTGGTAGTGAAAGATCGTGAGAATCTAAAAGAGACTGTAAGACATAAGAGAGGAGTAGAATTGAGGTGTCAAGAATTTACTGAGGAGTTATCTTTCTTGTTGATTAGGCTGAGAGATGCGTCGGTTTTGGGTGCGCAATATATGACGAATTCTCATCCAGTTAAATAAGTACACAAATTATATCTTGCACTTTTCCTTGCTACACTACTTCCCTGCTCTTCAATGACAATTTCCATCTATTTTATTGCAGTACAGCTGCTCGCATCAGCAGTTGTCAGTCCAAAATGGCGGCAGCGCCATCTATAGACTGCTGCCCTTATTATTACAAAGTTTAGCCTCTTGGCCTTCTATACTCTTTGTCTAAACAAGTTTGCACTGAAAACTGGTAAATTTGTGAGATATATGCAAGAGATGAATTGGTAAGTCAAAATGTGAGGAGAAATACAAAATCCAACATACCAGGTGGAATATTTAGTGTTTTCATATAAGTTGGTACTAGATTTAATGGCATCATAGAAGGTTGAGGATTCTAATTAAATGTCTCTGAAGAAAAAACAACAGCATTATATGGCTGATTGGTTTCAAACACAGCCACACTTATTCACTTGCTCTACAGTCTAGACCACAAGTATTCACTCTCTTCAAACCTGACCCTGACACTTAAGCCTGAAACACACGCCTACTTAGACATGACATCAGCCAGTGTTTTAGTCAAACACACTCTGTACATGTCTGCAGAGCCAAATGACCTGTGCTTATAAGTCAAGTAGGGAAATCTCAGGCAGCTGTGTGAAGGCAGTGGACATGGATTTATAAGCATAATGCGTGTTAAAAGCCTTCTGGCAGTATCATACTACCGTTCCCTTTCTAATGTGCATAAAAACAATGTTGAATTATGAATTATACAGTTTGCATATCTAATGTTTCAGAGTATAACAAATTCTGTAGTTCAGGGATTTCTGATTTTACTGAATCACAAAAGCTGTTTATTGTAATTATATTATCTACTATTATATAGGAGTCTTAAAATTCTTTAATTTGATTGTGTATTGAAGTGTCTCATGAACAGAATTAATATCATCAGATGTTCAAGTCAACAAATACTACTGAAGGACAGGCATGATCAATACACCTTTACTTTTTTTTTCTAGCTACACCTAATTTGTTCTCGCACAATGAACAAATTTATGCAATTATGAAATGAACAAAAAGAGGTGTAACTCACAAAATAAAAGTCAAGTTTATTGTTGAACAACAAACTCCACACATACAACAAACAGGCCAAGGTAAAACAAATAATGTAGACAAAACAAAGTCAAAAGAAACCAAAACTCCTTTTCTTTGGCCTAGCCCTCCCATACAAAAACTAGTTTATGGTACAACTAAAGTTCATACATAAAATTTACTGGAATGCTCCGAGTTCAATGGCTGTTGATTTTATACATGTTGTCTTTGTTGAAACATCGAGACATGGTCAAACAAGTAAAATTTTCATAAAGAAGCACCGTTTTGGTCACAGGAGATCATGATAAAGTGGCTGATCTCTTCACAATATGTACAAAAATATAAAATGTAAATAAAAATACAAACAAATCCTTGTCTTGCGCATTTCGTTGTGAACGCTGAAAATCTGAGTTGTGGCCGTTCCTCTAGAAAATTTGGAATTGGGGGGTCAAGTTGGCTGACATGGGTGACAAACTTGAAAATGACCATGTTTTAATGTATTTGAGTCCTTTATGCCACTGGCTCCAACAGTTTGGGTTAAAGCAGAGGCGTCTACACCTGCTCAGCAATATGAAACAATCCTTTATTCATCCGTCTTCTGCTTCTTGGGGTCAACATCATCCTAATGAAAAAAAGGTTTTATTTAAAATTACTTCTAGAAAAGACACAAGAATCCAGTATTCTTTAGGTAGCAATTCATCATTGTACCTCATCATCATCTTCAGCAGTCCGTTTTGCTGCTCCCACTAGTTCGTCATCATCATCATCCTCGTCCTCATCTTCATCACCTATAGTAGTTGACCAGTAGCCACATGATTAAAACATGCAATTTGTCACATCAGAAAAACGCGAATATTAGTGGTGCCTACCCTCTCCTTCCTCTTCGTCATCTTCATCCACCTCATCATCCTCTTCATCATCAATTTCAGGCTCTCCATTTTCCTCATTCTCCTGTTCATACAATTTTGGAATATACATTGTAAAAGTGCACAATCTCCATGAAATACAGTAGTTCAATAATAGGGAGGTCAAATGCATTGGTCAAGCATACCTTTCCATTAGTGGCTTCTTTTCCATTTTCCTTTTCCTCAAGGAGCTTCTTCTCCTTCAGGTCCTACATCAAAAAATATATATAAATAAATAAACAACCAACATTTAACTTTGCCAGATTGGAGCCATCTGTCTCCAATAGGCAGAGTCAATGCAGCAGATTACGAGTGACGTGAGCAAAACGCCCCCTATGCGCACAAATTTAAATTGCATCTCTAATGACGCCCCTCTGACATTGACGCCTCATTGGCTGCAGCGGAGAATTTAGCTGTCCATCAATGACTCCCGCTCCCGCCTCTTGCCGAGCGAGCTCGTTTGTAATCTGACACTTAAGTGAGATTCGGCGGCTGCGAGTATTGTAAAAGGTAATCCAATAAACAATCATATTTTGCCGTGCAAGCAAACGCTTACATGGCGGCCCTGGGAGAAAAAAAACAAATAAACTAAAGCTTAAAATACCAAACCAAGGTGGACCATTCAGAACCACTGGACTGATTCAGATATTCGATGCCGAACTCTAATAAAGGACAAAGAAAGCATACGCATGGCTTTCACGATCCGTTCATTCGAAACACTAACGAGTTCGGCACGCACTCCACCGCCGCCGCCGTCACGTTAACCTGGATTTAGTTTGCGCAGTCGCAGAATTGACAATTGACAACCGTAGGCAAAAAAAAAAAAGAAAAAGTCATAAATGGCATGATTATCACGGGCTCTTTGAATCTGCGTTGCCGCCTTTCGTTTCAGTTAAAGCCTTACCAAAAGCAGTTAAACGAGCCTTACCAATGTAAACATTTTCATTAATTCGTTTATATAATCTTTAGCCCTTAAGCCCTTTATCAACCACATCAACTAGGACCGCCCCCTTAAATTCACCGACGTCTCTGGCTTCAAACTAGTAAACCAACAAGCCCACGTTGTAGTCACACATGGAAAAATATCACCTCGTCCGAATACAACGACAGTATTAGACAGATTATTTAGTTCGAGCTAGTATATCAACTGGAAGCATCTTTGAGATTATAGGGTTTAGTACGAGACAATGGCACCGCCACCACAGTGTCTTAATACTAAACGGTAAATGGCTCGGATATAGCATTTGTGCACTCATTTGTTTTAAACCAGAAAACTTCAACAACAACAAAAAACGAGCGTTTGAACGCTCGATGCACGGCAGCGTCTATCCAAGTTCCGCGTATTGGCTGCCTGCATCAGAATCAGTCGTTATCAGACCCGGAGTTAAACCCCGAACGGTGGTAATTCGAAATTACTTGTAAATGCATGCGCTCATTTAATCCCATAAAACACGTGACCAATTCGTTATTTTCATACTGGAGAATTTCTATCGATTGATGCTTCAAGCCGCCTAGGCAAACTTTCAGCCCCGAAGCCATCGAGCAATCAAACGCGTTCTCAAACCTGCTGTAATGTCCGTTAACCACCAGCTAACCGGTAATGAATGGGGGGGATGATTGGAAAGTAAACGAGTACTCAAAATATTGTTGAACGAAAAAGGTACAGAAGCCATGATACCATGCTTACACACAATTATGCAAATTGGGTAACATATTATAAAGATTCAAGATTTGAAAAACAAAATGCAAAAAAATTACACGTTTACGGATTTATCATGGTAAAACAGTTGCCGTCCACAGCGCACATCGCCGCCGTTCAAAGGGGAACCGACACGCTTGTATAAACAAAGAACCCGCGCGCGCAGACTGTTACATTCCGGACAATGAGAAATCGCGTTTGAATGTACACTCATTCCGCACGCGCTCAAGAGCTCGTTACAAATGTATCCATTTGGAATTCTCATCGCAGCGTATACATTTAAACCACTTAGAGCAGTTATTGCGTACTTTTTTCTGTTTACTTGCGATTATTCAACGATTCTTTCCGGTTACAGCCAAAAATAGCCTACACGTTCACGTTAAATCTGAACTAGAAGACAAACGAAAGAGAAAACATGCTTTTGAATGAGAATTTCTCGTATCCAGAGGGATCTTTTCTTACCTTTGCGGAGATTTCTGTCGCGGAGTCAACCTTTGTGTCTGCCATAATTAATATATATTGTTTTTTTAATCAAAATTCAGAACGCAGGAAAAAGCAAGAATAATCCGCCCGTGTCCTCCAACAATCACTATTGTAATGAAGCTTTCTTATGCCGACGGCATGTGATGAAGGAGGCTTTATTATAGATTTGTGGGCGGAGCATTAGAGGCGGTCGGTTGCGTTTGATTGGTCAGCGTACTCCGAGGGGGCGCGTTTTTAAGGCAATAGAGTGGAACAATGGAAAGTATTTCTAAACGTAAAAGGACACACCCCCGACCGGTATTTCACCAGAGAAGACACACCTCCTACCTCCGCTTTTCTTGCTACAGACATAGCCTATCTATGCTACGCGATTCCACATTTCCTCAACAAATACGTTGATACGACATGTTAAAACATGAAGTCGTGCCTTTTATCATTAAAATCAATAAGTTAGCAAACGTCGTATGTCCACGAACTGCTTAGACTTGCTGACCCCTAAATCACCTCCAAACACAGAAACCTACATCATTTATTGACGGGCTGTTATCAGGCCGAAGTGTGAAAGCCTCTGGCACATTAAGGAAATGTTGTTTTTACAGCATGTAGGGGTAGGGTGGCATTTGGGAAACGTTTTCATACTAGATGCAGCCCCTCCCCTTTCCGTGAATTTCGCACTAAACTTAGCACTATGAGTAAAGACAAAACAGCTATTTTCACAGGAACCCCCAACCCCATAAAATGCACACGAAATAGAAAAAACTTTATCAGCCATGTTGTATTGTCATAAGCTCTTACAAAACAGGAAATCAACATTTAGCTGATCAGATTTTTATAACCGAGAAAAAAAACTAACCACACTATGTAAAAAGGTGCAAACACTGGCGTTTGATATAATTTATGTTTTAATGTAATTAATTTCGTCTTCCTCAAGTTGGGGTCAATAAGTTAAATATTATTGTTTAAAAATGTATTTTACAATCATTAAAACACGTGTCTTGTGCTTTCTTATTCGGGAAGAGTAGCATTTAAACAAAGCAAAAGCCATAACCTCACCGGCGAACATAGAGGGGAGGGGAATTTCGGATACTTCATCATAACCTACATTCAAATTCTACTTTGATGACGAGACTTCTTGCAGTCTGGCGCTTCTCATTGGTTACCCAGGCGATCAGAACCCACGGTTGACGCTTTGCGCGAAATGATTGGACGCCAGAGATGTCGATCAAAGAAATGTCCCACAGTCTGCGAGAAAGCCTGGAAAACGGATTACAAAAGATTTCTGGCCTGGGTGGCGATTTGTGAGATCAGATCTTGCGGCTGCGGTGGGAAAATTAGTAAATTGTGACTAAAGGGTAAAAAAAACTTAGACATAGCAAGTAAGAGGGATAGTAGGTGTGTTTGAACATGAATAATATGGAAGAACACTGGCTAAAATGAAATCAACTTGGAACATCTCTTGCCAAAAAATGTTCCCACCAACAGGCATACATATATATCTTGCCAATCTAAACATTTAGTTAAAAATAAGCAAATTAAAAAGTTTATACAATATTTTTTTTTGGTACAATAGGCCTATATATATATGCTTAATTTGTTATAATGTAAATATCTAATCATATCTAATACTGTCAGTGAAAACCTTATAACCTACTTTAACCTTAAAGAGATGCCTATATTAAACTCTATATCATCAATCACATTTATAATGCTCTATTTTATTTCTAGCATCAGGCTAAATTTCCTGCTTTTCAAGCTAATCTTCACTGGGCCAGGGTATATTTTGCTGTACAAGATAAGAGACACAGAGATGCACTTCCTCATGAGTAGGCAGTGAAGACTGTGCATGTGTGGACCTGCCGGGGAGATGTGGAGGAGGAAAGCACTGCTGTGAAAGAAATAACTCAGATGATTTCATCTGACTCTCTGAGGTTTGGAACAGGTGTATTCTTCTAGCAAGGGCAGATAATTGGCTGTGCGAGACATCCAGGCAGACACCGGTCATGAACAGTGTCCATGGTTCTCTGGCTTTAGAAAACACAATCCAGCTATCATTGTACATTCCTTCAGCATGAGGTTCTTCTCCTAAAAAAAAAAAAAAAAAACGGCATGGTCCTCATCAAATAAGGCTGTTTATTTTTCTTTTTTTCTCATAAAAAGAGTGCATGAGACAGGAATGTGTTCCCTCTAGTGGAAAAAACACATCATAGCAGCTACTGGCATTTTCTCTCTTTATTACAGATCATTCTCTTGTAAGCCTTTGTTTCATCTTTTCCCTCTTTGTTTAAAAAAAATTTGAATTACTGAAAGTGGCATTGAACTTCCCCTTTAGGAATGTTTTGGAACAGAGATGCCATTTCTGCAAGGAGAAAGTGCTCATTTGAAAGTAATAACACTGGCCTGGTGTATTTTAAGCATAATGAGAGCAAGCACACTCTGCTGATCCCTGGCAGACAATTACAGATATTGTTAGAGGCATTAAAATGCTTCCAAAGAGAGGACAATTTGACTTGCATACAGGGATATTAATATTACTCTTTTGGGCATAGTAATGCAAATAATGCTCAAATAATTTGTGCGTAATGCAGTAATATTAGTATTACATTTTTGGGCATAATAATGCATTATAAGTCACATGCTCTCAAATTTGCAAAGGAAATGGTGGAAGAACATCTCAGTGTATTTTGTACATTCATTGAAAGTATAATGAAAATCGGATTCATACAAATAAACATGGAATAGTAAAACAAACAGAAATAGAAATTCTGGACTTGAAGGTTCAGACTGGGTGAGGTGAAACTCAATTCTTCCTGTCCTTTCCACAAGAGTGCAAAGTCATAAATTAGGCATAGTGCCCTTGGTAAAATGATCGATAACAAGAGAGGGGAAATGAGATAGGATGCGAGATAGACCTTTAAAGAAAGCATGCCATTTATTTTTTAATAAACATATCTAAAAGGTTAACAGGTAAACTAAACTATCAACAAAGAATGTCAAACCATTTCATAACCCATCACACATTGTAAATAATAATTCATTTTCCTTATGAAAACAGTGGCTTCACATTACCCCATCTCAAAGTGTCAGTGTTTACTGTCTGGATTTACCCAATGCAAACAAAGTGTTCTGGCTGCCATGCTTTACAAACTACCAGTGCATTCAGATGGAAGGAAAATTATCTATCGATACCATTTCTGCTGTATGCTTTTGAATTAATACAAGAAAATACGTAGGTATGTACAATATGGATAAACAAGTCTTGGAAGCGCAGCACCCTTAAGTATGACTCTCTACATAATTTGTTGGCAGTTGCAATGTTGTGGTCAATGCCAAGGTATAGAAGGTTCAAGATATAGAAAATACCATTAGAACTTAGAAATAATGGCGTTTGTGATCATTTAATGTTCATATACAATGATTAACTCATATTTAATAATACTAATATTTGATAATAATAATAATAAATCATTTAAAAAGGATGCTTCGGATATTTATTAATTCACATGGGGTGGTGAGCTTTTATTTAGGGAACATAAAAGAAATAAAAGCTTCAGGAAGTATCTTTTACAAAGAGACAAAAACAAAATTTTTGACAGTGAAATTAACTTGAAAAGTGAGTTGTGGGAATGATGTAATAGTAGCAATTGATAGGTCTCAAATTTAGCACTTCAGGCAGATCTTTTTGTGCAGTAAAGCCGACTCGATGTATTTATCCTGGGCTGTTTTCATGTCACCTCAGTACTCTATTAAAACGTGTCATCTAAATTTACACTGCTCTGTTTCCCCCTTGTTTTATGTTTGAAGCAAAAGGGGGTGTTCTCACAGAAAGCGTTCTAGAACAGAGGAATTGTTTATACGATATTTGAAAAATGTAGTGATCATGCGCAGGATGCAAGAGCAACAAAAGGGGTACAACAATCAAATGAAGCTAAGACTAAAACCATTAGTTCACTGGAACCTAAAAACGTGTTTCGAATGCAGATATTCAAATCATATTTGAGATACTTAATATCTTACATTTTGAATGAATATAGGCCTATTTTAATCTATTTTCATAAACCTTTAAAAGCTGTGGTGAAAATAAACATTAGAAATATCGGTCTATACATAATGTTAACAATTTGTGGGAAAATGCTTGTTCACACATTTCTGCTTGTGTACCTTTTTCATTTTCTGAAGTGGTTGAGCTCAAATTACTTTATGGTCTAACGTAAAGTGCAATAAAGGATATGGAGTATGCAGCAGAAAGTGCCTGGAGCTAAGGTGTTTGTACATAAGCTGATCGGTGAAGCGCACTCACCTACAGTATATATTTAAAGTGCTACAACTCATACAAATGTATCTCACAGGAGTGATGAACAAGCATACAGCGCAGAACAGGAAAAACAGAGCTGTGACCACACGATTCTTCATTAACGTTACTTTGTAGCTTGAAAAGTGAAACCAAAAGCATCAGGTTTTTTGATGTCCCAAGAAAAACGTATTGAATTTAGTTTCAAATGAAACTAAACTAGCACATTTTCAAGTGTGCCACATTTTTACCTATACTATTTTTGCTTTATGAAATGAATCCAGATTCCTGCTCTAAATTTATTTGCCCTCTTCTGATTTACCTAAACTGTTTGCGGATACTGCAGTCCTTATCTATTCCGCTGCTGTCTGAAAAAATCTTATCATTGCAGTCAGAGATGCTTTTCTAACGTTGAACTAATGTCGCTGAAATATTTGTCTGAGACGCAACAAATAGCATCAAGATTTGAAACATTTCCCCCCACTGTACAAGATTATTTTTATTCCCAGGATATTGAAGAAGTCCTCTCCTCAGCTGGAACACACATTGTGTAATGCAACTATAGGAATGTCACAGGCATAATGGCAGCATTGTGCATTTATTCATTAGTTTTAATAAGAAGCATTCACAGTCACATAGAAAACAAAAATAATAGAGAGAAACAGCGACTGGGCGTCAGGGACAAGTCCTTACAACAGAGAGAACAATTGTGAAACTATATTTTTCAGTTTGTCCACAAAACCCTCACAGAAGTGTCTCTAAAACTGAGACTTGGAGACACATTCTGTGCATCCAGCATATTACGAGTCAATTGGTGGCTTACAGTGATGAGTATTGGGCAGAATATGGGAAAGGTTTTGGCCATTTCAGGTATTGAAGCAAAGGATATTATGGAATGCAAGTATTGGACCAAATGTATTCTCTAGTTAATATCACTACATATGTATGCTTCGTTCCACCAGCTCAGGTCACCGCTAACAAAAAGGAAACAAACTCTCAAACCTTAACCCTCCATGTGGTAGAATAAACTGCCAGCGTCCACCCAATTGCTAAGACCATCACATCCTTCACAAAGCAAAAGCTATTCTCTGTTTTTGTGGACACTGACACCATTTTGTAAGGTCTGAGGGCCAAGAAGAGCAGCAGAGGACTTTCCCATGGACCCTATCACAACAGTCTTTCCTTTTCCAGATAAAAAATTAACGTTGTCTCAGCTTAGCTTTCAATGCCTTGTATAACTCTCCACGGCTCTCTTGCATAGGGGAAATAATATATAGATATATTATTTTCTCATTCAATTGTCTCGTTTAAACAGTCAAAATATCAGAAAATATAACAATTAGTGATCACTTTAAATATATAATTATTTAAAATAAATGCACAGGTTACACTGCTGTCTACCATGTGTTCAACATGGGGTGGGGGATAAAGCAAAGCCACATACCTGGATCAAACTGGAGCAGTCAGACCATGTTTGGAGCTCATTCAAGTTTGCAGCAGTTGGACTTTGTTCTTAGTGGTCTATTTATTGTCATTAAGCACATGGTCACCGCTTGATGCTGAAATTTGACCTTTTCATGATAAATTCTTTCCCTTAAAAAAAGTATGCAATATTTGACTAGACGCTTTGACTTTCATGCAATGATTGAACCCAAAAACAACTGAACAGCGACTGGCCAATTAAACTGCTCTTCCCTCCCACTAACTCCCACACTAGAGGCTGTGCCCATAAAACAAGCTGCCACAGGAAGAGCTATAAAGACTTCAAAAGATTTCCTTTTTTGTTACTTTTTTAGTGTGATCTAAAAGGCCCAGAGTTCATGAATCCATGTGTCTGTGATCTCAGTACTCTAGCCCCCTCTTGTGGCCAGACAGAGCAACACGCGAAGGGACAAGCCTCTCACTTGCACCATGAACTGAAACTGACCATGATAACGCCACACAAAACAAACAGTATTCATTTGTGAGGTGGAATCGTCTGTGCGCTCAATTTGAACTTTGGCAATGATCAAAGGGGGAAAGCATACTGCCAGCAGCGCTTAAATATAGGCCTACCGTAGAGAATTGAATTATAGAAACCACTGTCCATAAACGCATTACAGAATCAGGCATGTCAGTTTTACAATCTGTAGCAATCAAGCTTATTATGATGGATTATTCATAATAACTCAAAATAATTGTACTTAGAATTCTACATATTCTGTAAAACATATTCTAAGAATGTAGCAGTGCCCATTATTTATATAAATACTATGAATTCCAAATAAAGTTTCAAGAGGTAAAAAATCACGGTCAGATAAATAAAATTAAATTTATAATAGTGGTGTGGATGTATGGCTGCAGTGATCTGGCATTCATTTAATTATGAACTCTTGTTCAGTATTTTAATTAAAAGTCTGTCCTCGGCCTAAAAGTTTATGAAGAAAGACAATTTAGTACCATCTAGTGTTTTCTTTGTGACACTGCATTATAAGAAATTACACGTACATGGAAGGCCAAGAAATCTGGAAAGACTTCAGATTCCAGTCTGTTCAATTTTGAAGATGGTTTGCAAGGATAGCAACTAACATATGTGAGAATTAATAAATAAAATGGTATGGTATGGGATTACCTCTTCACATTTTCTTCTAACAGCAAGAATAATTGGGGATTGCTGAAAACCATCAAAGCCTACGGGGCTGCTTTCCTAACCTACTTTATTTCAGATCACGGTCAAAAAGTGAGAGATTATATAGAGAACTGATATTGCCTATTATATATGACACTTGAGAGGAAAAATAGTTTTGTGCAAAAAGTTAAGCTCGCTTATGAATATTCAATTCTACGCGCTTTGTTCCTAAGACCAAGACCTCTTCAGCAATTAACTGCAGTCTTTCCATTTAAATACAGCCACGTGAAATGCAAAGTACAATAAGAAAGACGACCCTTTCCTTGCTTTTGTAATGCATTAGGGTTAGAAGACACAATAAAGGTTTTAACAACCTAAATGATTTCGCCCCACACAAATGTCAAGTGTTCACGCGTGCTCACGCGTGCTCACGCGGGGGGGGGGGGGGGCGTTATTTAAGAGCATGATTTAGCGTCCTACACCCGTATGACAAAATGTTATTTCCTTGCGAATCGGATATACCGTATCAATGTGGTATTGACAGTTCTGCTTCTAGTTCAACATACTCAGCATCAATAAAACGTTAGCACTAGGTCAAAATAAAAAACGCCAGTCAAAATGGTAGTGGTATTTATGTGATTACTTTTGCATCACTCCCAAAATTCACCTAAAAGAATAGCCTGATAAATGTAAATATTAAAAAACGACAAAAATGGGTTATTTCCGGTACTGGGTGTAATCTCAAGTGGGGGTACAGAATCAAATGAACCAGAAGAAAATAAGAAACTGCTGTTATCATTAGCATTTTATTGGCATGGAGGGTGTATATCGATGTGTTTATTATATCGTGCACTGCCTCTTCAGCGTTTCCACTTGTCAGCTGCAGTGAAACAAAGACGCTTCATTGTTCTTCCATGACGCGACTTGCGATGAGCCCTGCGGAACAACGCGAAATGGCGGACAGAAGCAAGCAAGGACACTGTGAAATCCGACCCAACAATTGCAGGCAAGCACAAAAACACGGACAGGAGCACCAACATGGATCCGATTCAAAATCACAAACCTCGATCAAATCCGCTTTACACCACCCGGTAGAAAAATAAGTTCACCTGTGGGTGACAGGAATGTTACAGGTGCAGTTCATCATGTTCTTGCATGTTTTGTTTATTCCCAACCAGTTGAAGTTTAACTCATTTTGTGCCTTAATGACGTCCTATGATTTATATTTTTAAAAAGTACCCTACATGTGCTGTTTGTTGTGCCTTGAAGGTACTTAATCTTACACATCTGTTCCCTTCCCCCAATACTTACCAAAGCAAATATACTATGCAACCAATGTATAGATAAATATGATCTCTGAGTGAGGTGAAGGTCCTTAGAGTGGTTTCAAGAGATCAAAATGTTGTGCTAATTTAAAATGTGACACCAGGGAGCTGCACTATCGTTATAAATCATTGCAGGAAGCGAAAGTAATTTTTTAAGCTTTCGGACAACTGAACCCAATCTATAGACGAAGAAAGTCATTAGCGATCAAATGTAATAATATAAATCCACCCAAGTAGAAAAAGAGTACATTTATATTTAGAATTTGTTAAAAATAGATATGCAAAACAGAGTATGAAACTCAGCATAGAAAAAGGAGGGAAAACTTGCTTTAAGTCTAAGGGTCTCTTTCCTTGCGTGGCCCCTACCCCCTTCTTGTTGTAAGTTGAAACCCTTTGGGGGCCCGCAACAGAAGCATGGGAGTGTCCTGCTGAACTGCTCATTAAATATTCATCTTAAGTGAGAGTTGAGGTGTATTTTATGCATTATCCCAGCATGGTTAAACTAACAGCAATGTTTGTTGGCTGAATGATGTGCTATGTCAATTTGTGAACAAACTAAGAGCTCAAATGTTGCTGAGGTGAATATAAATATAGGGGAAACATATCGAGTTGTAGATCTACACTGGTTGGTTGGTATACAATTATGCACCTACTTAGAGCAATGGGTTTTAATGACAACAAAATCGTTTCATTTTAAAGTAAGTCATCATAGGGAAAGTCCTCTATATTGGCTTTAGGCCATGTAATCACACAGGGGAAGAGCCCTGAGAGACTCGGTTAATCAGCCTTGACTCAGTGTGTCAAAGTCTGGAGACCCTCGGTGCTCACCATCTGTGCCAAACAGAGTCATTAGTGGGAGTAGACCTGATGAACCCACAGGGGTCTGCTTAACCCATAGAAGGAAGGTGAGATGCAACAGATCCCATGACATGCAACAGAGTCTTGTAGCTTTCCACTGTAAGACACACAAAACTGTAATGCGATTGGACATCTAAGCAGAGCCAGAGATATGATACGGAGGAGTCTGCTGATATCATAGCGAACAGGAAATAGTAGCTGTAGAAAGAACTCCCTTGTTTTCTTTGACCTCATAGTGTTTCACTGTTTCAGTGCAAACAACATACTTTTCTCTGCTTAGGTGTACCCGACTTTTCCAATCCTTTTGTCTGCACAAACCCTGCACCTCCTAATAACCAACTGCAAGCTCGCATTAAGATCTGCACCGCCCTGTGCAAAAGAGCTAAGCTTGCCTAGATGGAGAACCACGCTCAAAACAGCACAGTTACAATGGAGTGACTTTGTGAGGAGTTGAACAGGAAAATGTCAAGCTGACTAATGTTAGCAGAGCCATTGTGCTAAACACAGTCAGAACTAAATAGCTGTTTCTATCAGTTGTCCACACGGAGGCCAGCCACGTGCACCGAGGCTGATGTGCAGACGCTGTACCTGTGGGAATCGACAAAGAGGGACTAAGGGCCTGTTTCCTGTCATACAATAAAAGAGGAAGCTGCTGCTACTTTGGAAAAACATAATAAAAGCAACTAACTTTGTATTTTCAGAGAATGCCAACTAAAGAAAGATGTGCAGAAATACTCTTCAATGTATTTTTAAGTCAGTTCAAAGAAAGATTCCTTAACGTAGTTCAAAATATTTTTTTGGTGATGCCATGAACTATTTTGGGTTCTGTGTGATATTAAAGGTTCTTCACAGAACCATAGATGTCAAGAAAGAACCTTTTATTTATTCAGTGTTTAATCGTTATTCATGAATAAAAAACGAAAAGCATATGTAACAAACTAAATATAATCACGGACTAAAGTATTCAGTCCAAAATTAGCACTAATTCCTCCTGTCCCTCGCATGAACTATACAGCTCATTGCATAACATCTCTCCATGATGTGTGAGAATCATCGCTCCTCACACAAAAAGGCACCATCCAAATTTTGTACCTACCTGTGAACCAGAAGCTAAGGTTAACACGCTTCCAAAATTCCACTAAGCATTCCTGTATTTCTAGTAAGAAACAAGGACACGATTGTTTCCTTAGTAAGCAGGAAGCTAAACAGTCCATCCATTTCTCAGCGTTTCAGAGTCCATGGATTTGCAATTAGAGCACACTTTTAAATAGGAGGGATTGTCTATAGAAAGGGTGCACTGAGAATTCAGACACCTACGAGCACCAAAGCCAGGCCGGATCTCTCTGCAAGCTTGCATCGAGTGTGACCTAAACGATGGCAAACAGAGGAAAAAGGAAGACGAAAAAAGGAGCAATATTAACCAAACTAGGGCAAGCTTTCCAAATCCCTTTTGACACCATAATGAGGGTACCACAAAAAAGAAACAGGTTAATTAAATCCACTGAGTAAATTAATATGGAGGCCTTCTCTGACTACGGATGGCACCAATTCATCTCCAGGGGAGCGAATTCAACCTGGAAACGAAAACCTCTAGCTTTTTTATCACCGAGCATCACCTTACTCACCTTCAGGTTAACTGTGGTTGAAGAAAACCACCTATATATTGATTGGCACTACTTTAAAAATTATAATCTGTTGATGACTACATGTGGGACATTTTGTTTTGTAGACGCTATACGTTGTTTCGTTCAGTTTCGGTATAGTTAAAGGTTTCATTTCCTTAGCCTTGCAAATACTCAACTGTACTCTGGACATAAAATGCTTTTCTTCATGCATGCTGCATTCTGTTTAAAATATGAAACGTTTATACACTGCAAATGACTAAACGAATGCTTCAGTGTGCATTTCTGTAGATCAGGTTCTGTGGCAAGGACACCGCAAACAAACTGCAGAGCATCACGACTTTGAAGTGGGATGTAGGTCACACATCTAATGTTAGCGCACAGTTAGCAAGCGCTAACATGGTGCTTGAGCTGCAGCACAGCAAATAATTATCTGCAGCATACAGTGCATTGTGGGAAAAGACAGCATGATCCGAGAAAGATGTACTGTTGACCTTCAGAAATAGTAGCAAAGCTACTATTCGAGCTATAGGTAAGAGACCAAGTCTACTGTCCTGGCGAATCGCCATGGTGACTGGCCCAGATCGCTCGTCCCAGCGTGAGGTCAGCGTTTCCATGGAGATGGACCAGCTGAGTAGTAATCTGCTGTTGTTTATGCATGGCCAGTGAGGGGAGGGGCAAGAGAGGATTGAGGAAAGGGAGGGTGGGGGTGGGTGGGTGTGTGACAGACATCTCCTCCATTCAAATTTGCATATTAAAGCATTCACCGCAGCATGTTCAGATCATCAAACCAGGACCAAGAGAACATATACAAGCAATACATTCAAATAACACGTAGGTAACCTGTAATGCGGCCACTCACCCATCAAGGTTTCTGTGTTTAAAAAAATACCACTGCCTAAATCTATAGGCTGAAGGAAAAAGGGGGTGTGGTCTTATGCAGTATTTCACCGGCTCCACCCTCTCCTCCTCCACATGAATATTACCAATGGGATAATGCACTAAGCCCCTTCAAACCCCTCCTTAAGAGCACTCACTCTAATCCAGCGAGATTTTAATAGTCACAAGAGACCCTATTTCCGAGGATCACGTTGAAACGTGCTCTCAGGTGTTCAGTAAATCTGTGGGTCCATGTTGTGTACCATGGAGACATGCACACGAGCAGGCAAGTCCCTTGCTACACTTCTTTCTCTCGTTAAGACTCATCTTTATCTCCATGGTTCCAGAAATCCACGTAAAGGACATTTTCAACAACTATTGGCTTTGTATGTGGCGCCACCCACTAAAACCTCTTTAGTAAAATCAATGTCTGTTCACCTCATGTTTGCTGTCTTTTACTCAGAATCATATTGATAGGTTTCTCTTTAAACGCTGCTGAGTAATAGCTACAACTTCAATAATCCCCAAATTGAAAAAGGAAAAAAAAGAGTCTTAGACTACTGAAAATCTGAGAGTTTTTGTCAATTAAAACAGGTTTTCACAAACTCATTAACAAAATTAAGGAAAAATTTTACAACGTACCAAATACTTTATCATCCTTAAATGTCCCTTTATATATATTTATAATTTCATAAAAGGATCCAATACAGCAAAAGCAGTAATATTGTGAAACAATTATATTATTTAAATACCTAATTTCTATTTGAATATATTTTATTATGCAAGTAATTCCTTTGTTCAAAGCTATATTTATCATATATTATCATATCACTCCAGTCTTCAGTGTTACATGATCCTTCAGAAATATAAAGATCATTCATATATATATATATATAATTATTTTTTTTGAGCAGCAATCAGAATATTAGAATGACTTCTAAAGGATCGTATGGTGTAATTATGCTAAAAAAAACAAATCAGCTTTGAAATCACAATAATAAATTGCATTTTAAAAGTATACTTGAATAGAAATCAGTTATTTTAAAATAAGATAAAACAATTGTACGTAAAAATGTTCAAAAGTTTACAGTTTCTGCTGTACTGTGGCTCAAATAGATGTAGGCTTGGTGAGCAGAAGTATCTGGACACATGGTCAATTTAGCACTGGGCTAAATTGGGATTCTGATTTAACATTTCCAAAGAAATAAATACGCGCACAAACAGCCTTGAAAACAAACAATTTAATCAAAATCTCTGTAAGTACATTAGCATCAGCCAACAAACATTTCATTACAAGTGGAAATGTATAGAGAACATTGAATGGCTATAGTAGAACAGTGTATATTATATATATATATCTGTTACCAAACCTCCAGTTACTGAACTGAATGTGTCAGAAAATAATCCTGAACAAGTACATGTGTACATATGAATCTGTAAGGCTGCTTGACACGTCTCATCTGAGCCCCAGCAGAACTGTACTGTGAGAGAGGCTCTGCTCACAAACACGTTTAGGAAAGGGGCATAAATATAGTGGCTCAGCAACACTGCTTACATATGGAATGCATATGTTCTTCATGGATGATGCTCCTCATTTCCCCAGTGACAGGCTGTCAGAGAAGACAAATGCAGAGATTACCGCTGAGGGAACAATGCTAACAATAACATATGGGCATAATACAAACAGAAAAGAATACTTTAGGCAAATTGTGCATATGCATTCAGGCTATTTATAATTAAGAGGAGGGAGAAAAAAAATGTGAGAACAGTATTAGACTCTATCCAGCACTGCTCAGATCAGAGAACAACATACTTCATTAAAAGATTGTCCTCTTTTTAACTACAGCTGAGAATGTTTTGAAGATCACTGCTGGGTAAAAGAAATTTAATTCTTATTATTATGTGGATCATTTGTTAGGATCTTACTTGTTAAAGGAGCTGTCCTGGAGGTTCAAAACGAGGCTGTCTGCACTCAGGTACACCTTGTTCTGAGAAGCTGACACCTGGTTAGGACATATACACAGATTATACACAGACAAGGACATAAAAAAAAAAAAGCCTCCACATTAATAATTAATCCATATCTTGCTACAGTGTGGATCAGGCCCGAGCCCGGCCCACGTCCGACAGAGCAGTAACCAAACCTCTGCTTTTTATATCTTTGACCCATTATTTAAATGACTTTCAAACATTTTTAAATTAATTTCCAAGGTAATAAATATTGCAAATATGCATTTATGTGATTACGTAGCATAACATTTTTTAAAAACATCTTATATGGAGGTCTTTTTTTCACATACTTAGTCATTTGTGCCTTGTCTTCATGTTTTGCTCTTGTAAGCACTCTTATGCAAGTCTCTTATGTTCACCAAGGCTATATCAAACATTACTCCTGATTCATTTAATGCATCCTTGCTGAGTAAAATACTTCATACGTACCAGAAATATTTAACTGGTAGCAGTTCAACATCTGTTAACATAAGTTAACCAACTATTTCTTTGTCTTACCGTTTTGGCGATATTTTGGGCTGCTCTGATACGTCTGAGTTTTAGGTAGCCAGGGTTCTTCGTAACAGCTTGACCCAACTGGAGTGCACAAAAACAAAAGCAAATTACACTGTACCCTTGGTTGTTTACTGTCAGCAGACAGCCATTGACCTGCGGCCCATTTTAGAAACAGAATTGCATCATATCAGCAGGAAAGGATCCAGCTGCAAAGTCATTTCTGAAGACACTGAAAGTGTAAACGCTGAAACATTACAAATCAAAAGAACAACTGAGAAATGTCCATAAAGCACAAACAAAAAAAACAAAAAAAAAAGAAGAAGAGAACAAATGCTTTCAAATGTGTTTTGGTTGCTAATAGCTTGTTGAGAATGAGGGGGCAACAGTTCAAAATAGCCTGGATGTATGACTGCAGAAACTGACTGTGGCTTAATTAGCACAGAAGCAGTATTCATTAATTATATCCGATAATTATAGTCATTTACCACTCACAGATCTAGAACATAATAACAGGGAACAATAATTATATGAAACAAGGTGCTTGTAGCTGAAAATAGTGCATTTGGGACATTTGAGAGTAACCACAGAAACTCATATTTTGAAACATTATTTCAATGATCGTCAATATGCGTGCTGAAGTGGAGCGGGGAAAGTAGCAATAGCATACCATTTTCGCAGCCTCAGCTTCTCCCTCAGCCTGTATAATCTTCTGTCTCTGGTCCTGTTTGGCCTTCTCTACATAGAACTGAGCCCTTTGGGCTTCTTGCTGGGCTACACGTCAACAAGAGAGGCAGGTTATTTCAAAGGAAAATGTCTCATACCCAGTTATTCTCCTTTTTCAAGATGACATTTCATAGAAACAGTTTTGTACAAGCTGTACGGTGCTGTTTGGGCACTAGGGAATGCTGATGAAATCAAACAAAGTAGTAGAGTGCCCTCTAGTGGAGAGCATAAGGATAAGCAAAGTTCTTTTTGAGAAATATGCTTCTAAAGACATTATAGTCTACACCAAAAACTAATAAATATCTTTATTTTTAATGCATTATAACAGAAAGATCCAAATAAGAAGAAAAGCTTATTTTTCTAATATTTACTACTTTTAATATTTAGAATTTATTTCAGCAATATTCGATTTTTTTTTTTTTTTTTAAACAGAACAAAAGTGACTTTTGCATCAAAAAATATATATTTCAAAATATATGCTTCTTACTGTAATTGTGTTGGATTTATGTAGACAAGAAAAAATCAACTTGTGACATCACCATGGAAGTAGGAAAGTGATTTTTATAATGTACATTTGAGTACTTATATTTGTTCTAAGACAAAGAGTGTGGCATTCAGACATTGCCAAATGTTAGGCTATTGCGTCATTATAAAGAGTCTTATGTATCAAATGTAAACACGTCATATTATTAGTAAGGCTGAATTATGTGATGTGTCGATTAATTTATCTAATTAATTTAATCTAAGAAAAAAAATAATTAAGACATAACATTTTTTTGGAGAGTGAACTACCCCTTTAAAATAATGCTATACCTAAGAAAGAGGTGGTAACTGTATTAAGAAATCATTCATTCACTGATTTGTTCAAACGGCTGATTCATTCAGGACTTCAGTAACTGTGTCTTTATGAATGAGCCTTTGAATCATTGGTTCACACGATTCATTCAAAACCTAAACGCTCAGAGATTCAAATTAAACTGACAGCCCTAATTATTAGGTGACTAGGTACAATGTAAGTTTTGCTTGATTAGGAAGCTTCTTTAAGCTATTTTAATATGTATTACTTTTATCAAGAGTGCAAAGTTTACACATTTCGGTACTAACTAACCGACTTGTTTGGCCTCCACAGCAGCGGTGTACTCTTTGCTGAAGCTGAGCTCTGTGATGGCCACGTCATCCAGGATGATGTTAAAGTCTTTAGCTCTCTCAATTAGATCTCGCCTTATGAGCAGTGACACCTGCGCACCAAAATACAACAACACACAAATAACAGCTAGGCTGATTTTCTCAGAAACTGATCAACCTCTTTAAACCATCAACAGACATGCAGATACAATGAGGTCCAAAGTGCTTATATTTAGAACTGTTCTTTCTTAATACAAAGCGTTTTCACATAAATGAATATGAATGTCCTAGTATCTTACATGTCCTTCTGTTGTTGAACAAACATTTGAATTGAACGCCACAAGTTTGTGTAAACCTCATGTTACTCATATGACAATGTAATACATTTTGTTCACAAGTCTACATTTTCTCTGTTTTCTCGATACTTTAATATGAAATATTTAATGTAGTGTGCCTTAGCTCTTCTGTCAGATGAGAGTGTGTGAAATAACAGCCCATATTCTTAAACAGCTCTGTTACTAAATACAAACAGAGCTTCTTAGCCTCCGCAGATAGTTAATCATTTCTGTCTCACACAAGGATCAGACCTGAGAAGCTGCTGCCAGTCAGAGGGCAGGGGTAGAAGGTGAATGTATGGGTTAGGAATGAATCTTAAAAGAAGTTATAATAGAATCTGCATTAAGATAAATACCCGATGATACGGATCCTATTCTTTTGGGAATGTCTATTCTACAAATATGTCCTGTGTATGATTGACTTTTTTGTTCAAAACAACAGTTTTGAAACAATTACATGTCTATGGTATCTGTAAAATCACTGTTGGGCTCCACCGCTGATTTAACTTGACCGATCAGTCAAAAAGCAAACATGAATTAGTACTGTACCTGGGCTCTCTGTGTGATTAGTTGGGAGGCATTGAACTTGGCCACCACGCTCTTAAGCACCTCATTGACGATAGAAGGAAGCACGCGTTCATCATAGTCTTTCCCCAGCTGCTGGTACAAGATTGGCAATTGGGAGGCAATGGGTCGAGACAGCACACGAAGAGCTATGTTTACCATCTGAAGATCTGCGATGGACAGAGTCACGTGAGTTAACTGGCACAGGGTATGCAGCCAAGTAAAATCATTTGAAACTTTATCAAGCCAGTGTTTAGAATATATTGAAAATATATTAAAGTCACCTTTGCTTCCAGTGAGGGATGAAATCTTCCTGGGCCTGGCTCGAATATCATAGATGATAGGGTACTGGAACCATGGTATCCTAAATGTAAGACAAATGCATTGTAACTTTTTGCAGCATATGCTTCTCTCAACATGCCCTCTCATGTTGTTCTGATCCTGTATTATTTTCTTTCTTATGTAAAGCATATATTGAGAAGTTTAGACGAAACGGGTGACTGATTCAGTCTGCTTTCATTTTAAAGGTGCTCTATGCGAACACTATGGGTGCAGGATGTACACCAAACAAAAACAAAATCGGCAAGAAGAGGTGGGGTTTAACGCACGCAAACAAACTCCGGCCAACCAATCGGCAAGAAGAGGTGGGGTTTAACGCGCGCAAACAAACTCTGG
>JAUYWG010000032.1:2630290-2644890 GCA_034779775.1 Enteromius afrohamiltoni
GCAAGAAGAGGTGGGGTTTTAACGCACGCAAACAAACTCCGGCCAACCAATCGGCAAGAAGAGGTGGGGTTTAACGCGCGCAAACAAACTCTGGCCAACCAATCGGCAAGAAGAGGTGGGGTTTTAACGCACGCAAACAAACTCCGGCCAACCAATCGGCAAGAAGAGGTGGGGTTTAACGCACGCAAACAATGTATTCAGAGGGCAGACAGCAAGACGATCAAGGGGTGATGCATACGGTTTGACAAAAATAAAATCGAGCTAAAATCCTGAAACATCACAAAGAACACCTTTAAGGAATAGTTGTGTATTGTGGATTATTGCAATGTTTTTGATGATGGCAAACAAACTGAACTACATCTTGGATGAGCTAATTTTCATTTTTGAGTAAACTGCTGAAAGCTTTTGGGTAAATTGTATACAAGTATATATAAAAGTAGCTAAAGTCTTTAAGAACCAGACAACAACTGCGTAATGACTAGCGAGTTTGAAATCATTAAAATAACCAAATAATGAATATAGATAATGAAATTGTTTATGTTTTTTGAGAACCAAATCAGCCAATTAGAATAATTTCTGAAAGATCTGGTGCCACTAAGTGACTCAAGAGCGTTGACCATTCAGCTTTGTCATGATAAATCAAACAAAAATGATACAAAAAATAAATAAAAATAAAACAACAAAAAATTCTAGATTACAGTAATATTTCACATTTTTAAAGTACTACTGTTTTTACCATTATAATAAATGCACATGGCTCTAATGACAACCCCTGAGTTTAATGTACCTGAAGTGCAATCCTTCTGCAAGCACAGTGTCCATCTGCATTCCTCCAATTCTGCTGAAGATAATAGCTCTCTGGCCACCCTCCACTACAAACACAAAACAAAACTACCTATTAAAATTTAAAAAAATAAATAAATAAAATCATTACAGCCTTCTTAAATCTTTCTTTGTTTCACCCGTGTATGTGGCTTCTTTGACCCCGTAGGCAAGAGCTCCAGCTCCGATGAGCAGCTTCACGCCCAGCCCAGCTCCTCGCGGGCCAGACCCCATCCTGTTGACAACCTGCCTCAGCTGCTGCAAAAAACCCTGGGACAGACAGACACTTGTTGAACACATCTTAATTTACTCATTTCAATTTTATATATGATGTCGTATGATATCTAGACAGCATGCTTGAAAAAGACAAACAATGAGGAGTCAATGTGGGAGCTGTGTAACTTACATGCATGCGATTTTTAAGCAGACTACAAATATATGATAACAGATGTGTTTGTTTAAAAAGAAAATGTATTAGTGATTTTTGCTCAAGACGTCAGTGGCATGATAAAGATTAAGACGTCCGTGAATAAATAGGCGAAATAAATTCTAGTGTGCCAAAATGACCTTGTCTGGGACAGATGAGGGGCAATTTTAAAACACGCAAGTTAGTTAACGTCATATAACTTCACATCACTGACGCCAATTGTGATTTTGAAATTATTAATGAGCTATTTCATAATAGTCGCATTTTACCACATAAATAAAGTTATACAAGGTTGCATCATTGTGGCATCATAGCTGGACCCTGAATAGCTAGCACACAACTAGCATAGCTTTCTTTAAATCGTAAATTAACACATAGAATCAAATGCAAACTAATACACGCTAGTTGTTTAAAATGGATTTATTATCCGCGAACAAAAACTTTCTTCGCGTTTCTAATACTTTCTTTAGATTTGAACGTATTGATTAACTTACTCCAGGATCGTTTCTCGCCATGCCGTCCTGCTGTACGCTGCACGTCACCGGTGACAGTCCAAGCACGTGGTACTACTGCGAAGTCTAGGTTACCCCGTGGCACCATGGGAGTTGTAGAAATCTGAAGAAGCTGTGCAGCAGTGAAATGAACGTGATTAAACCGAAAACATGTTTTAAACGTTTTTACTATAGCCATGTAAAGAAACTTGTGTGTGTGTGTGTTTATAGTTGTATTTAACTTTAACTTTAAATACATGGCACTTAGGTTCTGGTTGTTAAAACACATGTAGAGTAGCCTGCATGAGTAAGATACTCTAGCACCTGAGGATATCACTCACTGATTCTCCATTGCAGCCCTGCTCTGTACATTTTGCATGTCTCCATTTTTTAACATGCCTCATTCAGATCATCAACGCAACATTCAAAACGTTCAGAGCAAAGTGGGTCCCAAGGACTGGAATTGAGAACCACTGGCCAACATGAACATATCAGGAGGTGGCAGTAGAGAACTCTTGTTTACATAGTCTAAAGTCAAGCTTTCAAACAGCTAAATTGCTGTATATAAGTATATGTTAGACATGAGCAGTGTGCATATACATTGTACACGGTGGATTTCCCTGCCTGTTGATTCTGTGCATATTGTTATATTTTCAGCCCAAAACTAACCCAAGTCATTAGTTCAGGGGTCAGATCTGTCCTGGAGGCCCCTCAGCAGTAGGCATTGAACTCATAAGTGCATTAGTAGAGAGGAAGACCTGAATTGGGTGTGTTCGATAAATAGGAGACATACAAAATATGCAGGTTTGAAAGGACAGCGCAGAATACGTTTAAAACCCCCAGTCATAATTTCCATTATTGTAATGCTGGTTGGTTTTATTTGACTGTTAAAAAGATGTAATTTAATTTAATAAAAAAAATTTATTTTAAAATTTAAAAAAATATATAATTTATATAAGTGTAAAGGCACTGTGTAATTGCTATGCAATGAGTTTTAGTTGTTTTTAATCATTTTGTATTTTTATATAATCTACATTTGAATTAAATTTCATTTTATTTAAACAACTTATTTCTTTAATATTGTTAAATGGAATAAAATATTTTTCGTAGTTTTTGTTTCTGGGGTGAAATTCACCTTAGAGGACATTTGTACAAATAGTAAACTTTGCTTGGAAATGCTGAAACATTTAGGCAAAAAATATTAGAATCTTAATCGGTTGCTTATGAAAATCAATTCACTCAAACATAGAGTCAGAAAGAAAGAAATATAGGCCTAATGGGTTATGAAGCGAAACGTCCGGCTTTGAATCCATCCACAATGCTTTGTTTTGTCATTGAACTATTCCTAATCACTCATGCAAAGATATCTTTATCACTCAAGATATTTTCTAAATTTATTTTTATTTCAAAATATTTTTACACAAGTTAGTCTGGTTAGATTTCTACGGTGTGTATGGCACACAGTGTAATTACTTCTTTGTGTCAGAGATACCTGACATCATTGACTGCCCCGCTTCAAATCTGCTGTATATGTCACTTCTTTACCCCTGCTTGTCACAATGGCAGATGGTGGATGTATGAATTTAGCACTGACAATAACACTCTGAACACCCATGTGATGCTCACTGTGCTGTCATTGAGTGACCTTTGACTAGTTTGACATCAGCCCATCTGGCATCTCCTGGGCTGAGGCATTCATTCATTGGCATTCACTTCAGTGCATCCAAGTGTTGGCCTGTTCACCAGTGTCTAAGCAACCTCAGGTCAAGTGAGTCAAAAAGAAGAACCAATAACATCAGCTGGAAATGATATCATGTCAGTGCAAGTTTATAGTTTAATAAAGTTCAATGTAATACGTTCAGTGTGAAACATTCTTAGGTCACAATGTGAAAAACGCTCCGTTTTTATGACAGATCAGGTAGTAGTTCTTTAACGTAACAACTGTGCATTTTCAATACAGATGTTTAAGTTAATAATAGTTACTGTAATTCCTTCAACAGATGTGTTCAACACGGTGATTCATTCAGAGAGTAAGAAGAACTATTGTGGACTGATGCTACTTTGTCTCTGGTTGTTTCTGTAACAAAAATATATTAAATAACTGTAATATAATTGAACACCTTGTTTACTCAACTGTTTTATATCACACTCTCAGTTGTGTTTTAGTGCTTAATGAAAGCATGGCTGTAATTACCTATGGCTTGCAGGCAAAATAAAAACCATAATATCTATAAGAACAACACTGCATGCATGTGCATAATTACATGACTCACGCTGGCTTGTCATATGCTTTTATGAATGTGTACACTAGTGTTCAATAAATATGAATGTGTTCAACTCGCAAACACACTCAAAGATATGTCCTTTAATTTAGGTTCTTCGGTCTGCTCTGGGATAGAGGCTTCCTATAATCCTTTAATTTTAGCTTCAGTCTTGACTCACACACAGGAGAACACAAGGACATCTGTGCCAAGAGCACAGAGAGTTCAAATTCAGCTTTGATGATGCATTTTTGTCTTTGGAATGGAGACTTGAGAGCAGTTCGTGAAAAAGCAGATGACGTTAAGGTCAATTAGCATATGAATGTCTGACATGGAAGCTTGCATGCAAAGTAAGTTAACTTTGCCTAAAAACTGGCTTCATTTAAAAGCAAGTGGCTTCATTTAAAAAAAACTTGTGAAATGACACAACAGATATAAATCCACCATTTGTAAGTGTTAGCAGCTCTCTGAGCAAAGCCAGATATTTGTTTAGTATAATGCCATCTTTTGAACTGAATGTAAAAGCAAGTCCTGAATACTTAATGTGCTGTAATGGCCTGAAATCTATATATCTTTAAGAGAAAACAAACAAATACATAAAACAATAAGTTTTATTGTCACATTTTGCATATAATATGTTATATATAACATGCATAATATGCAGTGATGTTTGACATAATAGTCACATGATATGCATACGCCTTAACATACAATCTTTTGTAATTTTTATAACGTCATTGCATGTGAAATGAATTGCAGAAGCATTACTGTGTACTAGTAGTAAGCTTTTTTTCTGACATTTCCTTGCATTGTATATTTCTGCTTATGCCCACTATTCTGCCATACATACACATTTCCATTTATACACTTCTTCATTTGTCATGTTTTTTTTTCTCACAGAGAATTGAAAGACTTCAGGGTGAAAAATAGGAAATATTAGAGAAAATGAGAAGAATGGGATGAACAGATGAGGTGGACTGAAATGGTGAATAAAAAACCAAACAGTGAGCAGAACATGAAAGACCTGCAAAGAAAAAATGAATAAAGAGAGACCCATTGATAATTAAGGACGCGCTTTTCATGTCCTTCGGAGTTGACCTTCAAGGTGGACAGAATATTGGATAAACAGTGCAAAGAATCCCCACTGCTAATACAAGGGCACACATGAGTAGCTGTGAGGTCAAATCAGCCAGCACATTAACAGCAGAATGACTGAACTGAACTGCCAGTGCTTAAGTACTTAACATCGTATCCAGCATACTGGACTTTTGCTGAAATCATTTCCAGAAATTCATGAAAACTAATTTGGACCGAAAGAAGACTTGAGGTTGCTGTTATTGAGGATTTCTATGGCCTGCCCTCATTTTCTAGTTATTCAGGGAGGGGAAATATTTGATTGCATGTCAGCTCTTTAATTGACATTCAGTGTAGAGTGGATGACTTCTAGTGAATAGGTCATTGTGTGACTCACTTGTGATTAAGCTTGGACTGCTACACTGAGCAAGAGACAATCAATCAAAATGAATGCCTCCAATGAGACAGTGATGGAAGGAAAATGGTACTGTAGGTCCAAGCAAAGAACCTATTTCACCTAAGTGAATGAAAGAATAAAATAGTAAAAATGTGTGTGTATCTCTCTCTCTTATCAGAAGCCCTCTTATTACTCAGCAGTTCACCGATAAAGGTGTAATGAGCAGCGTAATGTATAGAAGAATAATGTTGTTATTTGTGAGTGGTGGCATACCGCTTTATATAATCATTTGTTAGTGGTCTTTGGATTTTGCTAATTTACACAAAACAAATCATTGTGAATAGTGGTTAATCAAAAAACAAACAAACAAAAAACACAATGCATGAAAATAATAATAATATCCATATCAATAGTTTTATCTGTCACAATTTTAAAATTGTGTTGTTACAATGACTTTTATTAAAAGTTTATTAAGTTATATATATAGTTATATAGACGTGCATCTATAGGTGCATGCCTAGGAATAACGTGTAACACAGACAAATGTCCTTATTTTAAATGCCAAGCCCATCAAAAAAAGTCCTTATTTTAGTTTTTCCTTATTTTAAATGTAGAAAAAAAACCCTCACAAGGCAAATACAGTGGCATTTAAATCATATCACTTTAGCAAGTCTTTTTCCTTTAGATCCTTATCCAAACTGAAAGAGTGACATTGTACATTCTAGTTATAGCTCCACGTTTGAAATGTCCCGGAAGGAATGCACCCAGTGTGAACAAGTTAAAAAGTGTGGAGGTTGCCAACGTAAGGCATGGCATTACTAATCTTGCAATAAACTAAATTACATTTTAAACCCATGTAACCTAATATGCTTAATAATGTAATATGTTACTAACATCATTACATTAATATAGCGCATGCTCTCTTATTACTCAGCACTCTAAAGTAAATGAATAAAAGTGTAGAGTAGTGCACTGACGCCCTCCGGCAGCGGCAGCAGCAGCACATCTCGAGTGTTGATGTTATTCATGGGAGGTGGCATACTGCTCAATGAGGCGTTTCCGTGCTCAAGTGGGCTGGGACTCGAACATTTCCACCAAGGAGTGGAATAACCCGAGGAAAACAGAGGAAGACCACACAGCTTTAGCCGTATCACGCAGCGAACCCACTACCTCGAAGCTCACGGCGTAATATGAACGTCAGAAACTCGGACGCACGGTCTCGTGAAAGGTCCTGTAAGAGGAATCCTCACGTGGACGCAGCTGGAGCATGAAAACATCTCAGGGATAGCTCCGCTCCTTTTTGTCCTCCTCGTTGACAATTTACAGTAGTGGGGTACCAACACACACGCCGGTGTTTTCAGCACTTGGACTGAATATGTACCAGGGACATTCACAGGTAAGCTCGCGTGCTTCTTTCATTTATTGTTGGCCAGCGGCGCGTGAAGCATCTCATCTACAGACACGTGCGCATGAGGAAACTAAATCATCCTTAATATGAGGAGTTTATCTTGTTCTCACCGGTCAAATCTCATTCTCTTAAGCTGTATTTTAGTATGTGGGCGATGGGCAAAACACATTTCACGACAAAAGCATGAACTGCATGAGGGGGACGTTAATTGTGAAGAAAAAAAGAATGTTTCAAGGCTTTATTTTGTCCTATTTAAACGTCTAACAGTCTGAACACTTGTGTTCTGCTTGTATTGGTTCAATGCACTCAATAAACACACCGTTGTTTTAAAAAGCCTCTATATATGGTCCCTGTGAACCCCACTCAAAGTTTTATATTATACTTTTCTATAATGTGGTAAAATACATAATATAATTATTATAATTTATCCTCAAGGGTACATTATGTATATATAATTTTGTGTTTATATATGTGATTTAATATTTTTTAAATTAGTAGTCAGTCACTTTTGCATTAACCAGTAAACATATATGTGTGTGTATGTATATATGTACATATGTGTTTATGCAAGTATGCATATGCCATTCATATCATAAAAAAGTGGGTCTTGAAGAACTTTAATCTGTTTTAAATAAATTTTCTTACTTTTTATTTAAAAAGTAAGGCTTTTCACAAATTACAAATGGATGAAACTAAAATGAGTATTGATGTCATGACCCCTTCATGACTGCTGGCTCAACATCAGTGTTTTGCACTTGGAAGGAATTTGACCTTCATGGAGTCAGATGAACTTAGATATTGCCTGCTGCCGTTCACATGACTGATGATGCTGTGCTTGCACTTCAGGGAACTGCCATCAAGTGTGGTTTGCTTCCGAGCCTTCAAGATAAATGTGTCTTCTGTCTCTGCGAGCTGTAAATCTGAGTAGTATTGTATTAGACCATAGGTCTGTGTCACATTTCTCATGATCGGACAAAGGGAATATGTTTGCGTTTACTGTTTGAAATTGTGTATTGTGTATGTTTGCAAGTAATTTGCTGCATCACGATTTGTTGCTACCTGTTTTCCTCATCGCTTTCTGTCTGGTGCTTTAGATGTGCAGTGCGAGGAACAGTTGTGATGTTTTCAAGTTGCGCTCAAATGGCGCTGGTTTATGGATGTTACACAAGCTTCCTACAGATGTCTGCCACTCACAACACTGCATGCCCTGAATCTGCATAGAAGACACAAAGAGTGACTACTTATATAAGGAAGAATTCAAAATGTTCCTGAATTCTCAGATGAGATTTTAGAGGGTGCCCTTATGTCCACCTGAAACGCTTTTGATATCGCTATGCTCGTGCATGTAATATTTGAGGCTGTGCCTTCTGAAGGTGCATTAGTTCAGCCTTGCATGGGGTTGCGAGAGACTAAAAAATAGAACTGAGAGAAAGCCCTTTGATGTGATTTTCTTCTTTTATCAGAGAATTTTGTGCTTGGAATGCAGCTTTTGTCCCATGTATGTTAGCCGGCTTAGATGTGTGATTATTAAGCCTTTGAGAGGGATAGAAAACAAATGTAAAAGAGAAATTAAAACATATTTAGATATAATAGATGATATTAAGCCATGTATTTTCCATACACAGATGAAACTCTATGCTTGCATTATATTAAGATCTATCTATCTAAAAACGAACAAACTATTTCTCGAAATTCATTTGGAAATTCATGGGAAACCATACTTAATGTTGATAACAAAACATTAGGGCTTTTTAACAATTAATCGCAATCGCAAAATATCGCAATTTAAGCACATGCAATTTCTAAATCGCATAAGGCTGCAATTTAATCTATTAATTTATTTCGATTTTTATTCAGAAACAGCACAAAGAAATTACAGACGCAATTACCTATCATATGTGCACAGATATGATGCACGCGCACATCGTCAGTAAATGTTATTTCATTCACTGTAAAATGTTTTGTTATGCACTTCTTGTGCACTGAGTACATTTAGAATGTATGGATGAAGCTTGTTTGAAAAAGCAAAAACAGTTGCCAAAATCGCAATCGCAATATTAGTTCCAAAAATCGCAATATGATTATTTTGTCCATATTGCACAGCCCTACTAACAATACACATCTCTGAGTAGCACAAATGAAGGAAAATTAAAATGAATGCTGAAAAATGTGGAACCAGTAGCATTAATTAATAACTTCAACACATATATTATCTGTTTGCAGCCTTTTGTTAATTGTATTGTTCATGTATCATCTCCATGGAGTGTCTCAAAAGAAACCAATTATTATTGCTACAAAACCCAATTTAGCACCAGTGAAAGGATCCATTATTAACCATACAACATATTATCATTTTTAATCATTTAGTTTATAAGTTCTTGTTTTGCACCTGATAGTTTGACCCTAAGAAGGAATATAACACAAAATAGTATGGTGGGAATTTCCAGCCACCTCTGGAAAATAGCCTGCAGGAAATAATAATAATAATAAAACTAATAGGGAACATTGGGTCAACGCACTCAATATAAACTCAATATAAAAAACAAATATAGTTTTTTCTGGTTAAAATTGTGATTTCAAATTGTGATTTTTAAAACAAATTAACAACAAATAAAAATAGGTATGTAAAATCAATAACCATGTCCATGTCTTGAATATGAAATATGAGTCATTTATGTTTCTACAGGAGGGCAAACATCTGCACAATTCTATACACGGGAGAGAAACATGGATTAACATATGTTTAATTAAGAGAGAAGTATTATTTTTCCTGTTTATGCTGCATTATTGAGCACTAAACACATATAATGTCTGTTTAAGTCATACCGGACACAGAGGGTGACATTAACTCCAAAGATGTAATAGAGTTCAGGATGTTCCAGGAAATCTCTAATATGGACAAAGGTATCTGTCATTGAACAAAAAGGAATTAGAAATGCTTGAACTCATCTTGCATTTTTTTATAAGAACAGTGGTATTTTAAACAGTGGTATTTTTTATTTTATAATTTACAGTGGTAAATCACATAATATTTAATTACATTGTAGCATATATTGTCTTTCTCATTCTATAATAAGAAGCGACACAAGGTCAGAAAATGAAGTTATTTTAAACACTTGACTGATGCTGCTGGGTAAAACAAAACACCTTAATAAATGCTTGTCATTGAGATCGGGAGGAAGTTTGGTGCATGTTTTTTTTCGGATGCATGTTCAAAGCAACTCAAACTCACAGTATGGAGCGGCGTTTTAAATAATTGCATTAATCCAAATTGCAATATCAGTTTAACTTCAATTAATCAAGCAATAATATAGACGGGAAAAAACAGATTGGGACTTTATCATGATAAGGCAACATGAATTAATAGATTTCTAGAAGCCTTTCAGATCAGTGTGGTCTCAGTCGGAACATTAGAAATGAGATGACTGCTTGTGAAAGTCAATGAAAGATAAAACAAGCCATAAAACATTGATCAACAGACGTGGCACACTCATTTAGCTCACAATATTCCAGTAACCCAAGATATTTTCAAATTGTAACCAATAGTGAGCCCTATAGATTGAGCACTACTGGATGGCTTATCTTAAATTGTGCTGAACTTGCCAATTTCAATGTAAGCTAATGGATAAGTCCCATTCATGAATTCAGTATCACATTATACTTAAATGTCATTGAATCCTGGGAGAACTGAAGGCAGGCCACATATGCTTGCTCACTATGGAATTCATTCTCTCCTGCCTTCAAAAAGTGGGTCAGATGTAAACCCTAAGGCAGGTTGCTCTTCACTGCAGCTTAAACTGCTAATCACTTAAAGCATCTGGATTTGGCTGATGACACTGCAGCTGTCGCGCCACTTTTCCTGAACTGGATCACGCGCCACAGACCACATGCTACCATCTGACACAGCAGCCAGAGTGGATGGCACACAAATTCCCTGGTGAAAGTGGGTGCAAAACGCAGAGGATTATTGTAAATTGAAAAATGCACAGTGCAAATAGCACAGGGTTTTCTCTTTGACCCGTAAGTGTGCCACACAGATTAAACTCGCATCCTGTTCTGCCTTCAAATGATGTCTGTTGTCACATGGTTTACATAAATATGCTCTAGCCAAACATTTTTTTTTCTTTTTTCACTGTGAAGAGACAATTTGAATTTGATACGTTTTAAACTGGGGCTTTTGTCTAACTCTGAATAGAGTGTGGTTGCTGAAGGTTTGATTAATGCTAATAAGCCTCTGGTAGGCCGCAGTGGGGCTGACACTGACCTCGGATATGAGCAAAGATTGATGCAGCCTTAGGCTGCTTAATTCTCAGAGGTATTGCTTAGAGGAGTTTCAAGGTAACATTTTTTGGTTCTTACCAGAAGCTTAGATCTGTGCTTGATATTTGTGCAGTAAACTAGAAGTTTGGAATTATGTTTTCTTCCAGCTATGAAGAAATCACAAGTTTAGCATGTAGGCGTGTGAAATATTGTTTAATATTGAATGAGTCATAAGTTTGATAAAGGAGGTAATGGGTATATTGATAATAGGTATAGGGCTGGGTAGGGATGGGCGATATATATATCGAATGATATATTATGCGCGTCTCATCAGTAAAGCCGGTTCTTTGATTACCGGGAAAACTCTGTGAGCTGTTTTTAAATGCAGCGCCAGTTTATGAACAAAGCCGTAGATCACTGAGAAGCTACGCGTGGAGTTTCGTGGGTGATTCAATGGCTCAGTGATCTACGGCTCTGTGTATAAGCTGCCGTTCCTTTTAAAAATGAAGATTTAGCGCTAATCAAAGAACCGGCTTTATTGATAAGATGCGCATAATATATTGTTCGATATATATCGCTGGGTATCGAGTTTGATACTTTTTAAGTACCAACCAAATTGCTTCGATAGAGTATCAAAAAAACGTCTTGTTGTTTGTTACCAAAGATCGAAACCTAAGGGGTTAATCTCGTCAACATCAGTGAGCCAATAAGCCTGCCGAACTATCCAGCGTGTTTGACATAGAAGTGGCGCAGAGCAGATTGACAGATTCAAACATGTACGGAGAAGTCTGCTCTAGCTCTCACAGGAATTTATGTTAAGTTGAACACAACTAAGTTACACTTACCAACACACTTGAAAGGCTACATTACTGTAGTTTTAAAATGAAAATGATCCTCGTTGATACTAGCATTTCCACTGCTTTTCAGAAAAGCTCTTTGACTGTTGCGCAATGCACACAATAAATAAGATTTATATTCTGTATTTACTCAAAGCTCACTTCAAACCACCATCGTAATGTTGCTGAAAAATATTATGAATTAGAAGTGCAATGGTGGAAGACAAAATACAGGCAGACAGCTTCTAATGTTAATCAGTTAATTTGTGGAAAATTAATAGAAATTATGATTCTGTCTAAACTATATGCATTTTAAAAGTAACACGCACTTGTGTGAAGTGAGCATTACAGATGTGTAAACTAAAAACTATTTAAACTTCATTAAAATTATTTGCATTGATTTATTTTGTTGGATATGTTTTTTTGTACTTTTTGCAGTGGCTCAGGAGATGATGTATAATGTATTGAAAAAGGTATCGTTCAGGAACCAGTATCAAACTTATTTGTATCGATATAAAATTTTTTTTTTTTTAACGATACCCAGCCCTAGTTACGAATGCTACGTACGCTTCAGAAGACATGTGTTAACAATCCAAAGGCATATAGGTTAGTTTTACTACAGCTATATATGTTTTATGGAACTTCAAAATAATTTATATTTATTCATTTAGCAGACGCTTTTATCCAAAGCGACTTACAGGTGGAGAATATATGGCCACCATCCACCAGCATTACCAACTTGGAAGAGCCAGGATAATTTTTTTCAAAACTTTGTGTTTATCTGAAAATAGAAAGTCTCATACAGAGATAGAATGGCTTGGAGGTCAGTAAATAGTGGCATAATTTACTGCTCCTTTAAGGGACTCATACTGTGTTTAACAGCACACATTTTAGTCATGTTAAAATAATACAAAAATGTTGTTACATTTTAGAGATTTCCCTTTTTTAATGTGTGGGCTATATTTTGTGATAGGGTTATGGTTAGGCTGTGGTTGGGCCATCTATCTCCACTATTATGTCTGGCGAGGGGGCGCTGGCCTACAGGCTCCACCAAGCTTGGTGAGCACTAATTTCAAACCTTTTAATAGTTGTCTTTTAATGTAATTAGAGGAGTAGCTGAGCTCTGTTATTAGCTGATAGTCCAATTAGATATGCAGATATATAATTTGATGTATAAATGGGTAGATAAGCTGATTAGACACCAAAATCTTAACAATTTAAAGATGTTTCAGTTATCTGTGCTATAGATATGATGCGCTGAAATTCACACAGCCATTTACAGCTTGTGTTAGCATTACCTACAATTCCTCTGCTTGCAGATCCTTTCTTTGGTGTGATCATCTTTCACCCAGTCAACACAAGCTGAGTCCATCACCATTTGTGAGAACGGAATTTATCACCTCACAAATGAGGCAGTTTTTATGACCGCACACATTCTTTTTTTTTTCTTCAAATTTTCATACACACAGTTGTCCTGTTCACACAGGATATTTACTAGAATTTTAATGAACTTAAAAATTCCTTAATGCTCTAAGCTCTAAGAAACAACAAATAAGAGCAATTGGTTTATCTGTTGATCTGATGATTTGTTTTAAGAAATAAAATGATAATCTGTCTGAGTGTAAAACAAAGTTCTAAGATTTATAAGTATAGAATATTTAAAAATCACAGTTCTATCATAAAACTCTAGATGGCGCAGACTAAATAGGTTTAACTCAATTGGACATAATGACAACATTGTCTTATGGTGCAGCTAATTAGTTTTATATCAGCAGCCATTGAGCTTGCTGCTCAACATTCAAATGGCTAGTGCTTGCTGTTAGAGCTGCAGTGCCCTTCAGAAACCCTCCACCTCCCCAGTTCCACCTGTATAGATCTACTATGGGGTGAGTCATACAGTATGTATTTCATAAATGTCATGTTATGTGTACAGCAGCAGTACATGCTTACATTCCTACATGCTCACAGCTAGGGATGGGTACCGAAACTCTGTACTTAATTGGTACGGGTGCTAAATTATAAACGACTGAAGTATCAATAAGCTCAGATGTTAACAGTTCTGCTATCGGTACTGCAGAAAAAATTAATTTCCTATTTATTGCTAAATAATAGTTACCTAGCATATTTTAACCTTTTCTAACTTGCGATAATATTAAAGACATTTGCCTGCACTTGTTACTGGCAATCTCATGCACTAAGGGTGTACTCACACCAGACAGTTTGAACCGTTTTTTTTTTTTATTGTTAATCATTTAATTAACACACATTTTGGTTACATTAAATAGTCATATAAATATTTAGACCATTTTTTTTGCAGTGGTCAAAATAAATTTGTTTTAAATTTACTAATATTTTGTAATTATTATTTAAATCTGTTTCATCTCAGGAAAATGTTATGGGGTTTTAGATCAAAATATGACTTTCTGTTACGAAACAGGATGTTAATTTCACATGTCCCCATATGAGGACACCGGGATTAAAACTATGTTGATCATGCATTTTGAGAGACATAACAAATGAATAAGGATTAAATATTATATATTAAAATATATTGTATATGTATATATATATATATATATTTCCAATTATTACTGCCATTATTATGCTTTTTACATTACATGTTG
>JAUYWG010000032.1:2644990-2655502 GCA_034779775.1 Enteromius afrohamiltoni
TATATTGTATATGTATATATATATATATATATTTCCAATTATTACTGCCATTATTATGCTTTTTACATTACATGTTGCTCCAAAAACACATTAATATGAAAATTAGATTTAGTTTATAGACACATTTTATATAATTACAAAACCCGTTTATGGCATTTTACGCATATTTTGCAGAAAGAAAAATGGTAATTATTCTGTTATAACATAGTTGGGAATCTTGAAAACTAAAAATGTATTGGTGATTTTAAAAAGTTCATTCATGTCTTTGTATATGATTTGTATGACATTTTTTAATGGCTCTAAACAATATAAAAACAATATAATTGTTTATATTGTATTATATTGTTTATATTATATTACCCCCCCCCCAAAACCTTTTTCTTAAGTCTCAAGAGGTAAAAGATTTCTATGCATTTTTCCCCATGTTTAAATTTAATAGGTTGATGTGTCCCAGATGTGCTCTGTTGCAAAACCTTCTTAGCGTATAGTAAAGGTCAGTTATGAGCTTGATGGAGTAGTTGTCAAGACTGAAATGACACTCAGTGTGGGTATTTAGGAACACTACGTTACAGATGGATGATCACAGACAGACTTGAGAGAAACCTTACAGAGAAAAATGCCAACACAGTGTACATAAATAGCTGACATTTCCCCCTAAGTAAAAGCTGTCTTTACTATATGGTTTTTGTTAGCTCCTTTAGTGATTAGCTCATATTCAAACAATAATCTGAGGGGGAACAAAAGCCTGACCTCATACAATGAATAATGTAAGTGAAGAATGCTACATATTTGTGTTATACTAGATATAGACCGTGTCCTTCAGGTTGTTCACATAATTTGGGATGTCTTTAATGCCAAAAGCTAACAAAGAAAGAAGACATTAATCTTCTCTCTCTTAAAGGGTTAGTCCACCTAAAAGTGAAAATTGTGTTAATCAGCCAACCAGGGAATGGCCTGTAAGCATTCATTTAGAAACCACCTTTCACAACCTATCATTTACTCATGAGCACCCCTAGCAAGCACATAGCAACAACCTTGTAATCGCTCTCAACACCCAGCAATCACGCGCGTTTTGGTATTATTTTAAATCACAAAGCATCTGTTTTGAGAGATCTTTTGTTTAGATGTCTCCAAAAACATTTATTGTGTTGCTCTTTTGTTGCTGGACCCTTGAGTGTTGCTTGAGAGGTTCACTCAATCGGTCACTATAAAACAGCACAGTTAGATTATCTTGGATTGCAATATGGGACCAACTGTGCAGTTGTTCAATTCAGCAAATACATAAGGAGTTAAATGACATTCTGCAGTGTTAAACATTGCCAGTGAATTGCTTCCACTCCAGCTCTCAGTGTCCCAGTGGTGGTTTAAGTGCTTAGATCTGTCTGAGTGGTGTAGACTGTTAAAAGCACAGTTGTTAGCCGCATGTTTTTGGCTGGTGTATCCCTGAATAGAGTAAGGGTTTACTACTCTTATGTACTGTAGTTTTATAGTTTTATGTTTTGGCAATGATAACTGTTTCATATCAAATAGAACTTATTTATAGGGATGCACTAATATAATTGATAAGCGGATAGTTATTTCCATGTTATGGCTGATAAATAGCCAGTATTAAATTAAATACTAATTAGTATATGGGTAGTTGATGTATCAATGTGTCCTATGGTGTGATGTAAAAACGCCATTTAAAAAACCTCTAACATTGAAGATAAACTTTCCTCGTGCTATTTGTAACTGTAAGAATAAATGTAACTTTTCCCGTGTTATTTGTAGGTTAAGTTTTTTTTTTTTTTTTTCTACGTTTTTGCAGTCATACCGTAGGACACGGTCCAGTTTTTAATCGTCAACTAATTAAATAAATGAAAAATAAAAAGCTGAAAGCTACAGTACAAAAAAAATTATACTTTTTAACACAGTTTACTTTTAAATTAATATTTATGTCAAAGTAATTAATCATTCACACTTTTAATTAAATTAACCGATTATCTGCTAATAATAAATAATAAAAGCCTATTTGCTAAAAAATACTGGTTAGTAAACAATAGCACACCAATATATAGTGCATCCCTAATGTTTTTTTGGGCTGTAGAATAGATGATAGCATGCTAATTATGCACATTGCTTTGTGTCAGTTGGGTTAATGTAATTGTTTTTTTAAACAAGCAAAATATGGCTTAAAAAGCAAGAGGGTTTTTTTTCTTGTAAAGCTGTAAATGATAAGAATTTCATTTGAATTGGTAATGTTTTAATAGTGTTTCTCAAGGAAACCGCACAATTGCAGGAATTTGAACACGAACTGACACAACTCACTGTTGATTTCACTGTTGTAGGAGAAAGACTCTAGGGCGGTTGCTATGGTGCTGAAGGAGCTACCAAGTAAGGCATCCTCAGATGGAAAACCCCTGCTCACCGTGACAACCAAGGTGGGCTGAGCACATACACCCACCGACAGGGAGCACCAAGCGCGAGTGTGACTGTGTGAAAAAGTTAAGTAAAACCAAGAGCTTGGTGCACCCTGTTCTAAATATCCCTTAGTGTTACGTGACACACATGAGCAATATGTGTGGAAGTGCTGAAGTTGCTTCTTGTTGTTGAAAGCTGCTTTATGGGGTTTATACTACCCATGAAAATGGGGTGTTCCTTTGGGACCGTCAGTGTTTCATGATACAAACAAGAGTGGCATTTGCTTTTATGTGAGTGCTACTCTCCTCATAAGCAGCTGCATAATGTTCTGTTGCTTCTATTTTATTTCTGTTTCTTGTTTTGGCTTTGAATCGCATGTACCTTACCTGTTTTATACCAAATCCAGAGCTGCATGTTCATGTTATTTGCTGTTTATTCACACTCAGGGAATCGTTCATTTGCAGGAAGCAAATGAAATGCGGATGTGGAGTCTTGCTGCAATGTGTGGAGGCCTATGTCATTTCTTTACCATTATTCAGTTATATGAAGTAAATAAATGGATGTCATTTTTGGCTGTCTATAAAAGGTTTACCCAAATGTCGGAGGATTTTGTGATTTGGAGGGCTTGGTTCTTTTATCCCATTGGGGATGTGGCAGAGAGCCATGCATTTCTCAATACACAGTGATGAGCTGCTCAAAGGGGAATTTATTGCCAGTTACTGCTAAGAGTGTGTATTGTGAAAATGTGCAGAAACACACTTGCTATCTCATCCCTTACAAAAGACCAAGTGAAATTGGAAGTAATTGGTGAATTCTTGTACAGTTTAGACTATACTTAGATATACAAAAGACAAAGTTTGTAGCAAATGAATGACTTGAGAGTCACGTCATATACAGGTATATGAAATAATTGTGAATAAAAATTTAGGATTAATAGGGGGGAGTTAATCAAAAATTAAATTTTGAAAATCAGGTAACAGTGCAAACTTACATTTTAATGGATGCGGCAGACTATTGAAGTGTGGCATACTTTACTTCATCATTCTATAAAATATCAATATAGCATATATTATCAATATAGCATTCACAAACTATTAAATTAAATTACGTGTACTAATTTTGTCTGTGGGCTGTCATAGCACATTGCTAATATGCCAGACAAATTGCATTGGGTTTTCTGAATAATGCAAGTCTATAATAAGTCTAACTTGCATAAACCGCACATTTAGTTAAATTGGATTTTGAATGGTTTGTCAATAAATTGTTGAAACTATTTTGTGAATTGGCCCTTTAGAGTTAAGACTTGCTAGAAAGATTTCAGGATGGACCTCATGTATTCTTTACACATTACCAAAAGGCCTTTAACAAAGACAAGGATGATAAATGGGTTCTGCTGGGTGCCCCGTATTCATAATTTATGACCTTTATTATGAAGTCAAGGGCACTTTCAGTGCTGACCTGTGTCAAGGGCTGTCAAGTTGTCTAATTTAGCAATTCTTGACAGCCATAGAAATGGCCTTTGTCTTACTTCTTAATGGGAAATTTCAAGATTTGTGTCACAATTTGTCACAACCTGCTACACCAGAATGATTCATTGTTTTATTTACTGTATACACACATGTAATGGTCTATCTGATTCTTGTAAACATCAATAGATTGATCAAAACGTATTTAGAAATCGCATTGAGTTACAGCATTGCATCAATTAAAAGATGCAGTATGCTCGATAGGAAGTAGGCCTATCTGATATTTTTGGTCCGAATCATAGATTTCAGTAATTACTACTACTATTCACAGGTAATAAGACACCCTCTGTTTTCTGAGATTGGATGATTTACTGTAAAAAAAAAATAAAATCTAATTATTTCATGTTCTCACTGGAATAAGTGTGTAATACGATGATGTAACATTTAAGGAGATTACTGATTGCAGCATTCATTGGATCGGAAACATTAAGGTGTTGGAGAAATTAAAGCTAAGAGCTGCATTCAATTTATAAGTCCTATACCTTCATAACTGTTTTTCTTTACCAGTTAGCACTTTTAATGGCACTGGGCTAAGCTGTTAGCTTGTGAACCAAAACTAAAGGTTAGGGTTATTGTACCATGTGAGGGCAAAAGTTTTTCCCACAGATTTTGGGGAACAAGTAGGTCATGCTAATTGCCGTTTTGACCAACAGAAATCTTGATTTGAAAGTGACTTGCGTGTGTGAAATTATAGTGTGGATGCTATTCATGGTTTTAAGTCACGTGATCGGCCTCAGAGACCTGGAGGGCAAAAGATCCATAAAACTGCAGCACAAACCTATCAGTTTTCGATCTGTTTCACAACAGCAAATATTTAGATCACCTCTCAAAGAATAAGAGTATGGTATGAGAACAAAATGTATGACCATTTGCAATTCATATTAAGCACACACAGTAATATTATCTGCTTGCCTCTACCAAATATAGATCATCAAACAAGCTGTTTACTTAACTTTGCCTTTTAATATCTGCGTTTTACCACATTACTAATTAATGCAAAATGCATAAAGATAAGTGGCGGGAAGTGGGAGGTAAACTATCAATTGACAGTAAAGCTATTAGCCTGTGTAATTTTGCCAAAGTTTTGATAATGTGAGTGCACAATAAACTGAAAACTTAAAGAATGAGAACCGTTAAGAACTGTTTTTAATATACTGTGATCGGGACAACCATGAGCACTGTCCCGCGTCCAGTAAAAACTCTGGACACTGGAAATGCTTTGAGGTTCAAATGAGGTCTTTGCAGGGGGATAGCAAATTGCATAACTGGTCCATGCTAACATGTCAAACCTTGACTGCCTTGACCACTGATAGCGCTGCAGCATTTTCAATTTTGGGGCAAATAAACTAAGTTTATTCAAATAAAATAAGTGATTTATTTAAAGTAGTTTCTGCCTATTAAGTAGAGAAAAAGTATTTTAGCAAAAAACAAATAAATGTCTGTATAAATGTTACAAATAAGATCAATATTTTGTGGAAATGTGCATGCTGAGGGAAAATTGTTTGGTTTATGTGTTGCAGTTGTGTAGTGAGCAGCAAGAGAGCCGCCCGTTACTCAGTCCTTCTATTGATGACTTCCAGAGTGAGAGCAAGAGTGATGGAGCCACACGGCCAGTCACCTCCAACACAGCAGGTTCCCCCATAATTACTGCTCTGTCATCTATTCCTCCTCTACTTCTCACTCATCTGCTCTTCTCCTCCTCTATCCCAGAGCTGTTATGCACCATTTTTTTTTATCACTTGCTTAAATAAAGTAGTTTTCAATTGCTGTTCCTTGGTATTTACTCTTTGTTCCAATTTTATACTAATTCACCCATAACTTTGTGTAATGTTCAGTAAAATAAGAGAATACAGCTTTTCATTCTGAATGACTCTTGTTGGTAATGTTTTGTTTCATATTCTCTAGTCTTGTCCACAGCACTAGACTTGGTGGACTTGAGTGAACCTTGTGAAAGAAGATGGAGTTGGGATAGATGGAGCCCCCGTGGGTCTCGTAAGAATGGTTTTTCTAAGAGTAGCCTTCGCAAGAAGAAGACTGAAGAGACGGAGTTGATCCAGGTGGAGACAGAGCCATCATCTCCCAGCCGTTCTAACCCAGAAAGAGCCTCATTAGATTCAGGTATATTGCTTGTTAATGACAGATACTGACAGATATGTTAAAATTCTCCATAATTCAATTTAGTTGTCAACTGAGATTTGCTTTGACTTTATGTCTTTTACTTTTGGTGCCATCAGAGGTTACTGAGACTTGATGATATTGACTTTGCAATCTGATGTAAATTAATGAAAAAATAAATAAATAAGTAAATTGGACACTGTGGTATTACGATGATTATGATCTACCTGGGTTGACCCAGACACCGTATTAGATATGGTAGCTGTATCTGCCTATTATGAGCAAAATGTTAATTTCAGAAACCTTCTAACGCATTAGGCAAGTTGTCCCTTATAATCTATAAAAAGACGTGCATTTATGAAATTGATTGTGAAGTGTTAAGTGCTTTTAATCAATTTAAGAGGTGCTTATGATTACACTTACAGCTGATTTAATCCAGGCTCTCAGTGTAATTACATTTTTGCCCTTTGTTGTCTTTTCTTTTTTTTTATCCCATTGGCCACTTGATCAGTAAGCAGTTACTCTGTACTTAACACACGCATTAGAATATTATTAGATTTAAAGTAGTGGAAATGAATTGGTGAAACATTATGGGAATGGTTTAAACACACAAAACTGTCCCTTTCATGACACTGATGCTTTCATTTTTATTTTAGCACTGATGTTTGTCTCAAGCTTATGTTAAAAACGTTTTAAAATGAAATGCTACACTGGCTTATTTTAATCCTCCGGGAAGCTTTAACAACTTGCACTGTAAAGTTCATTTTCAGTAGATTACGCCTTAAGCTTCTGTAAGCTTAACCATTGCCATGTTTTCCCTGTTGTACTATATTTATCATTCCACAGCCCAACTGCTGTAATCATTTGAGAGCTGCAGGCTATAAGTCAAGTCAAGTCACTTTTATTAATATAGCGCAACAGAGTAATAGTAATGTATAATGACGAGATTAAACTTTATTTATCAAATGCAGAGACGGTCTCTGTAGTAAGACGACGACAATCACTGGAAATTAGTGATTGTCGTCGTCTTACTACAGGTTGAGATAACCTGGTTGAGATAGGCAAGCCTTGAGCTGTAAGCTGTGCCCTTATCTGCTGCTGGTAGCCTTGATCTACCTTTTGCACCAGTGTTGTGGTTCATTAAAATCAGAGTTTATGACAGCCTGTGTGTTTTATTTCCTGTCTAACTGTCCTGTCTCCAGTGAGCAGCTCACCCTTGGAGAAATGGGAGGAGGTGAGCCTTCACCCAGACAGTGCCTTGAATGGTGGGCGGAAGTTGAGGTATGAGAGGAAGAGGTGCACCTCCAACCATTCGTCTAGTGAGCTTTTGTGGTACGGCCAGGTTTTTTCCCACCTCATTGTGCATGTTATCATGGTGTCCTAACCAGGCATAATATGATAAGTTTCCATATTTAGCGTTCAGTGTAGTCACAAGATGTGCTTAACTCTTCTAGAGCCATAAAGATCAATGTTGCTGCTTCAAGAACTAATATTGGGGTAAAACAAAGCATGTTGAATTTGTACTTTCTATTCCCCAAAACCATTAAATAAGATTTAATAAGCCATTTTAAAAAGAACATTAACACATAGCAAGGCTAAGGTAAGGGTAGGTGTTGTTCAGCTCAGTTGAATAATTTAGTTGCCTCTGTGTATCATTATCATTATCGCGAGCAGACAGAATCATTATTCACAGCCTCTTGTCCTTTTCAGGTCTGCAGACTTTAAAACAGATTTCTCTAACAGGCATAGTGCCCTGGAGCTCAGCATTAGTACGGAGTCAGACCCTGGGCCGGCCCCTCAGGTACACACTAATGATACTTTGATCTCATGCAAAAGACTACAGCAGCATTCAGTATTGATCATCTTCTCCCCTCACACTCAGATGATTGTTCCTGCATGCACTTAAATGGTACAAACCTTTCTCACTAAGGCCTTCTGGGGACAAAATTGTTCCATTAGGAAAAAAATCAAATACTGGAAGGACTAAAATCCAAAGATTAAGCTGGAGTGCCAGAGGAAAGACACATTTTTGTATGTGACGGTTAAAGAATGCTACTCTAAAAAGTCTTCCAGGTTTCTAAGGTGCAGTTAACGGAAAGAGATACATTTGCTGTTATAATAACATGATTTTTACCTTTATGTACCCTTTTTCTGAATGTGATCCAAAAATATTTTTTCCCAATTTTTTTCTGGTTTGATTACTCAACGTGCAAGACATGTTCTATTCATTTCTCAGATACTAGTAAGGATTTAAATATAGCTGTACTACATACTAAACTTTTATACTGCCTTTATAAACCTTTAGAACTGGCTACTGAACTGAGTACAGAATTAATATACAGTGGCCCCAGAAAGTATGTAATATACTAATAACTAATAAATGTCTAAATGTCACTGCATTAGATTGGAATAAATCATGTAAGGAGATCACAAACATTCTTTTTAAAGAAAACCTTTTACATAAAAGATGTTGCTTTTGCTCAATAAAACAATAGATTATCTGTTCAAAGTTAAGCTACTTTGTTTGCAGAAAAAGTTACCCAACCTTGAACCCAACCCTGCTAAAACATCTGTGTAAACTTGAGAGTAACTGACTTTCAGTAAAAATCACATTGAATTCAGAAGAATATAAATCCCAATATGGCAATTCAATTTTGTTAGTTCTTATGAAAACGTTTTAGCATCTTTTATTTGCAGATGTCTCCTGGTGTAATAGTTTATCGTCTCATTTGCTTAAGTCTCAAGTTACTTTTTGGGTCCACTGTATACTAAAAATTAATATTGGCCATAACTTTAAGGTTGCTTATTCAGCATGATCTGAGGACAAAGACGGTGATACAAAGCGACTGCTGGTTGACCTTGTCTGCATGTGTGTGACCATCTGTGTGCGCAGCGGCCTAGGCCCCAGCTGCGTGGTACTTTACTGGGGAGACAACACTCATTAGAGGAGGAGTTTGTTCGAGCCAAGGCTGCTGTGGAGGTGAGACAGAGTCTCTACAATACACATACACGCTAACACAAGAAAATCTCAGCTACTTATTCCTTTTGAAAAGTTTGGAGAAAGTCTTCTCTGCTTCCACACAAATCTTCATACCTCAGGGCTTATTCACAGTGTATCTGGCCACCTGGGAATAGCAGTTTCTTGCATTCTGTAAGGTCAGTCTCACCCTGTAAGTTAAGACTGCATAATTGGTGTATTTTTAGACTGGGAGTGCAGCATCAACACAAATGACATCTCAAAGAGGTTGCTTTGTGATGATGTCAGCTCTTGCATCTCTAGTCTTCCATCCAGAGATGCTTATTGGGCAGTAATATTTATAAGACACATCCATGCTCGGTAAAGAAGCCAGTAAAAAAGGAGGCCAGAGCTTCTGTTCTGTAGCTGTATTAAACAATGACACTAAGATCTGATCAATATCATGATTCAAACTATCTGCTTATGTATAAAACAACCTTAACTTGTTTAGCTCACTCCCTAACACGTATGCTTTTAGTATTTAAATTAGAGTTTTAAGGAAGCTCATTTCTGCCATGAAACATTTTTATTATAAGAATCAAATTAAGAAAAACTGCATTTGGCCAACTTAAAAAAAAAAGCAGAATGGCTTTACTGCATATTCATATTTGAAGTTATATATATGTTTAGTTTTTTTTTTTATATATATATATATATATAAGGATCCAGAAAGTATTTTATGCTGAACTTGGGTCATACGCAAGATGTAAAACAATATGGGGAAAACATAAAACAGGAAGTTATGTTAGTAGAGGGGACACCTTAGACCCCTGTGACTGTCAAGGTCAATAACTTGCATAATTTTAGAATGTTCAAATTTAAGAACTAATGACACAGGAGATGGAAGATGAGGCAGATGGAATACCAAGGGCCACACAGACACAGAGAGATTATGCTGGAATGATAGAAAGAACTAGTTAGTGACAGGTCTGCAGCGTAGTATACAGTAGTCAACATTTGAAGTTGGTCAAAAAAGTTTATAAAATAAACTAAGACAAGAACACTTTTAAGATTTGAATAAAGGCTTGATCCACTTCAAATGTTGATTACTGTATACATACAAGGCCAGACCATGAGTGTGAGTTTGAGAGCAGGTTAAATAGTGTCCTTGAATAGTGTCATAAGCCGCGCCTCTGTGGCTCTCCCCGGAACTCAGCAGCGGGAACCTTCCCCTGAATACTGACGTTTCCACCCGGACTACTTTTACCCACGTACCTTGCTTAGTTCCGCCCGCCAGCCTTGACCTACTTTCTGGTCCATTTAAACGAGGACGCCACGTTAGGCAGTCGCAAAGTCTTGATTCTCCATTGATCATTTCTGAGCGTTTATTCTGTTTGTTTGCCTGGATTGACTTTTGGATTGTTTATTGGATTACTGCTTCTCGCCGCCTGCCCCTTGACTCTTCTGCCTGGACTTTGATCACAAACTCTCTTTGTCTCTGATACTCCTGTTTGC
>JAUYWG010000032.1:2666702-2684077 GCA_034779775.1 Enteromius afrohamiltoni
AGTTATGATTTCAGCTCTTTTATATACTAATAGGCTGGATATTTTCTTTAAAGACATAACTATGCAAACCAGCATCGCTGTTTTGTTTATTTGTTTTGTTTTGGCTAAAATGACCAAAAATCTTTGGTGTCTTTATAATTTTGCCACTATGCATTATTAGTAAAGTCTGTAACAGGAGTTAGCCGAGATTATTGAATGGCACTGAACGAGACACAGTGTTTAAATATATTAATATTCGTAAAAATTTTGGGTAAAGACGGATAAAGATGCTTCATTAGATCGCACCTTCAATTTAAATATTACAAACTATTTGGGAAATCTGGTAGTTGCATGTATGATACACAAAACAGATTTCCCTCTCTTATTATGGTCCCATATTTTAACTTTAAAATGAATGTAACTACTATTAATATACTTTTTTTGAAAGACCGAAATTCCAACACAAACATACTATATATGTAATATTTCAAATCATATGCCATGTATGAGCACAGTATGCGGGCATTGATGACACTTGTCTTGTAGTAAATCACACTAGTTTTGCTATGACCAGAGCTGTTACGAAACTTATAATTACTAAAATTGTAGAATGGAAATGCATTTATTTATTTATTTATTTATTTGTAAAATAGATAACTTCATGGAATGAACACTGATAAAATGTATGCATGTCTCTTTCAATCTCTCCTACATTAACGGGTAATGTAATCAAAATGCATTTATAACCAATTTATTAAAGCTGTATTTTAAAAGATCTGAAATATGATGGCGTCTCCTTGTTTTGTTTCAAATTCAAGGGTGATCTCTGACCATTAAATGATTTAGAAAGGATGTTACCGGAGCACCCCCAACAGGCACATACCCAACACTGCTTTTCTTCGGCCTGAAGTAATGCAGCAGTACAAATGTGACCTTTAACCCTTTAAATTACATTATGCACAAATTAAGACATAACCTTAGATGACCTGAAATACTGTAAGCATTAGATCTGATATGGGTTATCAAAGATTTTATTTTTCCACAAGTTGAAATTTTAGACATCAACAAGCCTCTGAGAATAAAGCTATGTGGTTGAAAAGGAGAATGGCTTAAATTAGCTTATGGATTTCTTTAGGATTTTAGGGAACAGCGAGGATGTTAGGTGGATGATTAAGCAGGTTCGTGTTTCATATCGTCCTCCGATACATACTGCCTCAAAATACTTCCTTTGTAACTGGAATCCCTTTAGTGCTGTCAGTAACTTAGGATGGACACTGTATGTGTGTGGAAATTCTCAGCCCTTAATTTGGCTTTTAACTCCTCTGTGATATTTGAGCCGTCGTCGATGAACAGTTTTCTAACTAATATCGGATGCGATGCATAAAAGCAATATTAGTAATTCAGTACATATAAGTATAATTAACAGCAAGCGATTCAATGAAGCACTTGAAATGAAAGTGTTGACAATGCACTACATGGAAAAGCTTTCCATTTTATTAAATTATTGACAGGCCTTTAATACGTAGGGATCACGCACGCAGGAATCATTGCTGCTTTTGTGCATGCACACAGATAATGCGAACAATTGGTAAATAATTAAATGCACAGGGCGGTCCATATTGTTCTGTTTAACGCGTCCTCAGTTGTGACACTGACCAACTGAACAGACAGTGACATCTACTGTCTCTTTAAGACCTCATCTTCCCACTTTGACTATTCAGCCTCCCCCATCCAGCCCCACCTTGTCACCAGCAGCTCTCTGTGCTGGCTGCTAACTAAAGTCCCCACTGCTTATCCCGGTGACAGCGCTCCCATCAGCACATACTCTACAGAGGGAGCCAAGTGCCACTGACCGATCTCTCACTGGTGGACTTCAGCATACTAGGTAATACTAAATATCACTTACTACTGGTTTCGTAACTTAATTACTGCTATATTTGAGTGCTTTACACAGGGTTTATAGAGCAGCAGGAGTGAGATGATGAAGTAGTGCTTGTGTAGTTTGCATTTGTTAACCCATAACATGCCACAGATGGCTTCATTTGTGTCACTAATGCATATTTGTATATTGACCTTAAACATCCCGATAATTGCCTTCAAACTTAAATTCCAAATAACCTTTTATTTGTAACATTTATTATCCTTATCCATGCATTTATTTATGAGCAAATTGCCCATGAAATAAAACTTAATCTGAGAAGCGGAAAATTGGCAACCACCCAACGTGCTTTTAAATAAGTGGGAATCTTTTAAAAATATATTCTGTGGCAGAGTACAAATAAAAACCCTTTGCTGTACAACTAATATCACTGAGCAGCATGTTTTTAATGATTACTGAAAGTAGTAGATTTTTTTTTTTTTTGTCTATTCTAAAATATTTTTTTTTTCTTCTAGGTCTGCATGTGTATTGTTACACTGTATCCACATGTATCAAACTACTTCAGTCATTTTTATAATTGAGGAAGCTGATAGCCAGAACCATTTCAAGCGCGGGTGACTCGAGTACGTAGGCGTAGATAAATTCAAACTATTTTAATAAAACCGTATCCGCTGTGTGATTATATATTATAACAAGGAATAAAACGCACAATATACTCAGTTTTACACAAGGACACTGATGGTCTTCTATTAAAAAACACTAGTATAATTCATTTCCCCCCTTCATCCAATTGTTGCCATGCTCTCAATATCAGTATGGGTGTGGTAATCGCTCTGTGAATTGTCTTGAAACTAGTAAATTTGGAGCCCGGCTCCTTGTTTTTGGATATAAATAATGCGAAATGAGTGCGTTAATATTTTAAAATAAAGCTTCTGCTCATCCTTACAAGCGGTAGGAGGATTCTGTAGTGTTGTTGTATCAGGTAATGTGTCAGTGTTTGTGTGGTGGTCTGAAGTAACTGACATGATACACTCACCGTTTGCTAGCCACTTTGCTAACCAAAACTAACCAAATCATAAAATAACTCCGTGATTAACTAACAAATACGCAGGGAAAGGTCATTTCATACATTTTATTCCGCATATATAGTGTCTTGTGTTGAGGTTTCTGTTTAGTGCAACATGTGTCAAAACAGTTCGCTAAATTGCCTCGAAATAATGTGAAATGTAACGCAATGCTGATGTTAACATCACATTTAATCGCATCAAACGGCACGGATGTAACAATTAAGGGTCGTTTTTGCGTGGATGGTTTATTTGCAACCGATTTTTGTTTTTAGAGATTTTAACATGCTGCGAGGTTAAATAAGGTTAATAACACATCTGGATTAAGGAGGATTTATCTGAATATCCGATTTAACTTACATATTGAATTTTCAATTAAAATGTCAATCCAGCTAGTTTCCCCCACTCCATTATTATAATCAACCTGAGCTTTTTCTTGCCAGAATGTTGTCTTCGTTAATGTGTACAGTGTTCAGATTTTCTTAAAATGCAGATCATTGCTTGCTTTTCCTGTAATTTGGTTTACTAGGGTTGGGACCAGCAGTCTTCCTGTTTTAGCAGCATTGCTCGCAGTCATGCTATTGTGCTTCCCTAAAACAATTTATGCTGAAATGTAGATTTCGCAGAGGTCAGGGTAAACCTCAGGGGTGTTCCCATATTGTGTTAAACCACCACAATATTGACTTTGCACTTTATTCAGTTACTCTGCGTTTGCTTTTAAACTGAAATTATAATAGCTGTAGTTTCAAAGCCACTCTAAAATTGTATTTTGTCTGAAAGTTATAATGAATAGACGTTGGGTTCATCTATTAGCCATTTGTATTGATATTACAGTTTCACTAACTGATCATTTTGCACCCTGTGAGTGACCGTTTTTTATTGCTTCTGAGCATCATACTGCAATTTGACCTCCTATTGTTTTAAACATTTGAATTAGTCTCTTTATTAGGATGGTGTTAGTTAAAATTTAGGGAAATCAACTAGTAGGCAGTGCCAAGCAGTGCTGCCCGTCAATAAACAAAGGAGCACAGAGTGCCCAGCTCTCAGTTGGCAGTGCAATAATAGCTGAAGTGTTTGAAATATATGATACAATATGAAATATATACAGTTCCTAGTTTTATTTAGTCTAGTAAAAACGTTGATGCTACTGGAGCACTGTATGTGTTTTTTGCAAACTCTATCCAGTGGGGCTGTTTTAGTAGGTCTGTTGGACCTCTGACATGACAGTCAAATGAATATATGGAGATTGTTTGCGTGAGTGGCTTGAATTATTAATCCAGCCTGAGTGCTCTGTTAGTAAGCAGTCCTTTATTGACTCCTTAATGTGACTTGCCTCTTGTGTGTGCATTGCAGGTCTTTGTCAGTATTGTCAAAGTTGGGAAAGGAGTGAAACGCTTGCAGGACCATGAGTGAGCTGGAGCAGTTGCGGCAGGAGGCAGAGCAGCTGCGCAATCAGATCAGAGTAAGAACCGATGCCTTTGCTGGTCAGCTCAAATGATTTCGTTCGGTTAAATCTTTTGGCTCATTTTACATTCTTTTTATTTTATTTTTTTTCCCCAAGTCATGTTGAAATTAATGTATTTATGAGTTGATTGCACATGATTACACCACAAGTTCATGATTAAAAGAGGGAAACTCTAAAAATTAGTCCTCAGTTTGAGGCGGGGATTGTTAGTGAGAAAACATCTGATGCAATGGATACAGCCAAAAACTATAGATACACAGCATTCTGTACTGTCTGAAAATTTGTTGAAATTGTATTATTTTATTTAATTTTTTTGTCTTTAAAATAGTGCTGTCAAACGATTTATTGTGATTAATTGCATTCAAAATAAAAGTTGTACTGTGTTTATTAATATATATATATATATATATATATAAATAAATACCCACACATACATATTTACTTATATACATATACATGCAATATATTTATTTATTAAACAAATTATATGAATGTAAAACAAAAACGTTTATTTTGTATGCGATTAATTGCGTTATTTTTAAAACTATATATGTTGTTTCTTCAAAATACGAAAAATACGTTTTGTACAATTACATTTAAAATGTATTCAATTTACAGCACCTTCCTAATTTGAATAAAAACAACAAAAATGTAACACAACATACATATGATACAAAAATGTAGTTTTCCTTTTATATAGCAAGGATTCAGCAAATCATCAGTAAAGACTTTTAGTAAGTTAAACTTTCTATTCATCAAAACATCTTGAACAAGAATGTATCACAGTTTCAACAAAACTAGCACGACTTTTTTTCGACGTGGATAAGAATAATAAATATTTTTGAGCTTTCAGTCAGCATTTTGGAATGATTTCCGAAGGATCGTGTGACACTGAAGACTGGAGTAATGGCATCGGAGGAATAAATTACATTTTTAAATTCTACTAAAATAGAAAAGTTATTGTAGTTAAAGTTACTGTTTTTACGCAATGTTTTATTACATAAAATCCTTGCCAAGCATAAGAGAGAAAAAAAACCCCTTTTAAATTGTAGATAGATGGATATATCGACAGTGCTGATTAATCGGCTGTGTTTTGCCATTTAGAGTTTATTTGCATTAGTCCAGTAATGGTGCCCATTAAGCTGAAGTAATAGTTGTCTGCTTGAACCAGATCCAAACTTGAATATGAATATCCAAAAAATCTTGCAACTTGTTTTTTTCTTCTGCACTATTGCTTGTAATTAGTTTCTTTATTTTTTTTAATTCACTATTTACTTTTATTTTTATTTGTATTTAAGCTAGTATTAATAAAAAAAATTTTTTGTTTGATATTTGATGATGAGAATTTAGGAAATTATTAGTGTCATCAAATTTCCATACCATAAAAACCCTGCTTTAATAAAAAATAACTTGATATATACTGTAATTGTAAATGACTTGTATCATGATATAAGATTTTGATCATATTGCTCAACCCTAGCAGCCAATAATCGGCATTTACCATTACCGTTTACCAGTTGAGTAGAATGCCTGCACTCTGACATGCTGCTGTTCCCATTGCAGGACGCCAGGAAAGCATGCAGCGACTCCAGCCTGTCCCAGGTAAGCAGCTCTGCCACCATGCCTGCTGGGTCCCCCTCCTTATAAGAGCAGCACTGGCCTAACCCATGTCTATGGGGCATGTCTATGCTCACCTGCTTTCTGAGCTCAGCACGGACATGCAAATTGGCTGCCGACGTGCATGCTGAACATGCTCTCAAGTGTGCTGAAATATTAAATAACCTCTTACATACCAAGTCCTCCATCAAAATTTAAACATTCAGCCCCCGCTCTGATGGCTTTGGTGATTTCATCATTTCTATTTGGATTATTTCTTTTTACGTTGTACATTTTGAAGGCATTTCATTTAGCACATTAATCAGTGCTTTGTTAATTTTAGATAATCACAATCAACAAATGCAGCCCCCCCCACCCCACCCCCCTCCCGCTTTTTGAGTGATCAGCAGCACACCTTGGATTGGTGAAATGTCCCCTGCTTGCTTTATAATGTCGCTGTAAAATAAGAGTTCTGTTTGTGTTTAGATTACAGCTGGTCTGGATTCAGTGGGAAGGATCCAGATGAGAACGAGGCGGACACTCCGAGGCCATTTAGCCAAAATCTACGCCATGCACTGGGCTACTGATTCTAGGTCAGTTGACAGAAAGGGATTGAGTGGGCTGGAGGATGGGCACTCTCAGAGGAACCCTGCACCTCTGTCAGTGTACACTCAATGAATAATACAGCAGGCCTCTCACAACTCAGGGGTGTTCTAGGATTATGTAGGCTGCCTCCTGCTCCAGTCTTTCTTTTCCTTTTCCCTTCTCTTCTCCCTCTATCCCCTTCTCCACCTGTGCATCCATTAAAGTGTTAGATGGGTGGAGTTTGTGTTCATATTTGCTTGCAGTGTTTGTTATTAATTACCATAAGCAATTGCCATGTTTGTTCATATTGTAAGCATCAATCATTGTCTGTACGTTCACCTTGTTTTATATTATGATATGTATTATAAACCATGGTTTACTCTTTAACCCCTCCTCCACTTTTTGTTTATTTATTTTTTTACATTAAGGTTACTAGTTAGTGCCTCACAAGATGGCAAACTCATCGTTTGGGACAGCTACACCACAAACAAGGTTAGTCCAGCCTAGCAAGTCACAATTAAAAAAAAATGAATCGAACTGAAGTTAAACTCAGTTCATCTAAATTTATAGAAGCCAAAAACACAAATGGAAATTATGATATGAAATTCACCAAAATGAAAGTTCTGTCATAGCCTCCTGGTGCCTAGCTCTGGATTCGGAGCCATATACTAGCATACTACTCTATGTGTAGTATGTTGTTTCTGAAATTCAGCACTGGTGTGATTCTTTCTAACAAATGGGAATAGCAAGTGCAACAATTTTTGTTTGGTTTCTTTCCAGATTCATGCCATTCCTTTAAGGTCATCATGGGTGATGACTTGTGCCTACGCTCCCTCAGGGAATTATGTAGCCTGCGGAGGCCTGGACAACATCTGCTCAATCTATAGCCTTAAAACCCGTGAGGGCAATGTCAGAGTCACTAGAGAACTTCCTGGACACACAGGTAAACTGTCAGTAGCATCATTAAGGCTGGGGCACAACAAGCTGAACCGTCGTCGTTGAGCATCAGTTGGGCTAGTTTGTTTGGCGTCTTCGACAGGTCGCCTCTTCGGGCTCACATTGGCAGCAGTTTGCCATCATGAGAACTGATTGGATGTTCATTTTGGTCAACGAGCCAGTGCTCGAGAAGTAAATGAAGGCGGCACAGACCGAAGACTTTTATTTAATCTTACTCAAGCATCCCATTATGTGATTTTCATAACACGAACGGCTTAAAATGAAGATTTATTATTAGTTATATCCAAAGTGGTACACAGCCGCTGCTTTATGTTTCATACATCTTGTATATCCTTGTTTCAGTTTCTCGTTTAGATGATTAATATATATTATTGGTATACTACAGCCGACTGCAAACATCTGTGTTCTGCATCAGCAACTAAGTTCAACTGCGGCTTTTTATTTGTCGCCGCTATTTCTTTGAAGTCGTCTTGGTGTGACCTGGCCTTTGGTCTGCATATTTATCATGCAGTGGGTTGAAGCTCCTGTTCTGATGTATATAATTTATTTTTCTTCCTCACCAGGTTATTTGTCATGCTGTCGCTTTCTGGATGATAGTCAGATAGTCACCAGCTCTGGAGATACTACATGGTGAGTGCATCACAGGTTTGAATGAATAGATTATCTATATTTAACAACATTGTAATTGTCTTGCCCTTTAAAGTTTGTTTTCAGTGTTCTGGTATGGTTGAAATGACTATTAGTAGTTCAAAAAAATGAATGTCAGTAGTTCAGATATTACTGAAGACTCGAAGTCTCATGGGTTTTTTCCAGGCTTGTTTTGACTACACATACATTCACATGTAAAATGATTTAAAAGCATAATTAAAGTTAACAAAACAATCAAGCATTTTTTTTTTTTACTATTTATTTATTGTAATGGAACATATAGACTATAAGTGATGCTTGACACATTATTGGTCATTCAGTGTTTTTGTAGTAAACGGAAAAAAAAACTGCTACTAATATTGATAACCAGCAGGACTCTTGACTATTAAAAATGCTGTTTGTGTTCATTTGAACCGATTTACTAAAATCAAAGTTTGAATGGTAATAGAGGACTACACACCAATATTCCTTTAATTATGTGAAAAATAATGCATTTTTTAAAAATGAAACATTAACACATTAGACTGCACCCTATATACACAATCAAGCCTGGAAAATAACCCCCACTCCATTAATTTTCTTTTACTAAGGTACTTCTGGAAGGACTCTTCATGAAATGCATTTGTTCACTTTCGTTTGGAATGTCCCTACAAATGTTGTCTCCTTCCTAAAGTCAAACATACAATAAAGGCCATTTAAATTCGTCCTTAGGTGCCTTAGGCCCTGTCCACATGGAGACGTCTTAAGCTGTATATGCATACATTTGGTCTGATGTAGGCGTTTTGTCCAGACGGTACCAACATTTTGAAAGAGTGAAACCGATATTGTTTGAAACCTAAATCTAAAAACACCACCCTTGCATTTTCGTGTGGACAGCGAATCCATACATTTTCTGAAATGATGATATCGTCATACACCCACATTTTGCCCTTAGTCAGACATGAACAAACACCAACAATTGCCCTTTTATTAACTAACACAAACATAAACTAACATAAATGCATTGTTCCATGATCATTTTTATAAAATGCACTAGGTTTATGTGCATAGTCCTGTCTGTCCAGTTGTAGTGTATCTCTGTGGTAGAATTACAGCGCCACATGCAGGTCTGCCATGTATACTACATCGTTTTGTGTTGGTTTTGTGTAAATGCATAGATTGAATAGGGAAAGCTCTATTCCTTTAAGACAATAGAATGTACTGCAAGTTATCTAAAGGCCTTTCTCACTTGGCCAAATGTTTTTTATTTTAATTTATTTTTACGAGCTGTCACCTAGCATTTTTAAATCTCTTGATTTTCAAAGCTTGCAGGCTTTCGTATGCCATCAGCATGCATAAGCCTGCAGATGTATTATGGTGATTTTTTTTTTCACATGTCCGCATTCAAGTTTCAGTTGTCAGTTTGGTGATCTTGTACTCAATGTGACCCAACTCTTTTCTCCTTTGCAGTGCTCTGTGGGACATTGAGACTGGTCAGCAGACCACCACATTCACAGGGCACAGTGGAGATGTGATGAGCCTGTCTCTCAGCCCAGACTCTAGGACCTTCGTGTCAGGTGCCTGCGATGCGTCCTCAAAATTGTGGGACATCCGAGATGGAATGTGCAGACAGTCTTTCACCGGACATGTTTCTGATATAAATGCTGTCAATGTGAGTGTCAAAGAGAAAGGTCTTCAGCAGTGTCTGACGCTGGTTTATTGAGCCTGGGCAATGCTTTCAATACTTACGGTTTACTGTTACTTTAAAAATGCTTAAATCCATTTTCAATTCTGCTCATTTTCTTTAGTTCTTCCCAAATGGTAATGCATTCACCACAGGCTCAGACGATGCCACTTGCCGTTTATTTGACCTTCGCGCAGACCAGGAACTGATGATGTATTCACACGACAACATTATCTGTGGCATCACCTCTGTGGCCTTCTCTAAGAGCGGCCGCCTGCTACTCGCTGGCTACGATGACTTCAACTGCAATGTATGGGATACTCTAAAGGGAGAGCGTGCAGGTCAGTACCTTACACAGCCCTTTTGAATACAACGAAAAACCTCAAGCAAGCACCTCATCGAGCAACAGTACAACAAAGCGCATGATACTTATATCTCTGCTACTTTTGTTGGTCATGTTTTTGAAGGTGTTCTAGCTGGGCATGACAACAGAGTCAGCTGTTTGGGGGTAACCAGCGATGGCATGGCTGTGGCCACCGGTTCTTGGGACAGCTTCCTCAGGATATGGAACTGACCTCACTGGGTTGGACTTCAGGAGCTACTCTTTGTGATCACACAATCACTGTAGTGCACCGCAGCCACACAGGACCCTTCCCTCTTCATCTGCTCCTTATAGGTGACCCAGCTTTCTTCATCTTCTCTCTTTCTTAGACCACGTTATCCCACCATCCTGCAGTCAGTCAAAGAGGTGAGGACCAACAGTCTTTCTGGCTTCACGTCTGACTCAAGGTGGGGGACAGACTGTGTTGTGTACAGTATATATCCGCCATTCTTTATGCTTGTATGTATAACATATGCACTTCTGACAGTGTTTGGATGGTCCGGTGTGTGGATACCCATGATGGGTGTCTTAACTGTGTCCCTGTTTTCTTTTCCTGCTTATTTTTTTCTTTGTCCCCAATCACAGTGCTATTTGCCAGACACAGTGGCCGATGTAATTAACTAAGGGATTAGGCTGCTACAGTATTGTAGGTCATAAGTGTTTAACCCCTCAACCTTAAATTAGTTTGCATCAGTGTTCAGTCTATTCTTTCATAAATGGTTCAGGCTCAGCTGTGTATTTGTGAGAGGAACACTGATGCCACTGAGCTTGTGTTTGCCATCCTCTAAGCCTGACAGTAATGTTTGGCGTGTTTCAGTGTGTTGAACTGTATTACAGGCAGCACAGAAAGAATGACCATCAGCCTGTCTGTCCATCTGCCTTTACTATCACTAGACATACTATCTCAGATTTGCTGCTTTCCATATTTATTTGGCTGGATGTGATATGATCCATATATGGTTAAAAGAATAGTTCACCCACAAGTGTCATTTGCTTACCCTCATGTTCTAAACCGGTATGACTTTTTTTCTGTTAAAACCAAAAGAACAATTCTAAAGAAGACTGTGCTGTTTTGCAATAAATCAAAATATATTCCTGATGCTTAATGTATGCAAAAACCCCTTAAAACCAATATGAAAATATTCAAAAGAATGAGTGAAAAACAGACTGAAATTTAAAGGGTTAGTTCACTCAAAAATGAAAATTCCGTTATTAATTACCCTCATGTCATTTCAAACATGTACCTCTGTTCATCTTCTGAACACAAGAAGATATTTTTGGTGATATTAGAGAGCCGTCTGATCCTCCATAGACAGCAACACAACTGAAACGTAGTAAAAACATCAGTAAAACAGTCCATGTGACATCAGTGGCTTTTTTGATTTACTCAACCCTTCTTTTTTCCCCGTGACTTACGTCTTCTGGCTTTTTAACGCATCACAACGCAACGCATACTGAATCAACTGAATCAGAATGAGCCATTTCATTAACACTCCAATGAGACTTGTTGCATATGTCAAAGTAATCAATGATTTGCGACTTTTTGGGTCTCATATGGGCCACTTTTATGGTGATTTTTACATGCGTAGTCACACAAAAATCATATGGTTTTAGAAATAACTTGAGGGTGAGTAAGTGACATTTTAAGCTAAACTATTTCTGGAAAGTGAAACCTTTTGTTTTGATCCGAACACCAAGCATAGCCTTGATGCTTTGTGAGACATTGCCATTGATGAGCAGGCTGGAATTGCAACCTGATACCTAACAAGAGGCCTTGGTCACTGCCACTCTGACATTGTCTGCCTTTCTACACACACTATGAACACCTGCCCTTCTGAGATGAAGATCTAGCTAGGACTGTATGCTATTGCACTAGAAAACAGTCACGTGAGACTGCACACACTGGTGTTTCTGCATGTGTTTGAATTATTGTGCTTCAGCTCTATGACAAAAAAAAAAAAAGTCATGGACCACAAGCTACACTATGCGTATTTAGTCACAAATGTGTGTATTGAAAGTATAAAGCCCTCTGTCTGTTTCTGTAAAACAACAACAAAAGCAAGCCTTAAAAGTAATCACATTTTACTTGAACCATCAATAATCACCTTAAATTTGTGCCAATCAGTGTGAATAAATGTACAGGCTGGCTTTGTGAGCATATGTGGTTAAGTTGTTTTTTTGGACACTGTTTATTGCATATTCACAATACCAGATTGCATTCAGTATTCTGTATTATTTTTGTGTGTTGTTTCAGTTGTTTAATATACGGCATTACTGTTCATCAGGTATGTTTCATTTCAGTCATGCGGTTAGTTATGATATGAAAGGACATCCATCAAATGTGGAAGTTATGATGCTCCTGTTTTGAACGTTTACAACATTAGAGCGGTTAAAGTAATTAAGGTACGTGAAGAACTTTGCATAGTACGATGAAGGCAAGAAGTGATTTAACCTCAACTGATTTCGTAAAACCAACATAATTCATATGACATCCAATTCTCCTCAAGGGATAGCTTTTATAGGTGTTTAATTGACTTGAAGGAATGTTCCAGTCTCAATACAGTACAAGTTCAATACAATCAACAATGTACGGTACACTTACAAGCAAATAATTAAAGCCTTTTTTTCTGAGAAAATGAGGCACTTGCAATTTAAATAAATGGTGTACATGTGTAAATTTGGCTGTTGTTTGTATGACTTGGGTTTTATAAACTGTCATCATTTCTGTGTATATTGTTTTTCTTTTCCTGTGAATGTCCTCTTAATTGAGTTTACTGACTTCTTGATATTGCTACGAGTTTAGTTTCGTGTTAACACGGTGTGCAACTTTAGTTGCTGTACTTTTAAATGGTATTTTAGTGTGTTCATTTTTTGTAGTAAGTGTCTTCATTAATCCAGGATTGTTGTTTATTTGTATTGAATCCGGAACATTCATTACATTGAAGTTCAAGCTGAACTCGCCAGTTCGTCCATAAAGTACATGAACATGATCTTAAGGAGCAAGCAACACAATATCCTATGGATATTTCAGCTAGCTTACTGAGCCTTATCCTATGGATAAGATCAAACACTGTGCTAGTAATACCACAACCCACTGACTCTGAGGACAAAACGGCTTGGTTCTTAAGTTTACAAAAACTTGAACGTATAAAAATAAATCATGCATGGCCTTTAAGTTAGAACTTGAGAATTAAATCAGAGTGTAGGTAGTTACAAACTGTGAAAATGATTGTGTTAGAACTATCATATTAAATGATGCATCTTAAATTATACAGATCTTTGCAATCACTTTTTTTTCATTTACAGTAGGCACTCAACACACAACTTAGGACGTGAGGCCTGAATATTAATATTTTGATATTAATCCATGGTTATTTAAAAAATTAAATAATAAAAAATTGAACACAGTACTGGAAAGAAATATCCTGCCTTCAAACCTAAAAATGAAAGTGAGAAGTGAATGCAATGTTGTCCGAAGCGAGACCACAGAATGAGTTAGATTCAATGTACCACTTTAAAGTGTTGTGTGTTATAGCTTTGTTTGCGCTCGCTACAGAAACCTTTTCCATTTGTAAACATACAGGACACAGATAACCGAAGTGCAAGCTTTTAAGCATATTAACGACTGTCAGCAGCCCTCAAACAGACTGGTTTACCAAAAAGCAAGTGTGTGTGATTCATATTGATTTTGGTGTATTTTATATAAAGCTAAATTCTGTTTGTGGTGCAAAACTTATCTTTACTGATGTAATGGACAAAAATACCTGGATGGTCCTGCATGTGCTGTAACTATTTGATTTAAAACCAGATGATTTTGATTTATTCAGTAATTATAGTTCTGCAAATTTGTATTTATTTTTTTCTCCCTCTCTGGTGTGTATGTGTGTATGTATCATGGACAAAACCAGCAGACATAACTGCCTCTTGATTCTAACACACATTCCTCTCAATTCACTTTTAATGCTTAATTGAAAATTGATTTGTATTATTTGCTTCATGTTGGTTCGGAAAACGATCTCTTGCTGTGGGATCTTTTTGTATTTTATTTTTTAACAGAATTTGTTTTTATTCGTACAGTGGCAGTAAAACCTGTTACTATTTGTTGTCATAACCAATAAATGCTTTTCATCAAGAGATTGTCTACACACTATTACTTGGCTACATTTAGTTGTTTGTCTGTGAGAAATCTGGACATCTTTAACTGAAATAAATCTTTCAGATTCCATGTATTTTTTCATTCAGCAGGTGTTGGTTTTTCCAGCACTGAACAACGGAGGACAGTCTTACTCGCTCCCAGTTTCTTGTTAATTCTAGTTAATGTTGAGTCTGCAGATATTGTGCTGAAAAAGACTCCAGTTGTGACTCCAGATCAGTGGCTTTATGCCTGGGAATAAAACAAATGTTATATTTTCAGATCACTTAAAACTAAACTTTTTTAAACTAATTGTATTACCAGTGTAGCCTGGCTTCTGAGACAAAAAAAAAAGCTACATAGGAGCTGAAACAGTCAATGAAAACAGTTATATTGAGAATTTAGCTGCATTAAAATACATTATGTGGCTACAGAGAAGCAAAATAATATGACGCACTGACGTAATGAATATGCAAATTGACGTATGGCGTCATCTAGCGACTTTTCAAGCTGGATTTAGCTACTTTCGATTGAAAAAAGCCTGAAGACACCGTAACCAATTGTAGCTAGCTTCATTAATGTCTTTAATGGAAAATGTCTTTACTTACTTTAATTACTTGTGCTCCATTTTCAAAGAAAAAATTATTAACTTAAAATAAATTAACTTATTGATCATCTTCAGAGAACCTAATTCTGCTGGTTCAAACTCGCTTTATGCCTTGGAAGGCCTTGGAAGAATTGATCTACAATGGTTTACTAACAGTTGTTGATGTTAAAGAAATGGTTTACCCAACAATGAAAATTCTGTCGTCATACCCTTAAGTAGTTGCAAATCTATGAATTTCTTTGTTCTTTGGGACACAAAGGAAGATATTTTGAAAAAATTAGTTTTGGGTCACCACCACTGATCTACTGTATATATAATGTTCTCTATATAGATCAGTGGTCACCACTGACTTCCATAGTATTTTTTTTTTCTTGATTTGGAAGTCAATGGTGACCAAAACAGCCTGGTTACAAACTTTATTTCAAAATATACTGTAGGCAGAACAAAGAAATTCATGCAGGTTTAGTACTACTTGAGAGAGGGTAAATACATTTTTGAGTGAACTACTCCTTTAAGCTGGGATACAAAAACTATTTGAGCTATTTAAAACCACATCAGCTCAGAAAAATATAGCTTAAAATGCTCATAAAAAACTCATAAAAATCAAAATTTCAAATCAAATATCAATATCAAATAAACATGAAATGCTGTTATATGATGCTGCCCCACCTTTGTTGTGCTTACTTCTACAGGATTACCAATTGACAAGGATTTGCTTTCAATTAAAGGTAATTATCTCCAGTATGAGCTGTCATTCTCTCTCACGCACATCGTGACTGCTCTACCTGAGGGTTTTGGAGTGTCTCTGGACACTCTCCAGGCGTTGAATCCTGGCGCTGAGTCTGCGGATCTCGGTTTCAAGCTCCATCTCGCTCTTGTCAACCTGTTGGCACATGCGGGCAAAGACAGCCACCATCTCCCTGCAAGAACGCAGAGAGGCACATCCTTCATTCATCGCCCACACATGCTCATCCTACAGATCATATAAACCAATATTTCAGACGTCTCAAAATGTTTGTATGCAGGTAGGTGAAGTGCAGCGTTGTTTTTTCAGCTGTCAGCTCGTGGATGAAATATTCACTCAACATTGCCATGATTAAGTGCTGGGAAAGGCAGCTGATGTGTCACATAATTTACCTTTTACTAAGTCCATGTCCGTCAGTGCGCAAAGTTGATGGACAGATTTAAATTTTGGTTTGAAGTGGGAAATCAAAAAGTAGATTCAGAATGCATTCCATTTACGGTGTTTGTACGGGAAATGTTCATGGGAAATTTGAACGTTGCTTGGTTGGAAAGTGATTTGGTTATTAGCTGTGCTTCATACATCCATAACACAATTGACTATAGACAACTAACTATTTGTTTTGTTCACAAATTTTCATAGAATGCTGCTCATGTAAAAGGAGACATATTTACACAAGTGAAAACGTTTTCGCAGAAAACACAGATTTCACAACAGTCCATGATTTCCTGAATTGACCAACAGAAGGTTGCGTTGTTTGAAAGTGACTTGTGTGTGAGCTGTGCTTCAAACATAGCTTTACTATTGACAAAACACAATATTGTATATGGATGTGTCTGCACCTTGAAGTTATATTTCAGCCCAGAGTATCCCATATTATCTAGGACTAAAAAACGAAAGCTAGTATGTTTTCAGATGACATTTTGCATGCTACAGCAAAGAGCACTTCTCTCTTTAGACATTTGTCTGTGCTGTTAATTACAAAACTGTCATGTGATTTTTTTATACGTTTTACAACTTCACTCCCTATTTAGAGGAAAGAGTAGCCAGAACATTCTGTTAAACATCTCCTTTGGAATGACAGAAGGTTGAATAGATGATTTTTGTTAGGTCTGTCACTCACTGTTGCACCTGCTGTCCGCAGTCACTGCTGATAATGTGTGAAATGGCCTGTAGTCTTTGAGTGGCAAAGTCCACAAACTGCTGCTTAAGCGCCCTCTCTTTAGCGCTGTTTGTCCAGGTCAGTCTTTCATACAGATATAGAAAACTGTAGAAACTCACAGAAAGTACAATAACCCTCCATCCCACAGAACGCCACACCTGTCCAAAAAAAAAAAAAAATCAATAAATAAGTTTATTTAACATCATTGTATTTATAATGAATATTATAGAACTTAAACAAGTTGTCACCTGAAGCGCTTCCTGGTGTAAAGAATTTTTTATCTGATATATCTTACCACTCCAGCAATGACCAGCATGCCAACTGATGCTCTGGAAGTGAGAGAGACCAATCCTGTTGCCATGGACATTGCCAACTCCTCATGGGGAGAGGAAGAGGTGACCTGTGGACAAAGCATGTTACATCACTTTAGGCCCATTTATTTTTGATATGTTTGCTATTAGAGATCATTAAAGCAACACATTAAAACACACACACACACACACACACACACACA
>JAUYWG010000032.1:2689270-2709235 GCA_034779775.1 Enteromius afrohamiltoni
TTCAGTCTGTCTTTGTCTGTTGTTGAAGTTACGTCATGTCTGTTATGAGCTCTGCGTAGCTCTCCGCGGTTTCCTTTGTTTATGAGTTCATTAAATGTTTCTTTTGCAATCCCGTTTCCGAGTCTTGCCCGTCGTGAAAGGGAGCGAGAGCGCGAGTTACACTTTGCAACTACATGTCAACTAGCAGTCATTAGAGTATTAGTAGACTGTTTGCTTAATAACTTCTGTCACTTTATTTTGATCATACAACACACTGACTATCAGAAACTTTGCAAGTATATGACAACTTATTCTACAAACCCTACACCTACCCCTAACAGTCTACTCTGAGAGTTAGTAGACATGTAACTGAGAATAAATGAGAATTAGTTTGACATGTAGTTACACAGTTAGGGTTAGGGTTACGTATAGTATAGTTAGTATAGTCTAATAAAGTGTAAACCATAATTACATATCCAGTACTGACTGATAATAATAAATGAGGAAAAGAAAGTTTATGAGGTATACTGAGTACTGAGTAGCGATTAGTTACTCTGTCTACTTACAGTGTTCATGATGGTAGACTCAGAGTTGGCCACAAGCACAAAGACATCAGCATCTAAACAAAACTTTTCAATCCAGCTGTCCAGCTCTGATGTGACATCGGTGCCTGGGCTGCAGATTGACAAGAGTGTGTGTTATTAATATTTCATGACTTTGTGTGTGTGTCTTCTCTCTCTCTCTCTGAATTGCCCTGTTTGCTGATGGAGATTCATATTTGGCTGTCTGGAAGCCCTGGTGCCCAAATCATCATCATCTTCACCTTGAGATGTGCAGACGTCCATACACAAATGCCTGAATATTGTCTAGCTTTTGGGACTAATCAGGATGACTAATGTATTTATGCTATTAGCGACCTCTGTTAGAGTATATATCCTTTTGTCTGTAAGATGTGAGAAGAGCAGCCGAACTCAACACGAGTGTTGTAGTTGACTTCTGCGGAAGAAACTATTTTCTTCAGTAAATTTTTCTTCAATTGATTCCATCTCAGACTCCTGGTTTTCATTCAACAAACACCTGGTCCTAGGGTCATAACTGTTATTTCCCCAACAATACCTAGAAGAACACTGCCAAAGTCTATTGGTGCTTGCACGCTTTACAACACAGAAACCTTGTGGAGTTCTTGGCAAAAGTCTATGTATCTGCTAAGCAACTGTCCAGGTCTGTTGTTCATGTGCCAAATCTGTCCTGCAAAACATTAATTCAGCTCTGACAACCCATACCTGTCCATCAGGACCAGATCATCTCTCAGCAGGGCACACTTAGCTTTGGGCCAAAACACTCGGACCAGACAGCCTGAGTCTTGGTTCCGGTCCATATGCAGAGCGTGGGCAAGCTGATTGACTGTCTGTATGATAAAAAAAACTTTAAGGCTCTTCAAGATAGAAAACAAAGTATTTAAATCATGCCACAAAACTCTAACACCTTTATGCACATGTTATTAAAATATCAAACGGAATAGTTCACCCAAAAAATTTAAATACTGTCATTATTTACTCAACCTTAAGTAGGATCTGTGTTTGTTCTGCCGAAGATATTTTGAAGAAAGGATATAACCAGGTTGTTTTGGAACACCATTGACTTGCATAGTTTTTTTTTTCCTATTATGGAAGTCAATGAAGACCAAAACAACCTGGTTACAAACCTTCTTCAAAATATCTTCCTTTGTTTTCAGCAGAAAAAATAAATTCATACAGATTTGGGACTACTTGAGGGTGAGTAAATGATGTTAAAATGATAATTTTTGGGTGAACATTTTTTTTTATTGTGTAAAAAGCCTTGTGGGCAGCTCATTAACACATGGTGCTGTTGTGCTACGGGAATCCCAAGTTCGAGTTCCAGCTTGTGGCTCTTTCCCTACTTAGATACAAAAAAGTCCTACATAACTTGCCACGGCATTAAAAAAAAAAAAAAAAAAACTTTTCATTTGATAAATATTGACATATTATCATACACTCCCCCTAAAGTTGTCTCATGCCATGTTATAATACTTAACATAGATTAAAAATAGCTCAAATTAATGTAGTTTGCAAACATAATTAGCTCTGGAAACTTGCGCCATACTTCAATGCTTTTCCTCTCTTCAGAGTCCTCAGTGGTAAGGTAGGCATGTTCCCCGTCTGTGCCCTCCACACTCAGGAAACAGTTAGTGGTGTGGCCGATTCCACTGGGCAGAACCCGTTCCCTTAGCATAGCATTAATTACTGTGCTCTTTCCATTACTGGTCCTGAAAAACAAAATACAGTAACAAATCGTACATTTAGCTTGTCTGATTCCATATTATCTCAAAACAAATCAGAGATAAGAGAGAGAGAGAGAGAGAGAGAGAGAAAGAAAGAAAGAAGAGCTGAAGAGCTATAGCAAAAAATAGTCAATTTCATTCTGCTAGAATGTTGATACCATTTGGTTTAGATACCAGTAAACGTAGATTAGTCATTGTTGTACCTGCCAAAGAAGGCCACCTTCATATGTCTGCGGGCTAGCACATCTTTGATGACGGTTAGTTTCCTGGAGCAGGCCTGGATCTGCAGACACTGTTTTTCCTCTGCTACATGCTCAAGATCCTCACTCTTCCACGTCTCTGGGTACCACACATTAAAGACCATCATATAGTGAAGAGCAGGACCAGACTTTGCTGATTGTTAAGACTTCTTTTTTAATATTTAATATTTTATTTTGCAGCCTCATGCTAATATGCTTTAAACATTTTTAACATCAATCGACACCCTATAATGTCAAAGCAAAAATGGATTTTATATCTTTGAAATGTTTGATATCTCTGCACACCTGGATTTGGGATTTTTATTTATTTATTTAGCCATTCTTCTCTGCAGATTCTTTCAAGGTCAGTCTCGTTGAAAGGGGGGCTGTTGGTAGAGAGCTATTTTCGAGATTCTTTATAGATTTTCATTTTGGTTCAAGTTTGGACTTTGTCTGGGCCACTCCTGCACTCTGGTCTTAACTGTGTGCTTGAGGTCATTGTTCTGCTTTGTTCTTAGCCAAGTCTAAGGCCGTTAGCGCTCAGGATGAGGTTTTCATTAAAAGGATATTTCACCCAAAAATTAAGGTTTTGTCATTTTCAATCTCATGTCATTTTCTGTGGAACATAAAATATATTTCGAAAAAAAATGTCTGTCTGTCTGCGTGTGTGTTTTTCCGTGCCATAGAAACGCATAGTAACCAAAGCTTTTTGATTAGCAATCTACCAAATATTTTCATTTTCAGTTTTGGTGGAGCTGTCAAGAGCTCTGTTTTGTGCAGCCTCAGCTTTTCTTTTTACCCTGACCAGTCCTTTAGTACTGTTGCTGAAAACATGTGATGTTACCACCATGCTTCATCGATTGGGATGCTTTTGGGGGTTGTGGTGATAGGTGTCCCATCACGTTTCTCCCCTCACTACTTATTTCTGTCCAAACTCAGTCCTGGAGGGCCGGTGTCCGGCAGAGTTTAGCTCCAACTTGCCTCAACACACCCGTATGGAAGTTTCTAACATCAGGGCAGCCCTGTACAGTTGAATTTGCCATAGATTGAACCCATTTGTGGTTCGACTTGGAAAAACGGATTTGTGCTACATCACCATCACCCCGCTATGTACGAGAACTGAAGGACCTGCTACCCCAGGTGACTTATCACCACTATTCCGAATTAATACCTCACCATGTGGCTGTTTTTTTGTGGATCTTACAGGTTATTAGATGTGTGATCGCAATGTAGTGGTTCATCATCAGCAGAAAGGTTTGTCCTTACCTTCTACAAAATCTGAACAATCTCTAACAAACTCCAACAGCTGGTGAAACACAGCACTGATTGTTCTCTTGGCCACCACAAAGTGCTGAAGTGGTGAAACATTGTCCTGCTCCATGTTTAAAAACTGAAAGCACAGTAAAAACATGCCTGAAGAAAACACAGTGACATAACAGTCTATTAACCTACAGGCAGCCTTTGGTACTCACCCACTTAGACAACAGAATTTCAGCTGTACAATTCAAGTAGTGCCATTTTTCAATTGAGGTCAAAGAGCATCTTCATTAAAAGGAAATTAAACAAATCTTTTCTGGGCCTGTAGATATTAGTGAAGTCTTTCTGTGTACAGGATACTGAGACTGTCTGATGAGATTTAGCAATACTGAGCATGTCTTTACAGAGCAGGAACGGTGACCTCAAATCCTCTTATCCAGGACTTAATGAAGCAGACATCTCCCAGTCACCTGTCTCTAACCACAAACTGCTATCTTAAGCATCTGTTAGATAGTGTTAGCTATATGTTTTTGATGCATTTTAGTATTTCATAAGCGGATGTTTTATGAATTTTTAATGTACGTTTAATTTTTTGCAGTAGTGGTTTTTACAGAATCATTAAAATTGCCCTTATTCATGCTTCATTCAAAACACATTGATCTAGGTGGAAAATTCTGAATGTTTACCCTTATCAGCTGCAAAAATGAGGTTTGTGTGTCTCATTTTAATTGTCCTGATCTTATTGAAAGAATCTGGCAAAGAGATGTGCCAGTGCTCCCTTGTTTGAATTTTGTAAACAATTACACTTAATAGGGCTTTATAAAATCCAGGATTTTAAAAGCTTCATTTGTATTGTACATAGAAGTATCTAGTATAAAGACCACACAGATGCTGTCCTCTCGGCCAGGAAAAAGCAAGAACAGAAAACTGATAAAGAAGGAGGTGTGGTGGTTTGCTACATAAGAATGTGCAACCTTCCTCCTAACTGTCATCATTTTTAACAGTACATTTCTGCATATCTGAAATGCACATTTCTGCCCCACCCAAATGTCTCTCACTGCTTGCAAATTAAGGATAGAGCCTACATAAGCACTACCTTCCTTCTGTTTCTGATATTTTACTTCTATTAGATTTTCATGTTTATTCATCTTAAAGTGGCATCTCTGATTACAAGACCATAAAGAGGCATTAGGACCCTGCAGCTGAGGATTACGGGGAGAGTAGGCTAAGTGCTGGCAGAGACAGATGAATGAGCTAAACACAAGACAAACAAAAGAAGGGACCCAGGAACTGAATGTAGTAGAGAGACAGGGAGAGATGGTCAGATAAGAGACCAGGAGGCTGAAGAGAGACAAAGTGACAGGTCAAGATTCAGATGCAGATATCAGGAGGAGTGCACAAACTTGAAGAGGAGGAGGAGTCTGGTCTGAGAGGAAGCTAAAAAGAGTGGAGCGCGAAAAGGAGCCCTTTAAAACAGAGTGATCCTTTCTGAGATGTGGAATAAACTGGAGTTTGGCAAAGAGGACCTCAACTAAAACAATTCTTCATCACTGAAGGAATTACCGAAAATATAAACACAAGGAACTGTGCAAAGGAGGAGACCAGAGGACAATCAAACATTATTAAAAACAGAAAGAAGACGTGGAGATACCACCCACAGAGAGAGAGTATACCACACACAGGGTTTATCACAGGTAATCACACTGCAACTGAGCAACAGACACTAACCATCAACAAATACACGCACACGCATTCATTTATGGAATACACACCTACAATGTGAGTGTAACACATTGGCTGAACAAGTCAAGCTTACAGAGTTTAGACTGTAGTCTGGAGGCATAGAGAATTTTGGCTGTCACAGGGGACGGATTGACTGAATGGGTAGAAGCATGGTGAGGCCCTGCGCACAACTCTCTTGGCACTCTGAACATTCTGTCCATCAAAATACGAACTGATCTAAGAACAGATTTCTTCTCCATGTCAGAATCACCGGGGAATTAAAGTAGAATATTAGCAGATCTCAGACCGAATCACCTTTTTCCAAACCAAGAGCCAACATTAGAGGATTCCTCCTAAAGAGTATTTACGCCTTGAAGAAGCAGCACTCTGATTTCTCACCTCCACTCTTGGATATCCTTCTGAACTAAGGATCGATTCCACCGTGTTACCCACAGGACTTCTGGTCACCTCTCTGAGCTGGAATGGAAGTGCACTGAGCTGCTAAGAAGGAGTTGAGTAAGATAGACGTTCACCTACACCGCAGCATGAAGCTCAGGAATGGGGCAAGAGGGGCACTGCTGGCCTTGCTGCTGAGTTTACTGCTGTCTATCTGCACCACACAAGAGAGTGAGGAGAGTCTGGAGCTCCTAGAGGAAAACAATACACTCAGCACTGAGAGCCCTGTAAGTCAAATCTGATACACACACTTGCTGTTCATCTGTCAAGGCTTTAGGCAGTACACATATGCAAAGTATATCAGTTCTCTAAATTTTTAGGGTATGACAAACATTAGACATGAGGGGAGGGGGGTAATGGAATTCATAAACATTGTATAGAATATGACCTCACTGTAAAAACCAATTCCTCTCAACAGGAGGAGTTTAAATATTTAAAGGTTTGTTTACACAGGTGATGCTCAGAAATGCTTCATTTTTACAGGATACTGTATCTTCTGACATAATCAACGTGAGTCCCCACAGGACATGGATAGTCTTTAGGGACAACCCCAACAAGGGTGGAAATAACAAACCAAAAGGAAATAAAAAACTCTCCAAGGTAATCTCTGATCCAATGTATAGGCATTACACACCATGCTAAAGATGCGTAATATCAATACATAGAATAAGTGCATATTGATTTCAGGCTACTGAAAAAAAGCTTTAAGAAGCATGTATGAAAACAGATTTAGCACAGCACACACAGATACAAATAGTGAGGCCTAGAAAGTGAAAGATTATTAAACCTCTTCAAATTATGTAATGTAATCTGAAATTTTCTACATGTCCAGCACGGCCTTCCAGGTCCACCAGGCCCTCCTGGTCCCCAGGGGCCTCCTGGTCCACCGGGCCCCCTACTGCCTCATCATGCAGAGTTGATACAGGACTTCCAAGTAAAACTAAAAGGTATACACCATTACCCATCATGCCAAACCAAGAAATCTCATGATACATCCCTCTGCCAGACCTGACAACGTGTTCAAATACAATTTGATCAGAAGTTTGCCCTATACATTCTGTATGTATCTCTTATTAACAAACCTGAGAAAACTCCATACGCTAAACTGTCATATAAGAGAGAAATATAAAATGTGTCTGTTGATCTACATTGTGCATAATCTAATGATTCAGTTCAAATCAATCGCTTTGTCGGAGTGATGGATGCACACTAAATGCAAAAACCAGATGCTGGTGCACAAATCAGCTGTAAATGCTTTTTATCAATTTGGTTAAACATATGAATATGTTAGTTATTATGGTCCAACAGCTTTTAGTTAATGTTTGGGCTAAGTCACTTTCAGAACTGCTTGACGTTTGGGATATGTGTTGTCATGCTCATTTGTTTTTGAGGCTGCTAGTCTGATTGTTGGCTGGGCTGATCTCTTAATAGGTGTAATTTTCCAGGACGTGGATTTGACTTGGCCTGGCCAAAGAATTCCACAGATACCAGATTTTGTGTGTGTGTGTGCATGTTTGTGTGTGGAATGAGTGTTGGAGCTTTGCCAGGAAAGCAGACACAGGTCTGTTTGTGCTCTGGTACTGTGAGCTGCAGGCTGTTCTGACAGCAATATAAAACATAAAGGCTCTTATTCACACAGAAAAGTGCAGTGGCGCCGTATGCTCATACATTCTAGCATTCTCATTGCCTCACACTCTGTCTGCTCATACATAGACTCAACCACTCCAAATATTTACATCTTCTCTTCACTGTGAGATTGTTAAATGGCTTTATATGCAGCCAAGTGTCCATCAAATACAATCCAAAACATTTTCCACTAGCTGTATGAAGGTGCCTAGTCTATTGAGTTACACCTTGTCTCAAATCCTTTAGAATAACGTAGAAAAAAGAGAATTAGTTCTTTTGTGCATTTGACAAACAACCTCACAATCCTGTAATAACCTTTCCACTCAGAGATGGTAGGAAGCCACTGCCTGCTCTGTGATCAAACCCCTCGCGTGGCCACAGCTTTCCGTTGCCGACTGCACCACAACCTGGTGGTCCACCGGCGCAGTCTGCAGGAGCTTCAGCCCTTCAACACTGTAAGTGGGAAACAATCCTTTCCAAACTAGAAACAATTTACTCATTCCCATAACCATGACTTAGCAGCCCCAGAGCTGTGAAACTAAATGTGAACTATAAAAGAAGCTTTTATTTCTCTGAAGTAGCACTAACTTCTAGATGTATTGATTTAGCAGCAATGTTGGCTTTGGCTGATGGTGAAACAGACTGGCAAGCAATGGGGAAGGGTTGGCAATGGAAGAGACTGGCAATGGCATTTAATTATCCCACTTCTGTGTTTTCCACAGCCCTCAAACACAGAGCAGTTCCATCAGAGGGGACAAGGCTTTAACGCCAGCAGTGGCCGGTACACAGCTCCAGTGTCTGGGTTCTACCAGCTAACAGCTAGTCTGCTACTGGGTATGTAGTTTAGATTTTGGTACGGAAGTTTTGGGGGGGCCAGGATTGCTATATTGCCTAAAATATCTAGATCTTGGCTTTGTTTGTGTGAGACCGATCTGTGTATGACGTATGTTTTCGAAACGTTTTCGAGGTACTTTGAATCAAAGCAATATAGAAATCCTGGACGCATCCGGGAAAAATGGCAAGTATTGGTCATACTAAGGTTGTTACTGGGGTGGTTTCTTCAAATCTTAACCTTCCCGATTTGTATTCTATGTACCCCTAAAACAGAGAACTGGCAACTTCATTCTGGGATGAGAGTTTAGCTCCATCTCTATTTTAGCTAAACTTTGCCCTCTAGATCTGGGGTTGCCTGTACCCTTAATTATTAGTACTGAAAAACTGCACTATTGACTTCAGCCTCTCTGCTGCTAACTGTGAAACATAAATTAAATGCTACTTGCAGCATAAACCTTACATTCTGGTTCAGCACTGCCTTTTCTATGCCTGTCTGATTGTTATGGGTAATCAGACAGTATTAGATAAAAATCTCTTCGATTTTAAGAAGAAATTCCAAAAAAGACCTATGAGCAAGTATCATATGTACTACTGTGGTTCTGTTACATGTTAACTAGCTGACTAGTTCTAGTCTACACACTACTATGTACTGTGACAACAAGCTACAAACACTCTTTAGCACCCACGCACTCAAGAGCAGGACCTTCTTTTGCATTTACTGACATGATATTAAGAGGCAAGAATGAATGATGTAAGCAACTGGAATTTCCCTTGAAATGTTACTTGACAGCTCACAGATTAAATCAATATAGTCCATTTACTGTAGTGAATTTGTTTGAATACAGATTTGGCATGTACTTTCTTAATAACGCAATTTCCATCAATTTATCTATTCACTGAACAAGCGTAGCCCAGCTGAAACTGCTCTCAAGGCCAAGTCACCTTTAATTCTCTTCGTACAACACAGATTTATACAAAATTGAAATCTAAGTGAAATCTTCAGTTTGGTTTAATAACTGTGTCAATGTTGCAAAATGTGGCTCTGAAGCTTAGTTGTGACAATAGTGCCAGTTCAGGTTTTGTGTCTTTCAGACTTCATGAAACAAAAAAAATTGTCATACTGTAATGTATGGTGGCCGAGAAATCTCAATGCTCTGCAACTTAAGAAAACATATGCAAACAGAAAAAAACGCATGCAAACAGAAGAAAATATATGCAAACAGAAGAAAAAGCATGCAAACAGAAAAAAACCACATACAAACAGAAGAAAACGCATGCAAACAGAAAAAAAACGTATGCAAACAGAAGAAAACGCATGCAAACAGAAAAAAAACGTATGCAAACAGAAGAAAAGGCATGCAAACAGAAAAAAAACACATGCAAACAGAAGAAAAGGCATGCAAACAGAAAAAAACACATGCAAACAGAAGAAAAGGCATGCAAACAGAAAAACCACATGCAAACAGAAGAAAATATATGCAAACAGAAAAAAAACACATGCAAACAGAAGAAAAGGCATGCAAATAGAAAAAAACACACGCAAACAGAAGAAAAGGCATGCAAACAGAAAAAAACACATGCAAACAGAAGAAAAGGCATGCAAACAGAAAAAAACGTATGCAAACAGAAGAAAACGCATGCAAAGAGAAAAAAACACACGCAAACAGAAGAAAAGGCATGCAAACAGAAAACACACACAAACAGAAGAAAACGCATGCAAACAGAAAAAAACCACATGCAAACAGAAGAAAATATATGCAAACAGAAAAAAACACATGCAAACAGAAGAAAACGCATGCAAACAGAAGAAAATGCATGCAAAAAAACCCCTCACCTTTTAGTTCAATGATAACATCTCTGATCTGACCAAAAGCCACAGAACAAATAATCAAGTCCCAGATGGGTTCGTCACTTTTTTTGGTTCCCCTGAAACATTTCCGTTGTGGTCCGTGCTGTTTACAGTGCGTTGGTTTACTGTGTTTGGTTGTGTTGTGAGAATTTGCAGTTTGCATGTTTTCTTCTGTTTGCATGTGTTTTCTTAAGTGTGCAGCACGTTGAGCTCTCTCAGCCACCGTAGTATTGTAGCAAAATTTGAATTTTTAGGCATCCAAATTTCATGAAATATTCATACTTGACAACAACACATGATTAAAAATAATAAGCCAAACAATATGCACCAGGTAATTGAGTTTTCCCATTTAGACCAAATACACAAAAAAACAAGCTTTATTGCATCATTTTGCTGGCTGAAGTAATACTCTATCCCTGTTTGCATCATGTTACTTGTGTGTTGCCTATCCAACAGCCTGTCCCTTAGATAAAGCTCAGTGGAACAGGGTGGGGTCCCAGTACCACTGAAAATGTCTCCTGTCACAATCCCTTTAACTCTGCATCATGTATCTGTGTTTTTTTTCTTTCTCAGAAACCAACGAGTCTCAGAAAAAGCCTCATGCCAGGCAGAGGGACAGCGTTAAAGCCTCAATATGTATAGAGTCTCTTTGTCAGAGTAATGTGTAAGTAGTAATGCTCCATAATCACCAATAGCACTGACCGTTCGAACTGTTATTCTAACAAGTCAAGCAAATGAGTCCTAAACCATGATTAATGTGTTTATAATGATGCAGGTCTTTGGAGACAGTGACCGGAGTGAGCGCTACAGGGGGAGTATTCAGTATTCTCCTGACCGGGACTCTTTACCTACAGGTATTACTGACTGACATAGTAAGCTCGTTTAACTGAAATTGTTTATGCTAATAATGCTGACTCTGAAAATGTCCATATTTGGGCCAACTTTTTATTTTTGTTCAGACACAGGGACATCTTCTGCTCCAGAGCCCTTGACAATCGTATCTGCTGTAGTAAACTGTACATATGCATTATTGCCTCTTTTAATAATGTGATGCTTGCTTTTCGCAGGCTGAAGAATATGTCTCTATTCTTATTGACAATGGGACAGGCTCAGCCCTTACAGTTCTCCAAGACAGTCTGTTTTCTGGCATTCTTATTGGAGTATGAGGAAACAAACAAAACACAAACCAATGACTACAAAGAAGCCCATTTTTACAGTGCTGACACAATACATATCTTTATTAGGTAAGGTATTCAGGACATATTAGAATAATCATTTCATAAAAGGGAGGACTCTTTCAAGCATCTAAAAGAGACTCTGCGTATTACCACTGTTGTAAAGGGCAGTAGGATTGCACTGCTATTTCTTTCTAAAATAATAGCGACATTTAAACTCTGTTCATAGAGGTGTATGTATTTTTTTTCATGTGGTATGTGTATGCATTCCATTCTTAACAGGGCTGAAGTTTTATTTATTTGCATTTGCTTTTTCGAAAAGAATATTGATATTTATGTATATTTGCAATAAAATTCCATTACTGCTGAAACGTGCTCTGGGAATTTATTTCAGGGAATACAGTGATTTATATGAATAGCACAGTTCTTGTTACTGCCTGAAGAAAGTGTTTCAACATGCATTTGCAGCTTCCTGTTGTATAAAACGACTTTATTGATTGATAACCATTTCAGAAAATAGAATGGCAGTACAAAAGTAACTACTATCAGATTTGTAGGGTATGTGGGGTGAAAAACCTAAAAACAACAGCAGCAGCTTACTTAGGTCTTGATTCCACAGAATTCTAGCAAAAGGGACTTATTTAAGCCTTTTAAATGTTAGTATTATTTGGTAATGCTGGTGAATTTCATTGTGCATGAACGAAGACACAAACACTACGTTCAGTGATGATGAATGTAGACAATATGTTCTAGTAGTACATGGGGATGAGGTCATCATGCTGGAAGTGTGGCGCCTGGTGTTTGGCGCTGTGCCCTTCAAACCACCCCCCACCCATCCTGTCTGTCTCTCCCACTCTCTTTTTCTCTGATTGCTCTGCTATACCTTCCAGGGAAACATCTAACATAGCATTTGTGGTCAGACTGCAATACCTTACAAGGATGGTTTGCTGTCAAATAATGTGCAGAAAGATAAATGAGTATATGGTAATGGCATGCTTATTTATCCCTTGACTGAAAGCAGTGTCTCATTACACACACACACACACACACAAAGAAACACATGGGCTGACACACACAAACACACTTAACTTTATCCCAATATATAGTTGGCCAACTTGGTTCCTGTTAATTGCACAAGATAGCAGGCTTTTAGCCAAAAAAATAACTTCTATTTATTTTATTCGAAATAAATAAGGAGCTGTTTTATCTAAGACATTCTGACTCTTTCCACTCTCTCTCTCAGCTTTCAGCACATTCACTCACCCCCGTAAGAGAAGCACGTCTAAAACATCTCTCCCCTCACTCAGCACCAACAAAACATTGCCAAAAGCACTAAACACACAGTATAATATAAAGGTGATGAATGACAAGCTGAGAATTCTTTTTCTCATCTTGTGTCACATGGCCATTTCTTTAATATCTAGAGGTCAACAATAACAGCATAATACATTCCAATTTTCATCTTAAGATCTTTCCTTAAAAATTTTGAAAGTAAAAGACAAAATAAAGATTAATAAACATTTTTATTTATCAAATTTATTGGCAACAGTTTGTTCAATTATAAATGAACATTAAACATAAACATAAGTCTTTTATCTTTACAGAAAAAAAAACTATTAAAAACAGCCTCATATAAAGCATTCTGGGAACCAGAAATCCTCATCAACCTTTTTTTTAACTCAAAGTTTTTTTCTAATATTGGTTCCCAGATATGTTATTTTTAACTGTAAAGATAAAGACTTTTTAATGTTTAATGGTCATTTATCTTTGAACAAACTGCCAGTTAATAACATCAATTGAAATCTACGATAAGTTACTGTCAACCAGCTGCGAGTAATACTGTAAATTCTACAAGCAGTTTTAACAGTGATGCATAGAGTGTCTTTACATATGCCTATTTTGAAAAACCATGCTTTGTCACCATCTTGTTTGGACTCTGCATTTTGCATATGGGCATGGCCATAAATAAGTGTTATATATATGTATTATAAGTGTTATATATATATAATGTTCTTATAGGCGCTAACAGCATTACGCACATGCGTGTGCTTTCACCTGGACGAAAACAAGTCTGATTACGTCAAATACATTAAAGCTTGCATATACGGTGCGTTGAGCATGGCAAAAGGACAGGAAAAGAGTAAATTTTTGTTTTATATGCACAAAAAAAAAGTATTCTTGTAGCATCGCAAAAGTGAGGTTGATCCACTGACGTCACATGGACTTTTTACCAGTGTTTTTGCTATGTTCACTTCACTATTGCTGTCTATGGAGGGTCATTGCTCTCTCACATCATCAAAAATATGATAATTTGTGTTTCGAAGATGAACAAAGTTCTTATGGGTAATGAGCAATTAATGACAGAATTCTTTTAAATGGAGGTGCACCATTTTCCCTACTCACAATAGGTGGAAACAAAAATTTTTTTTTACATTAAATTTTTTTTAAATTCATTTAGGCCTTGCTTTGTCCCTCTGATACAGATTCGGATAATACTTCAGAAATGCCTCTCTTAGTAAAGCTAAGAATAATTATCAGAATCAGAATCAGAATGGGCTTTATTGCCAGGTATGTTTACACATACAAGGAATTTGTTTTTGTGACAAAGCTTTGCAGTACAACAGAATCAAGACAAGACAGGTAATAAAAAGAATAATATACAAATATACAGAATAGTGTACAAATTATGAGAAAATATTATGCTAACCATGTTTTTTTTTTTTTTATGTTTTGTCTGCTCTTTCTCCCAGGGTAGTGATGATTAGGGTTTGGGGTTTGAAATGGTAAGGACTTTTTGTTGTATGTTAATCAGTTTGGTGTAGGGTTGTTTCATGTTTTCTTGACAAAATGCCAGTAATAAAAACATTGGAAATAAAAGTTCAAACTCAATTAAGGGTCTTTATCTCATACACATCAGACTGTAGACATTCAAGCAGATTATCACAATAGAAAATTAGAAAATTATCACAATTATCTTTCATTCATTAGCCGTGGGTTTCTTCTATGGCATGAATTTAATGCTACAACAGTGTCCTCTGTTGGTTAAATAATGCATACTAAGTTTCAAGATTTTTTTTATGCCCGGAAATTCCAGCCAGGTCACATCAAAAATGAATAAACAATAAACATCCTTGCAAGTGAATTGAAAGAAACCAGGAGGATATGGCTAAAAGCCTAAAAATCACATGCTTGTGGAAAAACAAAACAATGTTGAATGTTCTTTCACCGCATAGATCTTGTTGATCCTTAAAGAAACTTTAATTTCGAGTCCACTTTTGGCAAAAAGATCAATTTGCGGTTGCTGATTAAAGAGCCAAGGAAGTCAATCTTCTAAGTCGGCTTAGTCTTGGAGAAGGAGGACACTGTCTCATACTGTACTTGGAAGGTAGTTTTGGTGTTTTAGGCATTGGAAGTGGATCCAGTGGTTCAGCCACCTTCACAGTATTCTTACCGTAGAGTTTCTTCTCATAGTGCAGAAGTTGGGCCCAGAATCCTGTATTAAGGCTTATATAGGGTCTGCTGTCTTTAACCCACTTATGTGCCTGTCGCAGAGTCACTCCTTTATACTTCATGAGGTAGGCCATTATCAGAGCAGGTGAGCGACTCATGCCCGCAGCACAGTGCACTAGGGTCCCTCCAGATCTGTTGCCATGGATTCGAGCTGCCACGTGGTCAAAATGATCACCTAGACGGGCATTTGGGAGGTCGGACACTGCAACACGTATGCACTCCACACCTGGGTAAATAGGAGAGGTGTGGGACAGAGTAACGTTCACGATCAGTGTAATGCCTTTCCGGGTCATAAGTGCCTGATTCAAAGGAGCATCAGCCCCACTCAGGAAGAGAGTTGGTGTTATCTGTGATATTGACATATGGCTGCATGGAAAGAAATAATATCAGTTTCTTTTTTTAAACAACAATGCAAAACAAGTTTGGGAACAAAGCTACTTCCATGATACTTTATTATTATTAAGGTCTACTGTATATAGCTAGTTCTTATAAACAATTAATGAACGGGTAGATGCAATTGTTCATTAGACCACACAAAATCCCAAATGTGTACAGGTCAATGAAAATCTAAGGAAAAGAGAAGTACAAATCTGCTGTCATGATTCATTGATCCTGTAAAACACATGTGCCAAGTTCTTAGAAATGTATTAATGTTAAACAGATATTGTTTTGGAAATTAAAAAAAAAAAAGTTTAAAAAATGTTTTCATAAAAAAATCTTCAAGCGTGAAACAACAGGCAACATTAACAATACCACATCTTTGTATACAATGTACAAAGATGCACAAGATGCCTGTTAAAGGCATTGTATGAATTTATATATAAACTAATAGCCTATAACACAAAATAATGAGAATCACATCATTGACCTGTACACATTATATTAGAAATGTAAGCTTTCAGTAACTGACCTGGTCCCTTGGTGTGGTCTCTTTCACATTTGAGCTCTACATTAGAATGCTATGGATCGCCTGTTGGCGAGTTCAAACCCTAAAAAGGCTTTAAAGACAGCTGGCCAATGAAGAGACAGATTAATTTTAAACTTCTCTGCCTGTTTGGCAATCGCTTCATATGACAGACACAAGCCTATCCGTTTATGAAACCAAACAACTGATGAACTTTGATCAACTTTTGATGACAGTGTTTGAAAAGATCATTTTGCAATATGTGTTGTGCACTTTGTATATATATATATATATATAAACACACAAGCATGTATATATTTAAGAAATACTATGTATAATGTTCAAAAACATATGGTCTCTTCATTCCTCCTCCAAAAAAATCGTGGTCTCTTATTATTATTATTTTTTTCTGGGCCTTTAAACGTTTCATATATTGCAGTCATGGAGAAAAGTTTAACTAAGTTCTCTTTTAAATGCAGAAAAATAGGTGTCGTCCTTGTACTTTGTACTAAGTCGGTGTATATCCGTCGCGTACAACAACGTCACTGTGAATAGTTGTCATCGCAATACAACAACTTCCTGTTTTCGATCCACACATTGAATAATGGCTGAATTAAACCGACAGCTCCAGGAATATTTGGCTCAGTCTAAAAGCGGCTCAAAGACGATATCACAGTCCAGTTCCAGCACTGCAATAGACATCGATGAATCCACCGCGGTGCCGGGGAGTTGGTTCGGCAGCTGGTCGAGTCCGTTCTCTGGATCAAGTAGCCGTGGAGCGTCATCAGGCCAGGGATCGAGCAGCGGCTTCTCGTGGCCGTGGTCGTCGGAGCCTGACCCGTGTTTGCCGGGCATGAGTCGATCCCAGCGGCTGATTGCGTTCGGAACGTGTATTTTCTTCTCTGCCCTGTGCTTTGGACTCTCGGCGCTTTACGCTCCTTTACTCTTACTGAAGGCTCGTAAGTTCGCTCTGCTGTGGTCGCTTGGATCCGTGTTCGCGCTCCTCGGGGCAGCGATCCTCCGCGGACCCAGTAAACTCATTGCAACTCCTACACCGGGAGCCGCGGTGTACCTGTGCTCTCTGGTGGGAACTCTGTACGCGGCGCTGAGCCTCCACAGCACGCTGCTCACCGCTCTTGGAGCCTGTCTTCAGATCGCTGCTATTGTGGGTTACATCGTGGCTTTGTTGCCGGGTGGGAGTGCCGGGATGAGGTTTATCGGTAGCATGGCAGCGTCCGCTATTAAAAGAACTGTGACCGGTAAGACCATGCCTATATGAACAAGCATTTCACGGACTGGGACTTTTTTTTTTTTTAAATCACGGAAGATACTTTCTTCGCACTTTCTGGAGTGACTGGTCTGGTACTGCCGTGTTTGATTGCGACTCTGGCTGTAGCCTATACTGAGATCAGCATTCTGTTCATGTTTTGTGACTTCCACTGTGACAGGGACCATATGTATGACCAAGACATCAAATACTACTAACCTTATGTCTCTTAACTGCTCTTGAAAGTTAACCTTTTGTAAATAAACTTAAACATTACTTTTTGTTTCGCTTGCTTAAGCCACGTTATCTGAATAAAGAAGCCATTTGTTTAAGGACATATCCCTTATGCATCACATATGGTGGTGGTGGTCATAAATGTATGTCTCTATCCTGTTCGCTGAGTGTCTCCCATGACACAAGGCAGGCTATAGGCTCTGGAGGTTTTACTAATGTGCTGATGAGTTCAATTGGGCAAAAATAAGAGAGACATTAGTTGATCTGCCTGTGAGAAGTTGTGAGCTATAGAGAATCTCAGGCTTGTGTTACTGCACTTCTAGAGGAATGCAGAAAAGAAAAGTAGATCTCTAGAATCAGGACAGATACTGCTGCCTTCAAGACTATTCATTCGTGTCAGACAAACCACTAAGGAGTGGGTTAAAAAAAAGACGAGCAGAGAGATTTTACATAAATTTTGCAGTCTATTATGGTTTCATACAAAAAAAAGACAACAATATGACAAATTTTGTGACAAACTGTACACACAGAAACAAAGTCTGCAACTCTGTCACTCAAAGTAGCCTGGTAAGGTTACAGAAAGATTATATCCATTATTTTACATAAAAATGAAATTAAATAAACAGACACTGGGGGAATGAAACATTCAAGAGTCCGCTTTTCTCTAGCAATAGACATAGTCCACAAGACAATACCAGCTGGAACATTGGCCCTTACCTAGACTGACTTGCATTTGCTGGATGACAGAATCTGAGGAAATCAGTGGTACACAAAACATTTTTTGTGTTTTATACATCAGAAGCTTTAAAGCCAAAAAGAAGAAGGGGCTTAGGTGCTGGTACAAATTCAGCTGCCACTGTCCAAGTGAATCACAAAGCAGGTCAGCTGCCCAGTGCAGGGAAGTGATGTCTGTTAAGATTTTACAGAGTCGTACCATGCATCACAAATAAAATTTCCTGGACCACAGTCAGTCCGTTACAAAACATATTCCTCTTTGCACTATGATGAGCCCCCTCTTACATCAGTTATTCTTCTCAGTGCTGATGTAAGGTAAGAACAAGGTCCATGTACTATGTGAACACCAAGCAGGTAGGCAAGGGGCATCTAGCCCTGGATAACTGGTACCACCACCTTCTATTCAAAACATCATAGAGAAAAAGCTAAACCTTAGCCTCCAGTCCAGGGATTTCATGCTAATTTTGCTGAAGTTCTTCCAGACATCTGTCCAAGCCTGCATAATTGTTCAAACCCTCAAGGAAGCTGATACTGTAGCCATGTGTGGTTCTTCATTTACCCTGTCTTCACTGTTGTCGGTTGTACCCCATTGTGCCCAGAAAAGCAGGTGTGACTATTTCTACCGTCCGCGACCTCCCCTCATAACACCACGTGGAGCCCCTCGCCTTGCGTTTGGACCCACATTAGGACCAGGACCACCTGGGTTGGGTGGCCCACCACGGCCCCAACCACCTCTTCCTCCCCGTGGTGGATGCCCATACCCTCCTTCGTCTCTTGGTGATGGTCGACCTATGTGTAGTTAGATAATATTAGTATTCAAAATGCCTTATGTACTTTACATTAAGATAAATCATTGTCATTTATCCATCCCTCACCTGCTCCTCTGTCATCAGGCCCTGCACCAGGGGAGTCCATGTCACCGGTGCCTGGTCCGTCATGCCATGGGCGTTTGCGTGGTGGCAGCGAGGCCATATCCATGCCCTGTAGAGAGGAGGAACGCTCTCTGCTGGCTGGAGAAGGACTGTCATGCATGTTGTGGTCTGGCCGCTGACCATCTCGATAACTCTCATGACCTGAACACACATACACACCAGCATATTTTTTTTGGATCCTTGACGTTAAGCTTGATGAGGCACATGTGGACACACTATATCAAGGATGTCAAACTCAGTTCCTGGAGGGCTGCAGCCCGGCATGGTTTCCAACCCTGCACCAACACATAAACCATGTAGTTTTCAAATCATTTGAATCTAAACTCTGCAGGGCTGTGGCACTTCAGGAAATTAGGTTGACACCTGTACACTATATCAAGTGTCGACAATGTACATTCAAATAAATCAGATCCTTAATATCATATGTAGTGTGCAAAACATTTTCTCATAAAAACATCCCCCCAAAAATTTAGTGGCTGCCACAATAGTAGTCTTAGGCTTCATTTGTTTTAAGTTTTAATTTGTGCTGACCAATGAAGCTCAAGTGACAAATAAAAATGGAGTAATACCAAGTTTCAAGACAGACACGGGCAAAATGGCTTTCTGTTTTTGACTAATAATTAAAGAACACCCACTATATGGTGTTATAATCTACATATTGTTTTACTAAAAACGCTTAATTTTCCACTTAGATTTCATGTAGTACTTCTACTGGTGTCAAACGATTAATTGCATTCAAAATAAAAAAATTTTTCTTCCAAAAATATACACTGCTCAAAAAAATAAAGGGAACACTTGAACAACACAATGTAACTCCAAGTCAATCACACTTCTATGAAATCAAACTGCCCACTTAGGAAGCAACACTATTTGACAATCACTTTCACATGCTGTTGTGCAAATGGAATAGACAACAGGTGGAAATTACAGGCAATTAACAAGAC
>JAUYWG010000032.1:2713198-2733843 GCA_034779775.1 Enteromius afrohamiltoni
ACTGTCCTCGGTTTCCTTCACCCATGTGTGGTGGTTTGCCTTGCATATATGGTGGAGGGCCCTGCATGTTTCCTGGTCCATGCATACCCCCTGGAGGAGGCCCCATTCCATGCATATTTCCCATGCCCTGCATATTACCATGTGTCCTGGGTGGAGGTCCCATCATATTTCCTGGCATGGGTCCCTGAGGGCCCACCATGTTTCCATGCGGCACAGGCCCCCTCATGTCCTGATGCATCATACCTCCCTGTGGCCCTTGACCTCTTGGTGGCGGCCCCATTATACCAGCTGGAGGTCCCCCAGAACCTGGGGGCATTCCTGTTGGAGGAGGTCCTTGCATGCCTCTGGGGCCAGGCGGCATGCCAGGAGGACCCTGGGGAGCCATGTTCCGGTGAGAGCCTGGATGACGTGGAGGTCCATGCATGTCTGGACCCATCATGCCCTGAGGAGGGGGGCCCTGGTGCATGGGAGGTCCTGGTGGACCCATCTGGCCTTGCGGTATAAAAGGACCAGGCATTCCACCTGGTCCCATTGGAGGCATGTTGTGCTGCATTTGTTGTGGAAATCCTTGTGTTGGAGGGGGCATTGGACCACCCTGTCCTGGAAAGGGTGGCATTGGCCCTGACTGTCCAGCAGATGGAGGCATTCCCTGCTCTTGCAACTGTGCCATTCGCTCAATCTTAAGTTGCTAGGGACAAAAATATTTTTATTAATAAGTGAGGTGGTGTTTTATGCATAATACAGAGTATTTACACTTTTACAGCACAGTGCTAAATTTGTATATGTCATCATATTTTCAGACCTCAAGCAACATTGGATTTGTATACTGCAGGGCGGCCATTTCCTGCTCAATCTCTGCTTGGGTCTTCTTTTTGCCATCTACCGTCTTCTCATCCTTCCTTTCCTTTGGAACCTCTCCAGGAGGCATTGCTGGAACCTTATTCTCTGCCCAGGCCTAATAAGCAAATCAAAAGGTGAGGAACACGCATATAGCCAACTTATAAAACCAAAACCTGTGTGACAGCGAGGGCTTGATATTAACTTTTTGGCTCAACAGTCATTAAAATTCAAAAATGAAATTTCCGCTGCAAAAGAAATAGAAGCAGCTTAACTAGCATTCAGATGTATTTATACAGATAGTTGAATTATGTTGAAATGTAGAATGAATGCATTTACATTGCAAAATTACAACAGAAAAAAATAAGGATATGAGCTTGGTGTTTGGTCATATGTGCTTTAAATCCGGGCCTGAATCAAATGATCAAATCATTGATTGGAGTGCTTCGAAACAATCAATCATTCTGTAACTCAATGGCTTACCTGTTTCAAAAAGCTCCATTGATACTGTGTACTTTACACGCTTTCTAATACGGTTTCCATCTTATTAAAAACATTTCATGACATGACGCCTATTATATCGTACTTGCTTAAAAAGAAGGGTTTATTATGTGTGTATTAACAGATTACACTAACATCACTTTCTTGGTCATGTAAAATTGCTTAACTAGGCTATGAGTTATAAACAAAAATTCAGGCACAATATTTTTAGCCCTTCAAATTAAGATTTTTTGTGAACACACTATACTGAGGTATGAATTATCTCAGTATAAACTGGCCACAGTGGCAACATGGCTGTCCAAGTGAAAAAACAACAAAACAGATGTGAGAATTACTGGCATTAATAATTTTAATGAATGTGTTTTATATTATGTTCAATCGTATGTTCATATCTACGGTCATGTTATTCAAAGAAATGTTTGAAAAATATCATTAAAGTTTGCTAACGTCATATTACAGACTGCAAGATAGTGCCACAGCATATGATTGAGTAATAGGGCTAAGAAAATCACTATGGAGCCTTTGATCCAGCACACTCCCTTTGAACTGTTTCCATCTGGTCAACGCTACAGAGCTCTGAGCACCAGAAAGGATAGGCACAGAAACGGTTTCTTCTCTCAGGCACTCGTCTAATGAACACTTGACAATTACATGGAACACACAACACTATTTATACACTTATTTATCTAACACACACACTTGGTCTATATAAAATAGAATTGGGATTAGGCCACAATTTAACCCGCCAAAGTGGCCAGTGTTAGTGACTTTATTACCAAGCACTGCTTAAATACAGCGGAACTTGGTGGGTGTTTATGTCAAGCCCTTCTGGCACTGCTACCAAAAATTAGATGATTACACTGACCTGTTGAAACTGAGCTGGAATTGGCTTTGCATAAGGAACCTTTTTAGTCGGGGGCTTTTTTTGGTCCTTCAGCATGACCTCTTCCATTCCCCAGTCCAGCCCTGGAATGCTCATCTCAGGCTCTGCCACCATCTCTTTGCCTGAGCAAATAAATACCAATTATTTATTACCAACTAACTGAACTTCAATAAACTGACTGTGAATGTGCATTATTAAATGTATTCACCAGTTTGTTCTTGTTCCATGGCAGCCTTCAGTTGTTCTGGGATCCCCATGCCTGGAATGGCTGCAATGCTATTGGTCTCTATGTCATCTAGAATTACCCAAAATAAAGCATTATGAATGCATATATAAATCTTCTAAAGGGCATTAAAATCGCATGAAGTCAAGGAATACTAACCATACTCCACTCCATCTTCTGACATTCCAGGCAACAAGTTCAGATTGTATCTGTCCCGCATTTTGTCCCCCGGTCGATTCCTTGTCCAAAATTTGCTGAGGAAGCGATCACAAAGCAATGAGCTAGAATCTATGCAAACCAGAGCATTTTAGGTTCATAATCCATTTGTCCATTTATATAACCGCATGGAATGTTTAATTTGTGTATTAAAACTTAGCCATAAATAAAGGAGTATGTTCAGTAGCATAATTATTTTTTTTTGCTGTGGTAAAAAACAAAACAAAAAAAAACTGATATTGAGACTTTTTACATTTTACACAATTTGGTATTAACTACTGAAATTTTACTAACAACCCTTATAGACATGCATGTTTTTGAAACACACTTACCTGGTATGGTCATTAGACCCAGAACACAGGATGTGGCCCAGTGGATGCCAGGCTAAACTCCAGATCATTCCTTCATGAGCCATCTCCATTCCTCCCACCTCTTTCTCCACACTAGCAAAATGTTTCAACAACTTCAGCAGTGAAATAACACACATTTTTAAATTACTCTACAGAGTATTGACTAATGCTACCGTATATGGTTAAACAGTACAAAGAGGTAATTACCCAGCATGCCAAAATAGCAATGATCCATCAGAGCCTCCACTGGCAAACAAGCCTTCATGAACTGGGTGCCAAGCTACAGCTGCAACCAAAAAGAGAAACTGTACTGTATGTGCTTACAACATACAAGTACAACACACTGCTTCACCTGTAGGAGATTAATACACATTCTCATTAGCATTATACCTGTGGCTTCTTTCTTATGTCCTCTAAAAACCTGCAGCTCCTCTTTGAGGTTGCGAATGTCAAACAGTTTGCATAAATGGTCACGTGATGCTGTCAACAGCCAGTTGCCATTAAGGTTCCACTTCACCTCCATGACTGTGTTTTTATGTGCATGTCTAAGGACAAAACAAAAGGCACAAAATTAATAGCCGTTCTTATTATCTCTTTCTTACTCAAACCAAGATTAGCAATACAACTTTGTCAAATAGCTTACCTCACCTGTTAACTGTTCAGGAACGGGCAACAAAGATTAGAATATTTTTGTGTTTTACAGGCATCTGCTAACTTACAGTGTTGCTAAACTTTGTCCAGTCTTTGGGTCCCAAAATTTGATAGGTTGCTGGCTGTCTTTGCTGCCAGATACCACCAAGCCCTTCGTGGGATGCCAATCGACACACTTCACATCTGCTCCGTGACCTGGAAACACGTTTTATTTGAGTGAGTGTGTCAAAAGAAAAAAGAAACATGTATTTACACTAATTTTCTTTCCTATTTCAGAGCAACATTTTTGTTGAGTACCACCTACGAACATAAATTTAGCATTACATACAGATCATAGGCATTTTATGATATTTGATTGCAATTCTATAATGAGCAAAGACAAGCTAATTAACAGTCAGAACAAAACAATTGTGTTAGATTGAACTCCAATTCGTTTTGAGTCACATACCACTAAATGAGGAACATTTTTAAAGTAAAACATTATTTTAAAGGGTAGGTTGTGCAATTGATGTCAAAAAAATTATGTCTGGTAAAGCGGCATGAATTCTTAATAGCAGTGGTGTTTTTATTTGATTGAGATGAACACTTGTGCATTTGCACAAACATCAGGAGTCTAAGTCTAAGTTAAAGTTATTTAGAGCAAAAAAAAAAAAAAAAAAAAGTCCAGACCACTGCATATGAGACAGTGCCATAGCTCAGACATGTAGCATTTATACAGTAAAAAGTGGAGAAACACTTAATTTAACGTGAAAAGATGAAAAGTATAGATTTTAAACTTTTCACATAATGTTGAACTTCGATTATAGTCAAGGTTCTGAACACTTAACAATATTGTGCCTTCCTTAATCAAGTTAAATCTTTATTTTACCAGAAAGGATTCAATAAACTGTCACTCACATAAATTGTTTGGATTATTCACTCCTTCTTGCACTCACACACACAAACTAAAACATTTGACTGGTACTGTTATTGAACTGAATAGAACAATTATAAAAAGGGTTTTAAAGTACTGTACATCTAAAAAGTTTTATTTCAAATATGTTTATTATCATGTGTTGATGTCTGTGCATTTAAAGTTGATATATATATATATATATACATATTTGTTTTTTAACGGTACAGGTCAGGTTCTACATTATACATTTACATGTGATGTTGAAAAAGACCAATATCTCATCATCACTGTATTGATGGCAAAATGAACTTTTTAACAAGTCAACAAAAGTGGGTAATCATTTTAGAAGGCTCTAGATCAATAGATTTGATCATCTGCTTGGGGAAAAAGATTTTTTTTTAATTTGACATAAGATCTAATCGACACTAACATTAGTTTTTGCTTGGCTTTAGTACCACATCAATAGTGCCCTACAATATAAACTCAGGCATGTTTATTAACTATAATACACAAAACAGAGGGTTATTAGATGCGACCACAAAATAGATATTTAGAAGGAGTGTTTAATATATATTTTTGAAAAGTACATGCATTCCTTAAATAAATGTACAAAACACTGTCAAAATACAGGGAACTTCATCATTATCAGATGATATCAGATTATTCGAAAATTATTTTAATATTGAACCAGTTTCAGTGCTTGATCAGTCAATTAATTACAATCTCAAGGTCTAATGAATATGTAAACAAATTGCAAACCCATGTAAATGAAAACAAGAACACAAGTTAGCAGGTGTGCATGAAAAACGTGAACTCTAATGTGACTTTGTGAACCCAGATAACAGTGTCATTTTGTGTTTAAAAGGTAAGCGTTTGTGAATATCTCCGCATCTTATATAACATACCTCTCAGAATTCTTTCCTCGTGACAGCGGAGAAAGTCCCAGATACGTACAGTTCCATCATCAGAGCAAGTGGCAAATTTATTATCCGTGGGAGAGAAACTGAAGACACAGCAGGGAGAGAATCAACAATGAAGGATAACATAGCAGTTCTCTGTGGGGTGGACACCTTACACCCTGCGGGGGCCCTTTGAGTGGATCTGACAAGGAACCATCCATCTCCTTAGCAGACAACTCACTCTACAGAACAGTCCTATCATAACTTGCATCTCTAATACCACAAACTAAAATTAAAGACATATTAACACTGACTGCACATGATCCTTGCTGTACAACATCAGAAAATAAAATGTGCTAATTATTTTAGTTAAATGTTTAAATGTAATCATATAGGTTCAAATACAATCGTCCCTACACATACTGCTCTTCCTTCCAGAGGGCACACAAGCTGGTACAAGCATTTGGCAAAACTGAGCCTGCCTCAGTTCACCAACTTACTCTTTGACCTCTAAACACACACAATTATTTTGCCATTTCTACACAAAAAAGAGGCGGAATTAGGATCCACTTAACACCATTACATTCAAACATTACCCACAGTGCTCAGATGTTCTTACTATGCACTCAATTATTAAAGCATAGGAAAAAAACAGAAATAAACCACTGAAGTGAGCAAAAGACTCTCTTCAGTCTGATTTACTTCAACCCATGAGCCATTTTGATGATCTAATAACCTCAGGATTTAAATGTGGCTTTATTTTTTTTGTTTTTAAAAATATTGAGGAAACGGCATTTTATTGCATTTGAAAGAACATTACATACTCTGTGTTGTGTCAGAGTGAAAGGGACAATGTGGATGAAAATGTTTCCATGTGCATTTATACCCGTAGTGTTGAATAAAAGTAAATATTTGAGTTATTTATTCTTATAAATCTTTATTTAAAAGGCAGAATATTTATTAGGGGCTGATTGAAAGCGTGGCAAAGACTCTGATGGCCAGTAGGGGCAGCACAGCTTCTGTCTCACTGGTAAACCATTGTGAACTTAATAGTTGTGTGTGTTTCCTTTAAATAGACCAGTGCAAGAATCTTCTCCGCTATGGAGGCTCCGAGAAACCCTTCCAACAAACACTTTAGTCCCTGAGGTTTTTTTAACGGTTGTTTCCCCCAACCCACTTTTTATTCTAGACTGTATGTCATCACCTTAAGATATAAATATACTTTATTTAAAAGTGTGAAAAATACACCTTTTCTGTACATAGAAGTTATGTATATAAAAGATGAGAATACATAACTCAAAAGCCACAGGTGACAAATAAATGCAGTGTTGCAACAACAACACACACGTGTCAATAATAAAGGACATAAACATTGAGCAGCACAGGGAAGAGTATATCAGAACTGACAGCACTGAGGAGAGCCCCCTACAGGCAGTGCACTGCCCCTGCAGGGGCAGTAACAGGCTTGGGTTAACTACAGAAAATGGTAGATTGTGTATAGACCTGGCCTCTCTAATCGCCTCCTTGTGAGCCTGGAACATCTTGACGTTATTCATGTTGGACTGCCAATATTTCACGTAACCTCCATGGTCAGCAGTCAACATCCACATGTCATTGTGAGACCAGGTCATTGCCCTGACAGGGCTATCATGAGCCTATGAGAGAAAAAGTAAAAGGGATGATTAGATGAGGACATTTTAGCAAGCTTCTGAGGATGTGAAGTAAGGGTGGTGTGCTACAAATCTAACATATGGTTTCTGGTTACCTGAAGAATTGTCTCGAAGTTAAATGTGAGCCCATTCCATAAAGTAAACTCCCCACTGGAGGCACCTGTTACAAGTCGCCTGCCTTCAGGAGTCCACTATAAGAAGGCGAGGAAAGTTTTTAGAATAACCAAAGGTGTAGGCTGTATATGGGTTATACAGCGAAATGACAAATCCCGACACATAGCATTAAATCAAAAGCTTAACACTTACCCGCACAACAAACACAGGGCATTTGACTTTGTTGGTGGAGGTTCTGACAAACTTTGTTGTAACAGCATTCATAGGGTTACTAAGCATACCAACTGGAGGAACAAGCTGCAAAAAAATATATATATATAGGAAATATATAAACTTGAAGAACAAACATGAGAACTAAGCAAAGAAGTAGTAATACATACATCATTGTAGCAGCCTGCGTCTGGTTGAATAGCACGGAAATCTCGATGATCTCGTTGCCACAAACGATTCTAAAATGGAGAAATTTGTCAGATGTTACATTTGCCTGATGTTACACTACCACACTGTCACATTTTGTAAGGATAATACCTCAAGATATCTGATGACAGACGGATTGTAATCAATGGTCTTGCGATTCACAGCTTTCCTCATTCGCTTGCCATCAAAAGTAAGCTGCTGCATAGCCTGCTGCTGGGCAAAGTCCGGCCTCTTGTAAAACAGCTGACGAGGTGCCTGGTGCTGGAACCGAGGCATATGGAAAAACCGGGGAGGTGAGCCAATATCTGTTGCCATTGTAACAGTTTTGTGACACCTGAGGATGTGAGAAGAAATTTACTTTGAGTTTAGGGTTTATTAGACTGCCTCATTTTAAACGAACATTAAACAACCAACTGCAGGAGAGAGAAAAAAAGACAAAAACAGAAAAAAATTGATATGTAGGGGTTAAGTGTGCCAAATTAAAAAAAAAAAAAAAAAACACTCGGAGTATTAAAACAACATTCCAAGCAGTTTGAAATATTGTCACAATTAACCTGCAACTTCTGTGACTAATAGGTTTGTTCCTAAAATCCAAAACTAGCCTGCAGCAACAAATGAACAAAATAGAATTAAAAAAAAAAGACAGTAGACCATCGTTTAGCATCAATTATCAAAGCAATTTTCAGTAGGTTATAGCCTTTTTCATGGTGCAAGAAATATCAAAGCAAATCCAAGCTACATTTAAAACGTTTTTCCAGATTAATGGACAGGAAAATTTTACATGTCTGTGAAATTACATAAGTTTATTGATGTTGAGCATCTGGAACCACAGCATAAAATACATTTAAAAGCATCATGCATTTCACTGTAACCCTTCAAAGTTAATGTAATAGAGTGGCATATAAAACAGTTTTGGTTCTAACTTAGGCATATGTAGTTTGAAGCAATGACAGCAAAACAAATTTACCAATAATGTTCCAAAAAGTTAGGAATAAATCAGTTGACACTGACAATGGTGGGGTGCCAGCTTCACTGCTTTTCAAATAAATTAAAAAAACTAAATCACACAACATCAGTGCACACAAAAGTTGGAATAAGTGACTGATTTAAATCATTGATTTGATGGTTCCAAGTGCACCCAACAGGCTCAACACCATGTACAGGGCATTCCACAGTAAAAGCAAATGACTAAATTCTAAATCACTACAGTTATATTTAGTTATCACAATAGAACCAGGTACAATACATTTCCCTGTGATTTTGAGTAAATGTGTTATAGCTGTAATTAGTATGTAATAAATACCTAGTGTGTAATAAATAGTACACAAATGTTGGGGAGCAATTATTGAAATTTAACTCATAAAAGCAGATTTACACTGCAAATTACACTAACTTTTTATTTAAAAAACAACAACAACAACAACAAAAACAACACCACCTAAAGTGTGTCAGTTTTTTGTTAGCCCACTCATTAAATAAAGATCTCAGTGATGGATTACTTCTCTTAATACAACTCATGCATCCTACTTGGACATGATTAGTTTACCTGTGTCAAATGCACTGTAAGGCATGTTACTTAACTGTTGAAACTATTCTGTTATGAAAGTGAATGGTACTGCTAATGCCTAGGAAAATGCATTCATGTACTCAAGTGTGTATAGCTGCTGTCCCTTCAGAGGAAAAATAAATAAATTCTGGACCAGTGATTCAACTGGTGGGTCACAAGTAAATAAAAATGAGATATACAATCTATATACTTTTAGAGCAAATGTGTCTGTCCTTCAGAAAAGCTAGTTAATTTACTAGCTGCATTAAATTACCTCATCCTTGAACACTAAACAGAACCACACCTGTTTTTTTTCTTACATAAAGGATTAAAAGGATGTGCTAAACAATGTGCTTTTTCACTTAATTTGCTATAGATTATGAAGTCATTAAACATCAAAAGACATTTTTCATAAATGTTTATATTTGGTCTTAAAATACAATAACCAACTTTGTTACTTGCACTGTAAAACAAGGTAATGTAGTCAATGGCTTATGAGGCATTATTACCCAGTTTGCACCTTAAATTTAGCCAACATTTATTGGTGTAACAATGTTTTCAGGTCCAATGTAAAATTTAGGACAAGAACCAAAATTAGGAAGCATTGTCCTAATGTTCTCTACCCCCTTAACGTTTATGCAAACAATTAATTTTTGAGGAGGGAGAAAAAAAATGGGGGAAAAAACAACAACAAAACCACTGCAAATTCAAACGGTACAAAAGTAATCAGACCCTCCATTAACACTCAAAAAACACGAATGTATTAAAGATGAAAAGAGAGAACACGTATTATTATTGTAAGCCTGACTAAACGTGTATTCGTCATAGATGCAGTATATACGGGTTCCTTTAAAATAGTTTAAGAGTCAAAGTCGACTCAGCTGCATTTCTAAAATGGGACTAGATTTAAGAGCCGTTAATGAATAAACACCCTGCGTTATACATCCTGTGCAATTGTGAACTTTCGCATATACAATACCACTCGACTTTAAATGTTTGGCATAACAACGTTATTTGGGTAACACTGAGGTGTTTTTATGGGAATGGTTTACTGTTTTCTTTTAGGCGGCGTGTTACACACCGCACTCGCGTAATAACGTAGAGCTTTTTTCAAACTTCCTAAAACACACGAGTCAGTTATTAAAGACACGCATCTCTTCAACGTAGACGCAAAAAACTAAAATTTGCGACTGATGCATAATTTATACCTGTAATTTCTTGTTCGAGGTCGACAAATGTCTGTCTTCAGTTCGATGTCTGTTAGCCCTTAGCTAACACAATACCTGATGCTACCACAGGCCCTCACAAACAAGCCACATTTTCGCTGTCTACCAGAACGAGAAAGGAATCTCCTTAAAACAAGTGTGTTGTTTATTTGAGTGCAGAATCTGTCCGCTGAAGCAGATAGCTGTGTGCTGGCTGTAAGAGTGGGTATTTCTTTCCTGTTTCCCGCACAGCGTGTTTAAATGGCGCCCGGTCAATACTTGAGAAACTCACCCAAAATATCCAGTGCTGACTGAGTCTATTAATCTAAACTTAATACACGACTCTTCCTTGGAGACTATTGTAATGTCTTTCTGAAAATTAAATGTCAACTGTCTCCAAAGTGCGCCTTAATTTGCTATTTATCGCGTTTAATTAACCCCCTGCCTCCATCTCGAGGCTTCCGCTCTTCTCGTTGCTGCTTTGAACTCCGAAACAACGTAATGACGTCAGACGCATCGGCGGGAGAGCTGCTTGCGTCACTGTTTATTTACCTTTCAGTCAAATGCGTTGTTGTTGTTACATACTACGCATTATTTATAAGTACTTATACTATTGCTACTATTTAATATTGCCTCTTTATTTAGTTATTTGTTTACGCGGGTTAGTTAACACTTAATTTCTGCTTACTTTTAACGTACTCTTCTACTTAACGTTACTGTCTCCTTATTCTAAACACATGTGATCCTTTTTTCATTTAACATAAAACGAAAGCAGAAAAGGTGTATTTTACACACACACTGACAGTATTTCTTTAAATTTGTAATACATAACTGTCCAGTAGGTGGGGCTTTGATTCGATTGCCTTAAATAAACGTAAGGCGAGATCTTTTTTTTTTTCATATATCAGTACTTTTGCCAACAAATTGGGTTGCAGCTGTGGATAAATTAGAGTTGTTTGGACTGTAAAAGCCTGTTTGGACTCTTTTTTCCCAGCGACAAAATTTCAGCATAGACATAAAATCTAGATTGGGTCAACTGCATGTCAAGCTTGGGTTTCAAGTAACAGAGCTATATTTAGGTCGCTGAAGGAGAGGAAGGCGATTATTGGTATAAATGGGCTGAGTGAGTGTGCATGTGCGTTCACGGCACGTTTTTTCTGTCATTGGGACTGTTGTGGCGGTCAGGATGATGAAGCTCTGATACATCTGCTTCGAGGATCATCCCCACGCCTAATCTGCAGGTCAGAATGGTTTCTTAATCTGAGCACAGTGTTTATGTAGTGTTTTGAAGAAGGCTAAGCATATATGCGCTGTTAAACATGCATGCTCAGTGAACAATTTCTGCACTTTGCTGTGCAAAAGTGTCCTTTTATTTTACCTTTGTGTGTGCTTGTTCTAAACAAGTAATGTCCTCTCCTCTCTTATTTAATCAACAGCTCACGCGACTTGCCTGTGTAAGGGCATTAAGATGTGGTTGAAACACCTGACCATTTACCTTTGCTGATGCAGTGATAAAAATTTAGTATCAGATCTACCATCTACCTCTATTGTAATAACACTTGAACGTAAATGAAATGACTACATATATTAAATGAGCTATTAATCTTAATTGAACCCGGTGGACCAGTGATTATAATGACTATTAAATACTTTTGATCTTCCTTCAACATACACAAACATATAGTCAAATATATGCAAGCGTATAGCTAGAGATGCTGCAGTTAAGCACAGTAACAGACTGTCTGCTGATCAGTAATGCTCGGTCAGCCTGTAGCAATGAACTTATCCAGAAGGAGGAGGTCACTCTTTGTATTAATGTTTCCAAGCAGCAACCCTTTCCCTCTATGCGGGTAAGCACTTTGCGTGTACCTGTATATGATGACCCTCAAGAAGACCTGTACAAGTATTTTGACCACTGTGCTGATGCCATAGCCAGTGAGGCAGAACGGGGGGGACGCACTGTTGTGTACTGTAAGAATGGACGCAGCCGCTCAGCTACTGTATGTGTGGCCTATTTAATGAAGCACAAGGGTCTCACCTTGACAGATGCCTTCCAGGTATGAATAGTGTTTGTCAGGTTGAAGTTTGATATGAAACAGTTCTAGTCAGGATGCATGCAGCTTACGTGTAGGCTTTTTTAAAAAATTGGTAAAATTACATTTTTTAAATTGTATATGTTTAGTCATAAATTATTTACTTGGTTTATATTATAATAAAGAAAAGCAGACATAAAGCCAGCAAGGTAAATCAAAACAAACTGTATAAAATGCACAAAAAAGGACATCATTACCAAATGCAGCCATATTGGTAATGAAAAGCCACAGCATTCTAGATTGTTATGCCAGAATGTAATGTTTTTACTTGTTCCTATTTCTCTTCTGTGCTTCCTGTTTGTTTTATCAGGTAGTAAAAAGTGCCCGATCAGTGGTTGAGCCTAACCCTGGATTCTGGACTCAGCTGGAGCGATATGAACAGGAGCTGAAGATCAGGAAGACGGCCAGCCACAGATCTAACCACTCTCTTTGACTTCATACCAACGTTTTCTGATATGACAATCTCAACCTTCAGGTTTTTTTATAAAAGCTAACGCTTTAGACAAATAATCAATACCCTATAATAACAATAATAACGTGTGATAATACTATTATATTTGAAAACAAAAAGGGAGTATTGATATATGTTTGAATTTTTATCATTTTCAAATTTAAAATCAGCAAGCTTTTCATTGGGTGGGTTCCCAGCAAGTATGTGCGCTGCCACGTCAATAAAATGTCAGCTTTGCGCTGTTTCTTTGAAAACGGTAGCGAATAGCCTATTTATTACTTTAAGTTAGAAAGAAATGTTACACAGTAATTCTAAATCTAAATTCTATAAATATTTATATTTACTTTTTAGCTTATATGTGTTTACAAATTATAGGTTATATTAGAAATATAATCATGATAGGCCTATATGTGGATATATAATCATCATAGCCACCCTACATTCCGATCAATTTCAGGTTATTAAGGTAGGATTAGGGCTCCAAAGAAAGCCCTTTCTAGCTCAACTTTTTTCCCATCTTTACCCCTTCAAACAAATTGCTAGAAGCATCACAATTATACATTATCCTTCTTAATGTTATGTCAGTAGGAATGTATTTAATTTAGACTACATAAAAAGAAAATAAATACTTAAATGAAAAAAAAACTATAACTATCAGTTCTTCCATTTTACCCTTCCACAGAGAGTGTATTCAAGTGTAATTGTATGCTTTTGTATAAAACAGTCCGTTTAAAATTAAAATCTCTTTATTTCATTTTTCTGACCAGTATTGCTTTACTCAGTATAAAATTGTTTTGTATATTTATATCCATTCTCAGGCATGTTTTGTTTAACAAATCTAAAATGTCTTTGTTGAATGCTGTACATTGTATTGTAGAACTGCATTTTAACATATATGTTAAGTCCTGTCTTACATTGTTTATTATTCTTTCATGTTACCCAATAAAGGAATCAAATAACGGGACTATCAAAGTGTTCATTTTATAGCCTCATTAAAACATAATGTGTAACATTTGTCTGCTTTATTTACTGACAGCAGTACTTTCCCTAAACTTGCAGATAACAGGAAAATAAGAGCAGTTTTAATTAACATGTTTATTAAACATCAATTTCTATACACCAAAAAGCTATAGAGAGCGCTCTGATTTTTCTATTTTCTGTCATAAGCAAAAGGTAGGGGTTTAAACTTTATCCCAGACCTGACGAACGCTATCTATCCAGTCCAAATAGCCGGACACTTTGGTGTAGATGCCAAGTTTGTTTTTTTGGCCGCAGCCTTCTCCCCAGGACACCAGACCTATTAGGAACCATGTATCATGAAACTGTGTCATCATTGGACCCCCACTGTCCCCCTCACAAGCATCTTTGATTTGCCCCAGCACTCCCCCACAAAGCATGTTCTGAGTGAGGTTGTTCATCATATGCTTGGAACACTCTTTGTTGTCAATAATTGGGATTTCAATGAAGTTGAGCGTTGAGCTGAAGCGATGAGAGGTCTCGTTGTCCTTCCCCCAGCCAGTGACCACTGTGACAGTACCGTTACGATGCAGCATTCGTTCGGCCAGGTTCTGGCTAGGGAGGCATGCTGGGAGTATGTATGTGGAAAATTTGGCCGGTGTAGCCAAGCGCAACATAGCTATATCATTGTCCACAGTGACAGGGTTGTATTGTGGGTGGGCGATATATTGTTTTACGGGAATGGTAATCTCAGATCCTTCCATCTTAAATCGGTCGTAGTCACCTGGAGAGATTGCCATACAATTAGATTTCAAAGGGGAAACCATCTAAATCTGTGGTATGTCTTTTCACATATGAGGCCTAAGCTTAGTAAACATCACTCTATAAGCTATGTGTTGGAGTACTTTTTGTGGCAAATTGTTTTATAATGTGTCTTAATAGAATTAATAATCCCTTATATTAATAATAATATAAGGGAGGATAAAAAGCTTTCCACTGTCAAGGAATACTTCAATATTTATCAAACATACCCAGCCTGACACTGAACCTTGTGCTTGTCTCTAGGCAGTGAGCAGCAGTGAGAACAAAGTTTTCATCAATCAGAACTCCACCACAATGAAACCTGCCCAAATGATTGAGTATAAGAGCCTACAGAACACACAAAATGATTTGGCTGAATATTTGGTAATAGTCAGGGTTAGCTTGACACCTTTGCCATTGTTAAATATGACTACAGAGATATTACAAATGTATCAAAAATACCTGCCAGGGACTTTCCCCTTTTTTGCCAACTGTACCTCCTATTACCCACGGCTGTAAACCTATTAAAGGCTTATTAACATAAGATGACTTTGCGATCCGAATCTGGCCACATGAAGCCTCGTCTGTAAATGAGAAAAATATTCATTGATCACACATATTTATCTATCAAATGCTAGAAATGATTTGAAGATAATTGTAATGTCTCATATAGGTTTTAATGAAGATATATGCACAAGGACAGTATTATAGACGTCCACAAATGCAGATGTACACTCTTGAATACACATGCAAATGTCTAAGCATTGTTTATATTTGCATTTTTTTTTAGGTAACTTACTTTTGGCAGTACATTTTCTGAAGTTGTCTTGTAGTTGGTATCCTTTAATACAACTGCATGTGCGAGCAAGACCATCTCCACTCTCATGACACTCATGATCACAGTCCCCATTGTTCACAGAGCAGTTAGTGGCTGTCCTGGCTGAGGACAAAACCAAAGAACTGCTGTCAGGACGTTTATCAGCATGACCTCAACTTACCAGTGCGCTGTAACTAAATCTGTAACTCAACATCCAATATTAAATGCCCCAAATCAGCTGTCCCACAGCATATCTAAAAACACTGACCAAGCAGACAAAATGCAGGAAGGACAAATCTATAAGTCAATCTATATATCTATCTATCCAGAAATTGCACTTACATACACCTTTCCCGTTGTATTACTGTAAATCTTAATGTAATTTTTTTTAAATTTTAATTTACCTGATTTATATTACATTTTATTTCTAAAAAACAATAAAAATTAATGGATTTATGATAACGGGACATATCCAAAATCCCAGTTGTGAAAACCTTTTACTTTCACAAAAAGTTCTTATTAATGTTCAGATATTTGTACTGGAAATGTGTGATAAGTAATGCATATTTAATTTGATAATTAATATTATCAAATATCGGAAAACATCAGCAGAAAGTTTTAGTTTTAGTCTAGCAATAACATTATGACTTATAATACTTAATATAATAATAATAATAATAATAATAAATATAGCTATCCAATGATATATATATCCAAATGCAACACCTATACATGCATATGATTCTGGCGAAACGCATGTCCTGAGTTAGGCTTGTTCCTGGGTCAACATATTTTGTTGACCCTGGAACAACATTTTATTCCAAAATTTTAGTTTTGACCATATCTCTACACCTAAACCTAACCCTACCCATGAGTAATGCCTAAAATCAGAAGGAAATGATAGATGGCTGACTCTGATGTACAAGCACCAAACAATGATTGTAAGCCTAAACCTCACAAAAACTATAAACTGGTTCTTCAAATCTGATTGGCTAATCACAATGTTGTTTCAGGGTCAACACGCCTAACTCATCAAAATCAGGTTCTGCGTCTGGCAACCCACAGTTAAAAAAAAAACAAACCTTAATTCTACAACCTTTTTAAATATTGTTAAATAGGGCTGTACAGCCCTACAGTGGTTAATCAATGGTATTGCATTTGATATTATTTATTCCTTTCCACCCAATAGCACAACTTTCAACATGTTATAGAAAAAGACAAGTAAATAAGTACAACATTTTGGGCTGTAGGTGCTTTTGGGCTGGCTTGAGGTTATATGAGATTGTGCTGTCCTTATGAATTAATTATATGGTTACAGTCTAGCTGCTAGCTACCACAGAAACATTGTAGGGTGTCTTTATAGAAGTGTCTTCCTAAAATAGACATTTAAAATAGTCTCTTAATTTTCAATGGACAGCAACAAAGTTTAAAGAATCTTGACAAATATATTTTTAATTAATTATTTTCTTAATACGATATATACAGTAAAACTATAAATAGTTGGGAATTTATTGTAGAAAACTAGACTGACAAAACAGTAAGTATCAACAAATTGTATGCATTTAATTATGTAAACTGAGCAGAAAAATGATTATGCTTAAAGGTTTTCTTATCCTCGATCTAATGGACATTTGTATTACAATCTTTATCTGTCAGCTGAAATGTCTGATAGTTTATAAACTGCTGTTAGGCCCCATAGCATCAGCATTTTATGCAACTAAGCATGTTTACTCAGAATGACTTCTGGTGTGTGTGTATATATATATATATATATATATATATATATATATATGTGTGTGTTTTACTGACCAAATTATGTAAAAATAAATAGCATGTTAACAAGGGGACTTATTAATTATTTTTGAAATTTAAATTTTGTAAAAAAAAAAAACAAAAAAAAACAAGGGGCTCACGCAGGTCACAGCGTTTCCCTTCAAATCCTGTCTTGCAGGTGCAGGAGTAATCTTGTAACAGGTCCACACACTTTCCATGAACACATGGATTCGAGTTGCACTGGTTTCCATCTAAGGGTGCAAAACTAATGAGTATGAGCACTTATGATGTTTTAAGCCTTTACACACTGCATGTTTTTAGCAATCCTATAAGATCATTACAAATCACACTGATAAACTTGGGTACGTGTATGCAGACTGTGTGATGATGACACCTGACTCTACGAAGTTACTAAAGAAGAATAAAACCTGACCAGAATGCACTAGTGGGACATCCAAAAACTGTGTGTCTCAGGCTTTAAAGACAGACATAACTGACCTTTATATGCCGTCCAGAATTCCAACTGCAAGACAAAAAGATCAGTAGATTATCATTTTGGGGGGAAAAAATGTTAATACAGTTAAAAGCTGACATGACCAACCGTGGCTTCCCGTGTTTGAAAGATTTCCCTTGCTTCTTCGAAATCACACAGTTCCTCCCTACACTCCCGCTCCAAAGATGCAGGCTTTAATTCCTCCATAAAAGTGTTGGCTCTTCTTGAACGCAGGAGCATGTGTGCTTTTGGGCCGCTAGAAAATGCTGACCAAAATAGACAAACGGGTTGATAAGGCAGAACAATGCACACAGAGTAGAATTCCAAATAGCTTTTAAGTCTATTTGCGTACTACAAAAACTAAAGGGATAATTCATTAATAATAAATTGGGTTTTTGATGTTTCTGCTGTTGTTTTTGAGTACTTGCAAAACACCAGCATATTTTAGCAGCTTCTATTGTATGTTTTGTATCATTATGTGATAAACTGATGCTGCCAAATATGTTTTTTTTTTTTTTTTTTTATATCAATTAATCAATAAAAAGGTAATTTTATGGTGACACGCGTATTTAATAAGACACGGTTTATAACAAGTTTATAGTAAATTAGCTACATGTTCTAATGTGGTACAAATAATCAGAATCTTTACATTTCCAAAAGAACACTATAAACTGTAAAAAGAAAAAAAAAATTCGGAAAATTTACAGTGAAAAAAACAACAACAATGGCAGCTGTGGTTGCCGGAATAAAACTGTGAAAAATACGGTAACATTATTTTTTTAATTTTAACGGTTTTACGTTAAATTTACAATTATATACCATAATTTCTGATAATAAATTGTAATAACCGACTTAATGATGATATACCTATTAAAGTAGAGAAATCTATTTTATACCTTTAAAATACACTGATAAGCACCAAATGCAGGTGATGATGAGAAAGTCATGACAAATCAATGCCCAACACAAGCAGCTTTTACATAGTAACATATACTGAAGGTGCTCAGCGTCTTTCACACAAACACTAAACACTATCATGGTTAGAATTATTAAACTTAAATGTGCAATAAACATTAATTTCACAACATTACAAGTAACATAAAACCCTGATAAACATAGCTGATACAAAAAAACTAAGAAGAAACATAGTTTAGAAAAATCATCAAATTCAAACAAAATTTAACATGTAATGCAGGGAATTCTGGGAATGTTAGTTTACGGTGTTTCCCTGTAGATTTTACAGGAATTTACTATTAACCATTTAACATGTTCTTACCGTAGCATTTTAGTTTGTTTACATTTAAAAATCACAGTCATTTTTTACAGTGTAGCTTCAGACAATTATAATACATACATTTTGCTTTTGCTATTACTTTTTTTTTACTAAATTCTACAGGCCTCTTGACCTCATACCTGACTTGCAGAGAGCCTTATCAGACCAAAATACAACCAGTATTGAGATACAGAAGAACAGTCTCCTCATTATGGCAACAGACCCTGTAAAGACAACAAGACAGTAATCTTGAATTATACATTAATTTTGTGCATCTTTTAGATTTGAAGATTGTTTTAGAATGTTTTAGAATTAATGGTTTGGTTTGAGATACATGATTACATTCAAAGAATGGAAGTTCTCATTCTTACCGTATTCCAAAATTTCAACGGTAGTTAAAACCCAAATTTGTCCTCAGAAAGAACTACATTGGAAGACACATGAATCAAAAACATTCAAATCAATTGGTCTCTGCTTCGTCTTTAACCCAACAGCATAGCATAAACAACCTTTAGTAAGTTAACTGAACTCCAACAAACCTTTACCTGAGCAAATAATAGTTGCTAAGATCAATCATATCAAGAATTTTGCGAGTACATTTATATTATCCACTAGGAAATACAATGAGACAATTAGTACTTAAGTTGCAGAACTTACCTAAACCTCAATAATTATAAAAAAAAAAGTTTACTTACATTTAGAAAAAATAAGAAAGGAACAGGAATGGAGAATGTGGTGTTTAGAGTGTGTTAATGACTAACCAACTCTGTTTACAAAGAGTCCACAGTCTGAATACTCTTGCATTCTCATCTGCATTCCTATATCCCCCCATTTCATTTTTATTAGCAAAAGCATTTAAAAATATAGCAGCAAGCAGTGATTACATAACTACATAATATTTAGCCAGCCTGTGAACAGCTATCAGTGAGTAAAAGCAGCACTTTTGGCAATTCCAGGTAATGTACCATATAAATATGATGTTTATTGACTGTTATGGTTACAGTACCACCTATGATCTGATCTATATTAAACTTTGCTAAGCATCATCTAACATATGTTTCACAAAGTTTTTGTTCAGGTTTTATAGGCTTATGGGTATATTTAGCCATGCCCCTTTTTCTAAATCACCCAATTAAAGCTAACCAAAGAACAAAAAAAAAACCTTTGTTAACCTTGTCAAATCAGTGCTTAAATTTAATCTGCTGTGTTCAATTTAATTCAATTCAATTCAAATTTATTTGTATAGCGCTTTTCATGATACATTTCATTGCAGAGCAGCTTTACACTAAGGTAATGTTTTACAGTATATGTAGTATTAGCTTGTACATGTAGATATGTCATAGATGTGAGGTAAAGATCAATTAATGACGTTATCGAACAGACAAGGAACATTATACATTAATAGCAGAGTTCGGTAGTGCTGTGTGTTGTTCCAGGGTTGGCATCATCTGAAGTCCTCTGTGGGGATGGCATCCTCTCTTCTTAAGTGTCCTGGATCCAGGGTGGAGCTTGTGAAATCCTAGTTACCACGGGATGACAATCCCATGGTAGAAACAGAACAAATAGGAACAAAATTAGCA
>JAUYWG010000032.1:2756467-2779169 GCA_034779775.1 Enteromius afrohamiltoni
TCTCTTCTCTTCTCTTCTCTTCTCTTCTCTTCTCTTCTCTTCTCTTCTCTTCTCTTCTCTTCTCTTCTCTTCTCTTAAAAATACTACAGTAAAGATGTCTGAGAAAGTGCCCTGTGAATAAGCCCCTAGTGAAACATTCAACACACTGTCAAGGATAGCTGAGATATAGCGCACCTAATAGGGTCATGTATGCAAAAGCTCAAGTCTATATTGCCATCTACATCAAATGTATTGGTCTATAACTTGGCCTTTAATTAAACTTTCAACACACCTTCAGAGACAACATGGTAACCATGTAACCAACCAATCAATGGCTCATTTGGTTTAATTGAAAGTTTGTTTATAGAGATTTATAATATTTATAGGTATAAAAACACTTCTAAACTCGAAACTCTTATGGGTAGTCGATGAATCAATGTGTCCTGTGTTGTGACAGCAAAAATAAAAACAAAACAAGCCTCTCTTGTGCTATTCGTAACTCTAAGTATGAAGATACGTCTCATATTATTTGTATGTTTCTGGGTTTTTTTTGCTATGTCAGACCATAGGACATAGGTCCATTTTTATTTGTCAACTACCCATAGTCATGTTTACTGCTATTGATTCTAAAACTTATTTACAGTGGGTACGGAAAGTATTCAGACTCTGTAAAATCATTTAAGTTCATTTTTTCCCCTCTTTAATGTACACACAGCACCCCTTTGACCTTATGATTCTCATTTGCTCTGACATGCAAGACATGTAAGGTCTTATATAGACAGGTGTGTGGCTTTCCTAATCAGGTCCAATCAGTATAATCAAACACAGCTGGACTCAAATGAAGGTGTAGAACCAACTCAAGGATGATTAGAAGAAATGGACAGCACCTGAGTTAAATATATGAGTGTCACAGCAATACTTAGGACCATGTGATATTTCAGTTATTCTTTTTAATAAATCTACAGAAATGTCAACAATTCTGTTTTTCTGTCAATATGGGGTGCTGTGTGTACATTAATGAGAAAAGAAATGAACTTTTGATTTTAGTAAATGGCTGTAACATGACAAAAAGTGAAAAATTTAAGGAGGTCTGAATACTTTCCGTACCCACTGTATATTGCATATCATCTATATGTTTATATTAATTTAAAATAAAAGCCCATAATAACTACTATTAAACTAAGCTGGTAGTGTAATGGATTAAGGGGATAAAAAATATATAATTAATGTAAAATAACTGTAAAAAACAATCTCTAAAATTAAGATGATTTTATCTTTAAAAATGTTTTAGTATGCAGCATCCTTTAATTCTGAGTGAGAGAAACTGGAGGAGTGTTTTTATTGCATCAGCGATGTGTCACTATGCTTAAAGCTGATCTAAAAAATTTCAGTTTGAGATCTCTAAACCAGGACATAACCTGCCCCAAAGCAGGTTAGCTGTGGACCGTAAGTTACTATGTCGATGAACACTTTCAAACCACTTTCATGGTACCTAAAACCCAGAGTTGGCACAAACTAAACTGAAGTTTACCTGGCCTGCCAGCTATACCGACTTCAAACAGGCCCCGGGGCTTAAGATACAGTACACAAACACAGGACCAAACAGGAAATGGAACACAGCTTAACTAGATAGACATATATAAAAATACAGCATGATGGGAAATGGAGTCCATTACCAGAAAAACAGGCAAGAACACAAGACACAGGAACGCCCTCTAGTGTCTTACAGTGGTCCAGACAACCCAGTGACACCTACCTTTTTTACTCTGGTAATGGTTTTGTTATGAATCATTATTTTTATGCATGTCACTCGGAAAACTAGTTTTTAAATGCCTTCAGAGAGTCAAGAGCTGAACAAAAAGGCCTTTTTTTGCTCAAAAATGCTGTAACTTTTTGATAATTTATGGCATTACAAAATTTGAAATAGATACAGCTAACATCATATCACAAAAATAATTTTCCTACTACCTTATTTCGGTCCTGAGACATTGAAAGTCGTATTTCCACTGAGCACACATTTATTTCTTACAGTTTATCAAGTATTTCTCAGCAGGAAAATGTCCATGAATACTATTTTTCTCACTAAAAGTACAAAAAGTTTTCTATTAAACGATACCAACCTTTTGGCTCTCCTCGCTGCAGTCTTCCATTTATTCTTCCAAGTCCTCCAAGTTTTGTGTGTGTGTGTGTGTGTGTGTGTGTGTGTATGTTACACAGCACCTTTAGGGAGTCAAAAATGCCTTCTGTGCTTATAGGATTAAACTCTTAGCTATTATAAAACAAACTTTTTGCAACTCTAAACATGGTTATGTACATTAGACACATTAAAAATCTAACAGCTCTTTTGCTTAATTTTGGAAACACTGATGACTTACAGTCAATAATATGTGAAAACACTTCCTTTCGAAGGAGGTAGCTCACGCATTGGGATGCAGCTTGTGTTTATATATATATATATATATATATATATATGTATGTATACATACAGTATACAGTATGTATATATACAGTATATATACAGTGTAGGTGTGTGTACATATGTATTTATATATATACACACATACAGTATATACACACACACTGAATATGCATACAAGCCAAGTCATAAAATCAGCTTTATTTCTAAAGTGCTTTAGGGCTGTCAAACTCAGTGCCTCAATGGCCGGAGGGTATAGTTCCAACCCTGCTATGTAGTTTACAGTTAAGCCTGAAATACTTGATTAGTTGGATCAAGTTAGTTTAACTAGGGTTGCATCTGAGTTTGACACCCCTGATATTGATATTTCCCAGCAGGTTCAAAAAAGTATCATATTCAAATTTTGCGTAAATCCAGTTAATAGTGTCATTCCACAGCTCATATCAGTTCAGTATTGATTCAGTTAAGTTGCATAACTGTGTAACATTCATCAGTTCATCAGTACATACATACTGTATATACAGTATATATGTACATATATGCATGTATGTCCGAGTACTATGACAAACTCCTGTGCAACCCACTGAAAAACACACAAAAGTACTGTTATATTTTTTTCCACACATGTATGTAGTTTGGCGTGTGTGGGGCTTATTATTTTATGTTTGTGTGTAGCAGTACTAGATATAATAATACTTTTTCTAGAAGAGGTAAAAGTCTACAGTTAACAAGCTTTTGCAAGATGTGTGTGATGTATTACTCTAAAGCAGTGGTTTTCAAACCTCTTTATGAAGCACCCCCAGCCCTGTACATTTTTTTCCTTATATCCAACAAACTCATTTCAGCTCTTGCAGTTTCTACTGATGAGCTGACGTGTTGAGTCAGGTGTGAAAGATAAGGGAGTAATACAAAATGTGCAGGGCTGAGGGTACTCCAGGACAGGTTTGAAAACCACTGCTCTTAAGCAATTGTGATAAATGTGTAAACGATTAGAAAAACTTATTTTCCTGTGTTTTGATTATAACCAACTTCATTTTAAGTTTAGGGCCAATTGAAAATATACCATGTTAATTTGACTTGCAGAGCCACATTTGTTCATTTAACAAGGTTGTTTCTTCTTATTGTGTAGTAATAAGTTATGTGTTTGTGTTGCCAGTACATTTTACAATAACAAACAGCTTTTAATTGTTCACATTGGCTGATATATTAACATTTAATGACACATAAGAGAAACAACCTCACTATTTTTCCCCGCAGCTGTGTGCGTGCATGCTTAACAATGAACCACCAAAAATAGGTCAAGATTTGATTTACCGTTATCATTTATTACAGGTTGTAAAAAGTACAAACTGACCATCTGAAGTGGGGTAAATGTGACTAGGTTAAAAAATAACTTACACAATAAAAACACGATGACATAATAAAAAAAAATCCAATCAGATTTGAGAGATAATTTTTTTGAGGCTTATGATCAGGGTTGGGTGCTTCTACACCCTTGTTAATCAGCTATCATTTCCCACCGATTTTAGGCATACATTTTGGGTAGGGGTAGGGATTGGGATAAGTCTAAATTTTAGGACAGTGATGTTGATCCATGTCCATGTCTTGCTTGGCTAAATCACGGTGACCCTTTAATAATACAACTGACCCTACTCGGTGAGCTTGATTTCACCATGTACAAGACACTCCTGTCATTCCAATCAACATTCCAATCAACCAATCAGAATTATTGAGGAATCATTTGCTTTAGGCTTATAATCATGGTTAGGTGCTTCTACACCCTTGTAAATCATTTTGTCACTGATATTAGGCATACATTTTGGGTTTGAGTAAGTTTAGGGTAATGACTGGGATAAGTTTATATTTTTGGACAGTAATGTTGACCAAAAGATGTTGATCCAGGATCATGTTTTACTTTATAAAATCACGGTGACCAAACTACTCAGTTACATCCCCGTCTGGCAAGTGAAAGTGTTGGCCTGCAGCGTCCTCTTGCGTTCAAACTAGCTCGAGGCAGGTGCGAAACTTCTTGACCATGCGCTAAAAAAATCTTTGTCTTTAAATGTAGGCTGCAACTGACGTATGCTCTACGCCTCCTTTTGGCTCCCTATGGACACGAAACAATTTGTGTTTTAACTATTTATGCCGCCGGTTACCCCGTGTCGCCAAAATCCATTGCGCGCACTACCTTATCAGCGGCCGCCCTGTCATTCATCCCTGCAGTAGAACTTCAGCGTGCACGGGGCACTCATTTCACGTCTGTTAGTAAAGACCGAGGCATTCGCAAATTCCTCTAACGTCCTTGCGCAGCCTGCATCTGGAGCTAACTATGCTAAGGCGGGTACTTACTAGTCTGCTACTGGAAAATAAGTAGCAAGATGCACTCGAGATGCCTCACTCGAGGCTCTCTTCCTTTGCCCTTTGCTATTTTTGATGCTCCGAACACAGAAGCTGCACTGCACTGCACTCGAGGGGCTCACACTACAGTCACCCTCTGTTGTGATCCTGTGCTCGTTTGCGTGGATTGGCGAGGGATCCACACTAACTCAAATCAATGAGGATTCTGAGGCTTTTCCTGAAGAAAGGAGCGCATATGCTGCAGTGTCTCTGTGGACAACGATCGGAGCCGACTACAACCACCAGCGGTGAGACCTTTAGCTGTGCATGCTCTCCGTTGAGCGATGAAAAACGCTCTCATTGGCCGCTGGCGCTGGTGAGCACATCTTCCGTGTCTGCGGTACTATGCGCTCCCACTCCAACGCATTTGCGCTAACTTGTTTGTGAGGGCTCATGCGACTTCTTGCGACCACTCATGCCATTCCATCTCACATCTTATGATACGAAACACATCTCCATCATGGTCATGAGCACGACCACTGCTGCAGTCCCAGCAGTTTAGTGCCGAAATCCGTGTCAAGGACATTCTTATTGGTACCGGGAACAATGAACGCAGGGTGAATTTAGGAAACTATTGATGCATATGCAGCAAATGCGGTCTGCGAAGCTACGGCAGACATACACGTCCCGAGCTCAGTTGAGGTGAGATGAGCTTTCTAAAACAGGCACCGGCAAAAGAGGACAGGGAACTTCTGCACGTCATTCAGCACCCTGGACAGCAACTCAGTTCCGCATCGCTCCCAACTCTGCTACAACTCGCCTCCTCCAGAGTAGCTTGTGCTCCTCACCGCACATTTCAGACCATCAGAGTAATCATATGTGTGTCTATTATAATAACCTTATCGAGAGCATTTATTTTATGCATTTTTATCATTTAGAATATATTTACAACTCAGAAGACTAATTATATTCCAGTGGTTTTCAAACTTGTTCCTGGGGACCCACAGCTCTGCACATTTTGTGTTTTACACACCTGATTCAGTTCACCAGCTTGTTAGGAAAGAGCTCCTAAAACTCAAACAAGCTGGGCAGCAGTGGGTCCTGAGGAACAGGATTGAAACCACTATTTTGTTCTACACTTACATAGAAGGTATACAACATTAACTCAACATTTTCACAACTCAAGATCTTTAAAGGCATCGATATTCTTGTTCACAAACATCTTCACAAAAAAATTCTGTTATGATGTACTGTCCATCATTTTATTACAAACCTCAAATCTTTCATGGAAGAAGATGATACCCTCAGTCTCAGTTTTCACTTTCACTGAGGCTTCATTAAGCCTCTGCTGACCTATACACCTTTTCTTTTTATCCTTTATTTTGAAGACAACCTAATTGTGCACTAGAGATGGGCACTTGAGTTCGACTTCAGTCTTAACCTTTTTAAAAAATAATAATCTTATAATACTTTTATAACTGGATCGGAGAGGCAAAACTACGGACCTGTTCATAACAAGTGCAGGTCAGTTTAATTGATCAATAGGCTGTAGATCTGTGTTTGTTTGCTTAAGAATTAAACAGCTAGAAACTCTTAGCAGTAGCAGCCAGATGATTAATAACAGTCTATACTGTAAACTAAAATAAACTAAATGAAACTACTATCATCACTCAAAATGCTATACGATAATTGCTGTTTTTTACTGTAAAGTTACAGCAGTAATTCAACAGACAAATGTTATAAAACATTGTTTTATAATACGTTTAGAGGAAGTTAGGGCAGATAATAAGCCATAAGACAATTAAAACCTATATGGTAACTAAACAATAAATTAACCATAGTTTTGCTACACTTAACCATGAAACGTGTAGCAAAACTATGGTTGTAAATTAAAACTGTACAATTTAATAGAAAAATAGAAAAAGAAAACAAAATATGACCATAATATAAATCAGGGCTGTCCAAACCCAGTCCTTGGAGTGACGGTGTCTTGCAGAGTTTAGTTCCAACCCTAATCAAACACACCTGAAACAGCTAATCAGGCTCTTGCTATGTTAGAAACATCTATGCAGGTGTGTTGAGTGAAGTTGGAGTTAAACTTTGCAGGACACCAGACCTCCAGGACAGAGTTTGGACAGCCCTGCTGTAAATAGAATTACAATAATACTGATACTTTTAAGTAATAATTTAAATGTAACTAAATACTGTTATGTTATTGCAAACAGTTTACAATGAGGTGGTTGTTTTGCAACAAGAGGGAGACAGTTCTGTTCATAGTGACAGGTACAAGAAATCTAGTGAAATTTAGTGAAATAAGAAAACACACAATGTGAGATATAGAGAGATATAATGAAAAATGAAGAGACTGAAAGTGAAGGCGCAGTTCAATAGACAACATTTAATCATTTTGCATGACCCCAGCCTAAGGTTTATAACCTTTTTTTTTTAAATGTAATGAATAGAAAAGGGTCCATGGTTTATCCATGGTTTCAGAATTTGTTGTGGGTGTATGGGATGACCTGGATAAGTGTGAGCTTTGCCTGAAATTTTGTCCAAGACCTGTTCTACATGGTGGTTGTTCAGTCATGAAATATTGATTAGCTGACAAAATATTAAATGTACGTTACTTCGTATGATTGTTTCAATATGACATTAAGTCAAGTCACCAGTGTAGGTTGCTCAGGGTCATTTATGGCATATATCTTTTAGATGTTTTGTTAACAAGAGAAACAGAGTAAGCAGCACAACAATTGAAACCCAACAGAAAACAACAATGCTGCAAATATAGGTATTTTTCTTGCTATCTATCAGGTGTGATTTAAGATTATTAATCTGTAGGGTAAGAACATTTCAAATGAGTTGTGTAGACTAATCATAATTGGGAAAATTGTTATAGATTGCAGAACTTAAACTCTGAAACTCTGAACCCCCCCCCCCCCCTTTCCCTTTTTTTTGTTTTGCTCAATATGAGAACGTTTTTTTTCCGCTAGCCTACATATATTTTTTGAAGTATTAATATAGTATAGAGTTCAGGAGTAAATATGAAATATAGTAAAAATAATGTAGCTATTTTCCTCACAAGCAATTATTAACTACCAAACTACAGCAAATGTATTCAACTTAATCTAACTGTTTTAGATAAAATGATGATTAAAAATGTTAAAATTAAAAATGCTATTCTGCAATTGATTTCTTTATTTGCCTAATAGACTTTTTTCCTGAACACTTGATGTCACACCTGACTCTTAATTAAAAGGATGCTTTGCATTACCAGGCTCCGGTGTTTATAGTTAAATTAGCATATACAGTATTCTGAGCTGATAGCTTAAAACCTATTAAAATATATATTTTTAAAAGCACATTTTTTAAAAGCATAGTGCCATCACTTACAATCCTGCAATGATCATCATTTGTCAGTCCTCAAAGTTTAATGAGCATGTAAATGACATGAATCTGCAGACATTAGCTACATTAAAAAAGACTGGCATTTGATTGGGTTCCTATGGAGAGCAGAACCAAAAAGCATCCAATTGAAAGTTAGAATTTGTAATGCCGCCGCTCATCATTTACTTTGGAGAAAGGTCTATTACACAAGTCTTTGCAATGTATTTTAATATGTACTACAATGCAACACTAAGTTTTCTGAAATATCCTACATCATGTATCTTCTCCATCAATTTATACAATCAGGGGCCCTTGTCCTTTAAAGCGTGTATAGATCACTGCCTTGTTGACTGTTGTCCTTAATAATCACACAAAACAGAATGAAAGATTAAAACAACAACAAAAACAACAATGACAAAACAACAACAATATTTGACAGAAATAGTTAAACTGAATATGCAATGATTGTATACTTTGTTTTAGGTGTTTGTATGCCCAGTAACTGGAATGCCATTTTGTCAAAAAGCCAAAAGTCTCAGATAATGAGTGAAAGTCAGAGGTGGACAAAGTACACAACTCTATTACAAGTGAAAGTTGCACAGACAGATTTTTAGTTAAGTAAAGGCACAGAAATATTTGCTTCTAAAAGTACGTATGAATGCTTATATGTATGTATGCTTATATAATAAAGTATCTTATGTAGTATCTTAGGAATAAAGAGCATATAACACCCAAACCCAGTCCCACAAAAGCAGGATGGTGGTGATCTCACACAGCTCTTGCATCTATGTGAAGCTATTCATCCAAAGAGAGGAAGAGTGGAGTATCTTAAACATTTATTAACCATTTAATTGTGTGTGTGTGGGGGGGTAATCTGAGATTTAGCATGTGTTGTCTACTTCTAACTGTATAAACTATATATACTGTAACCATATATTCCATTTTCCTTGTGCAGTATCCAGCCATCTCTTACTGCATCACTTTTGCTTCAAATCACACAACAGAAATACAAATAAGCACACTGCCATTGTGTTTAATTGATTGCTGCTGTGAGACATACTGTATGTTCAGGGTTCACCTTCAACTTAGCCAGTGGCATGAGCAAAATGTGCTGATGAATCACTGTGTGCTCTATCTCAGGGATCCTTCACTCCTCAGGATTTGATTGGATATGGCCCCATGACTAAATTGGGTTTTGAAACCAGGGCAGGAGTTCTCAGGAGCAAGCTCTGGAGACATCATGCACAAAACACCATGTCTGCCATATGCAATGAGCTGTCACCCCTTGGTTGAATTTGCTGGTGTCATGGGAGAATTCAAAATAAATGTACCATATCTTGCAAACGATGGAACTTTTGAATAGGACATAATTGGGAACATACAATATAAGTATATACTTGATTAATGCTGTTTAAATATTTGACCATAAAGTACCTGATCTATGCGCTTTGCATCATGTAGTGGGCATAAATACATTAGCAATAGTATGCTTTGATAGTGTGAACCCATAGTGCTGGTTCAGCTGATGGAGGTGCATAATCCAACACACTCTCATCAAACACACATACACACAAAGGAGAGCTGATATGTGCATTCCCATACGGTTAACGCTAGGAGGCAATGTTTCTTAGAAAGTTGTCTTGATTCGATGCTCCTGATGCTTTATGTCTCTTGGTTTGAATGTGTATTAATTTTAGTGATGCAAGGCTTTCTATACCTGTATTGGACATATCCGAGTGATTCTCTATGAACTTAATTTTTATTCAATGGTGTGGTCAGTTATATCTCAGGTTCAGTCTCTGTAGTTGGTGTGCTTCAATTCTGTTTTAAATTCAGACTTTGTGTATTTTCCATTGGGGTGTATCTCAAGTTTACTACATGTCTTCACTATGTTTAGCTGGAAGAAATGTAAAACATTTGTATAAAAATAGTGTCCACTGGATCTTGGTTTTGGCATGAACTTTGTGCTCTGTTGCAAAGGCACTTACTATCAGAGACATGCACATTTATTTTGAGGGGCAGTTGCTGAAATCAATGGAGGTGGGGCAGTTATTGCTTGGCAAATGGTGTGCTGTGATTGTCATTATGTACAGATTTGCAGATCATTAATGAGTTTAGGTGCGTTGGTGCATTGTAATTGTCTGTTGAGTAAACATGCCCTGAACACTTGCTGACAATCAACAGTAGTTCAGTTTTTAGGCAAATGTTTTATAGTTCTAGAATTGCATGGATCTCATTTTCTCTCAAAGCTGAGGTAGTATAAAACAGGATGTATTGTGACAACTATCGTGTTCCATTCTGTCTCAAGAGCTGCTTTCGTGTCAGAGATTAATGAAAACAAAATGCTTTGTGTCATTCGTTCAGACTTTTGAAATAGAGGCACTTGTATCTAATATATATGATAATCCTGTCGTAAATCTTCTCATCCTTGCCTTAATCTCTATAACATTTAACCATTTCAATAATTTATGCTAATTTATATTAGGTATCCCATCTCCTTATTTTGTTACCAGATTCTACATAGTATTTATATTTTTTTAGTACCTTTAACAAGAAGAGCATCGAAGTGCCACTGTTGTTAAAAGGCATTGTACTAAGTCCATGCTGATGCAAGGAGATGGTTGGAAGTGAATTCCTAGCCCCACATTAAATTTGGAAAAGGATGAAAGAGCGCATTCCCAGACTGAATATTTAATGCTGCTATTTTGCACGAGGCAAGAGGCTTTTTGTGTCAGAGCCACGTGATCCACCCACTGCAGTGTCAGAAACCAGTGTGTACCCCCATATAAGTACACGACCCCCCCCCAAGCCCTCCATCTCTGCTTGCCCCCACGATGAATACCATCTGAAACCCAGTGCAGAAGGGTTAGCACTTTAGTAAAGCACGTGCATTACATAAATGCAGCATTGTGGCATTCTGTGATAGTTAGTTCTGTCTCTCTAAAGGGAAGTTGTTGTGTTGAGGCGTTAATTGAAATTTATGAAAAGGGTTATCTCAGTTGATGCAAAACAGCATTTTACAGTATCCCTTACAATATAGTTGTATTAGTCAACTGCGTTTTATTAGATGTGTGTGCATATATAGATTGTTAATAACTTAAAGAGTTTTTACAACCTTTTCTGCAATAGCTAATCGTTAAAAAATGAATGGATTGTGTAAGCCAGACCTTTACCCTAAATACACTGAACAATAAGGTGACAAACAGAAGGTGATCTGTATCATGAGGGTGTATCTTAATCAGAGTAGTAAACAGATGGGCAGACAATTAAGAAGTGAACCGGATAGTTGATGCAATAACAAGCAGAATTTGAAATGAGATCATTCTGTAAGTGTATGCGCCACACTGACACATAAATAATGAGCCAGAGGTGATAGGCCCATCTCTCTCCATTAATATATGTATATTTCTTACTCCTTCACTTGCTCGTTCCCGTTTACCCCTGCGAGTTCCTCATCCAAACCTCAATCACGTATGACTGCGTAGAGAGAGAGAGAGAGAGAGAGAGAGAGAGAGAGAGAGAAAGAGAGAGAAAGAGAGAGAAAGAGGGGATATCACACCCCATTCACTGGCTCAGTGTCAGTGTGAAAGAGGCAGCACTAGTCTCGATTGTACAACATTACCTTAAACGCTTTCGCCAGGATTTGCTGTGTTAGACACCTGACATTTAATTTATTTTTATTTTTTAAGAAAATAAGAAACTTCGACGCGAAGAGCTATGCCATGAACTCTACTAGAAGCACTATGAAGAGCTGTAAAATAAATTGGAGAGCCCAGATGTTCCGTGAAGTTGTGTTCGCGTCTCTCATGTACGCCTATAGAGCCTGAGAACGCGCGTTCTTGTGTCATGGGCTCCATTTATTATGTGGATTCATGCAAAGTTATCTGGAATGAACTAGACATGTGGATCATGTAGCAGTCGCTTGAAAGAGGAATTACGCGTCTGCTGTCTTCGGCACCTGGAATACCTGCGTGACAGGTCACCCATGTTCACACAGGACATTTTTTAATTGCTGTTTTTCATTTAATTATTATTGTTGCTTTTTTTTTTTTTTTGCTTCTAAAATGGAGAACGGAGAATATGCTTTATGTAATCGCGTGTGAAACTCACAGCCGTCTGGGTAGACCGTCTGAGAACGGGATGAGATTTCAGTCCTAATTTACAGGCTCCTCTGGATTTTTCGCAGAGAATTGGAAAAAAAGAATCTGGCTAATTTTGCGCAGACAATCCAGTTTTGTTTATTTATTTATTTCCAGTTATTGCTTTAGCAGCTGCAACCGTCGAACAGCTTTGTTTAACTGAATATACTCGAGATGGCCGCGATCGCCAGTTCTCTGATCAGACAAAAACGCCAGGCGCGGGAATCCAACAGCGATCGGGTATCTGCCTCCAAACGCCGCCCCAGTCCCAGCAAAGACCCCCGCTCTCTCTGCGAGCGACATTTCCTGGGGGTCTTCAGTAAAGTCCGCTTCTGCAGCGGCAAGAAAAGACCTGTTCGCCGGCGACCAGGTCAGTGCTGGATGCTTTTTAAGACATCAGCCCCCACCCGAAGCCTCTGCTGCAGTCTACAGCTCCGCTGGAGGAACATATATCCTCCACTGTATTATTGATTTATTTGTTTGATTATTTATTTATTTATCCCCCCAAAAAAATTCCACCTGTTTCATAGCTCACGTACTGTCTATTGCTATTCACCAACCGATTTGCCATCCTAACAGTCGTTTTATGTTGATATATCTGATATGTTTTATTAATGTTATTATTACTGTTATCAATGAATTCAGAGGCTGGCATTTTGACATTTTGATGAGAGGCTGTGTGAAGAAGAAGAAGGAGAAAAAAACTTTTTTAATATTTAGTAATAGCCAGAATCCAGTGGCACTGCAGTGCACCAGGGCATTCACAGATTAAATGTTTAATGGTAAATGTTTGCCTGAAAGAAGATCCAGTTTAAACGGCATGCTGTTGTGCAATGTGACAGAACGAACTCGAACCAGCAACAAACAAGTGACCAGCTGGTCATACCAGCTTAAGCTGTTCAGGCTGGTGTTTACAGCAATTCATACTCATCTTAGATCTGCTAGAAACCACAGCTACCAGCTTAAACTGGATTTTTCAATAGGGACTGCTTTACTGCAGTATAGGGAGGGATTGGACACTTGTTTTATTGAAGGACGTGGTCTCACTGCCCAATGAACCACGCTATTGTCCTTTTTCGGCTCACATAAAATGGCACAAAGCATGTAAAAAAAAAAAAAACACAAAGCTGTCCTCTCTTCCTTCTCATGATGTAGAACAAGCACATCCCCTCTTCCCAACATATGATCAGTTATTTGACGGCTGTTGCTGTAGGATTTGTCTGTAAAAATGTTGTTTTTCCTTCTCCCCCGTAAGATGCACCCTCGAAACCTCCACAGGTGTCCCGTAAGGGCGTCAGGCTAGGTCAGTAGCTCAGCCTCCATCCTTGTGCTGTGTCTTCCAGTTACCCACCCCATTTCGTGCTCATGGGGGACTAGCTCCTGTCTAACGGCAGTCGCCAATGTCTGCCTTGTCCTTGTAGTATGCTTCTGACTATTCTCTCTCTGTCTTTGTGTTATTTTTATGTACAGTATGTCTTCTTCTCTCTGTCTCTTCCACCTTTTTTCTTTTGTACCTTCTCTTCTCCCCTTTGATCCCCTTATTTTGGTCTCTACTTATTATGTTTCTGTCCCCATTATTATGTGTGCTCTGCCCTCTCTGTGTGTTTCCGTGCAGTGAGGCTCATGTATGCTCTGTGCTGCTGATGTGTCATGTTTCTTCTGTCAGTTGTGGTGACTTAATTAGTTGAGGATACCATTCACCATTTCATGATCATGACATCATTTATCAACACATCCGATTGTTTTTGTTCATGAAATGGGGCAATATTGAACAGGTATGGTTCAACTAAATTATATTTGCAAAGAAAAAGTATGTAAAGTGTTGCAAATATGAAATGCATTATCTCATGAATACATCCAGGTGAACACATGCTCAAATCCACATGTGAGTGCATACATTCCTATATGAGTAGAGACATGCATGTACATTAATCTCACAAACTCACAATAATTTGAAGAACAGGTCCGAGTCATATTTCACCCCAAAAATCAAGTGAAAACAGGATTTTTTTTTTTTTTACAGAAATACATTGTAATAAATTTACTGCTTTTTTAACATAGTTTTTTGAAAATAATAATAATATTTTTTCCTTTTTCTTATTTTGTCCACTGTAAAAAGAAAATGCTTTAAAAAAAAAGACGGTAAAAAAATTCCTGTAAATTTACAGGAAAAATACGTAAACTGACATTCCTAGAATTCCCTGCATGCATTTCACATTTTTTTTGCACTTGATGTTTTTTCTTTAAAATAACTATTTTTCTTCTTAGTTTCTTCTTATCAGTTATGTTTATTAGGGTTGTACATTATATGTAATGTCGTCAAATGAATGTTTATTGCATATTTCAGTTTAATGAACCTCACCATGATGGTGTTTAGTGCTTGGGTGACACTAAGCACCTTCTATATATGTTCATATTTAAAAGCTGCTTGTGATGGGCATGGGTTCATCATGTGACTTTCTCCTCACCACCTGCATTTGGTGCTTATCAGTGTATTTCAAAGGTACAAAACAGATTTCACTACTTTAATAGGTTGGTATATTAACATTATATCAGTTAATGAAATTACGGTATTTAATTGTAAAATTAATTTAAAACCATAGAATCATGTTGTTACATTTTTTTACAGTCGAATTATGTTTTTTTACCGTAAATATTTTGGATTTTCTTTTACAGTGTAATGTAAAACGCATTCTCATTACTGTAATTTACTTCATCATACTATATTATGTACTATAGCATTAATATTTGTTGTACGGAAAAACAACAACAACAGCAACCATAATAGTCCTTCAACAGTCTCCATTTATTATGCTTTATTTATTTATTGTTTGTTTGTTAGTCTTTGTTTTTGCTTCAGGGAAAGTATGACCTGGACATGTTTTCAAGAGATTCAGCACACACTGACCTACATACATGTACTGTATTAAACCCAAAATTTTCTCCCCAGGTTAGGGTCATTTCCTACGGGTCCCCTTTGCCAGTTTTTATTTATAGAGGTGTGATTTAGTCATGTTCTTCCTAATAGATGTAGACAGGCTCGTTCGTATGATTGATGGCCCTTCCAGCCTGTCAGAGATATTGGGTCTGCAATGGATAGATGGGGCCATAGATGAATAGCTGATCATGACCATCATGGACATTCACAACTCTTCTTAGCCCTGTTATTGAAAGCTGTGGGACTTTGCTGCATGCCAGGTCATCCATGTGGACTCTTCACTCCTCACCTCTCAGGCCTGTCTGTAAACATTTATTGTACCTGCTTGAACAGGTCACCACTCTACCAGAAAACACCTGTTATGGCTACAGCTGGTCTTCTAAACTCCAGGTGTCCATAGTGAAATTGATTAATGAGGTCGCAGAGAGCAAATATGCAGAGCTTTATCAACACAGCCATTCACAAGTACATTCACTGCCATCACTGGAAGTCGTCAAGAACCTATTTAAAATAAATTATTTCTTCTTAAGAACCTAACTTCTTAACTAAGAACTTCTTCTTAACCTTTTTTGTTAACATGCTGAAATAAAATTGTTGGGGTGAATTCTGATAAAAATGTGGGTTGGGGTGGGGCTGTGTGTTTATTTTCCAGAGCCGCAGCTGAAAGGCATTGTGACACGACTGTTCAGCCAGCAGGGTTTTTACCTGCAGATGCAACCAGATGGAACCATTGATGGCATCAAGGATGAGAACAGCGACTACAGTGAGTGATTGGAACTGCACCAAATGTGCATGCAAAGCAAAGTTCATTGTACCACAAAAATGCACATAGGGGAGAAAGGTCTAGCTGTCGCACTTTTCACCGAACAATCTTCAGAGTTGGATTATTTATTAAAGTCTGTTTCTGTACAATCCTTAAAAGGATAGTGCACCAAAATATTACAAATTTTGGAAATAATTACAGTAAAAGTCTTACAGGTTTGGAATGACATGAGGATGAGTAATTAATAATAGAATTTCATTTTTTAAATGTTCACTCATTAAAGTATTGAATATTTATCAGTGAAAGCAGGAAGACCACTGTTTCTTCGGCCTTGTCCCTTACACACAGAGATCTCTTTAGTTTAGGGATCATCAAACTTGATACTGGAGGGCCGGTGTCCTGCGGAGTTTAGCTCCAACTTTCCTTTCAAAGTTTCACCTAGTAAAACCTAGATGAGCTACTTCAGGTGTGATTAGGGTTGGAGCTAAACTCTGCAGGGACACCGGCCCTTTAGGACCAAACTTGGTGACCCCTGCTTTAGTTGCTCTGAATCTTTTGATGAGATGCACTGTAGATGATGAGATTTGCTAAGCTTCTGCTATTTAAAGTTAAGGAATGTTGTTTTAAAGCAGTGGTCTCAAACTCAATTCTTGGAGGGCCACAGCTCTTTAGAGTTTATCTCCAGCCAGCTCTAAATCAACCTGTTTGGAAGTTTCTAGTGATCCTGAAGAGCTTGATTGGAGCTAATGTGTGCAGAGCTGTGGCCCTCCAGGAATTGAGATTAAGACCAATGTTCATTTCAATCTTTTAGGCACTTTTTCACAGATGGGAGAGCCTCTGCCCATCTTTACTTCTGAGAAACTCTGCCTCTCTAAGAACTCCCATTTATAGCTAATCATATTACAAACCTGATGTAGTTAATTTAATTAGTTGCTAGATGTTCTTCCAACAGAATCTTTTCAAAATTGCATTGTAGTAGTTCTGAGTTCAGATAGGACCTACCACAGAGACCAAGAGGGCAAGTCCATGAGTATTCTTTACATATTAACTTCCCTTTATTTGGATTTTTTTTTTTTTGAGGAAGAACAGAAAAGGTCAGAAGTCAAGCTGAAGCAACATATTTCCATTGCATGCACTGTATTTTTTTGACCCCCACGTGTTATAAAAGAATATACGGCTCTACAGAGCACTCTTATCTAAATATATTTAGGTTTAACTTAAAAACAGGTGGCCACCCAAGTAAGATTTAAACCAACGTCATTTCAATTAAAACCATGTAGCAAATAAGCAATGGTCAAAATTACAGATAGATGGAATATTAACATATAAATGAGCTCTACAAGAGCAAATTTCAATTCAGAAAATACAAATATGAAGGTGCAGTTGATGATTCATGTTTTATGGAGGCACCATAGATCACATATGATTATGAACTGTCTGCTTCAGCAGTCAATAAGATTAGAATCTGATGATGTGGTACAGTTCATTCCTGTTCTCCTCAGTCAAAATGATTTAGATTGGTTGTCATCAGATGACAGCATTTAAGAAACTATTTTGTGAAATGGATGTACACAAAATGAGAAGTAAATAAACGTGCATATTTTCAAACCCCTCTAGGTTATTTGAAAATTTTGCCCTTGATGAAATCATTAGAATTTAAATATACAGGGTGGGCCATTTATATGGATATAAAACCTTAATAAAATGGGAATGGTTGGTGATATTTAAAACTTTCAAACTTCCTGTTTGTGACACATTAGTATATGTGAGGGGGGAAACTTTTCAAGATGGGTGGTGACCATGGTGGCCATTTTATTAAGGTGTATCCATGTAAATGGCCCACCCTGTAGTCATTAATTAATGGTTTAAAAAAGTCAGAATGCAGTAACTATGACAATGTCTCCTTTCGAACAGGTTAATGAAATATTCGGACAGAATAGATTAGGACCAGTTGTGCAGACTTCAGTCCCTTTTAATGGTGATATGCTGAGATTTATGTCCACATGAATTATTCTCACCCCTCTTATCTACCTACCATTCCTAAAACCTGATACAAATGTGTGGTTTATCAAAGCAGCCCTAGCACATTAAGATGCATTTTTGTTGATTTAGCATATTTTGCATGTCTTTCTTACTTATCAAACCTGATTCAGATAAACAGCTCATTAGAAGAGAACTACATGCATAAAATGTTCCAAAAAAATACAATCCCTACACAGTGTTCTTTGCTCCCTTCACCCTGAGCAGGGGAAATTTACTTCACTTTGAAATATTTATTCATGGATTTGCACTGTATAGCATCTTCACAGAAAGAACTTACTAAAGAAGTGTAAAATGTGACATAATAAATAATTTACATCTTAAATTTACAGAGGGTTGGGGCATGAGGACTGGGATTGGAAAAGCTGCATTATTCACCCTCATGTCATTCAGAACACAATCAAGATATTTTTGAGGAAATCTGTGAGCTCTCTCTCCCTCCCATAGACACCAAGGGTACTACCATGATCATACACTGAAGCCTTGTAAGGACATTGTTGAGGCAATACATGTGACATCAGTGGTTAAACAATTTAGTGTTCAAAGACAACAACAAAAACCTTATTCAGCATTTCAACTTCTCCACATCAATCATTGCATCTGAAAGGGGAACTCCTTTAAATGCATTTTCAGCACTAATTCTTAGCTGCATGTCTGTGATAAACTGATAAACTGATAACTGACAGTATTATTTTAACATGAAAAGATGGTTTGGTATATTTTTTTGATTATATATATATATATATATATATATATATATATATATTATATATTATTTATATTATAACTTATCTATTTGATCAAAGCTGAATTTTCAGCATTATTACCCCAGTTTTCAGATCCTTCAGAAATCATTTTAATATTCTGTTTTCCTGCTCAAGAAACATTTCTGATTATCTGCAATGTTAACATTATTGCTTCATAATAAAAATAAAAATAAATATATCTCACAGCATGTTTAATTGTTTTTATTTGATCATTTATTTTGATGATGAATTGTGTCACAAGTTTACTATGGGGTTATGGTGGGGTCATTATTAATTACCCATAAACTAACATCAACTCATGTTTTGTTTATGCATTATCTTGACCTGACTTTACTTGAGGGAGCCCAATAATAATCAACTCACAGTTAACTACCTACTAAACTCAGCTCATGATTTATTGTATTCTTACTATCAAATACATGTGTAATAACAAATTTAGTGTTTAGCTCTGTTAAGAGATTTTTAGAGATGAAATCGGCAGTACAGTATCATCACGGCCTGTGTCTGGGTGGATGATTAATGTTGACGGACATTTCTTTATTTTATTTAGCTGTTTATAAGTCACAGCAGTTTAAAGGGAAAGAAAACAAAACAGACAAGATCAATCATAAAGCTGAAGAATTAAAAAGCACAAATTATGATAATATATTAATTAATTTCAAAGCCAGAGTGTATCTTATTATTTCATAAATAGGCTGTTTGATTTAGTTTACCCATACATTTGTTTAGTGCCACTAGCAAAGTTATGACACCACTGCTTTGGGGCATGTCAAATTTCTGGCACAACACACCTTTAAAACCTATCTTTACACCCTTTTTGTGTTTAATCATCTTTATTTGTTGTGTGGTATTTTTTTTACAACAATACAACAGCTGCAGAGGAATCTGAACCTAAACAATATAATTACAGAATAAGATGCCCAACTCCAGACCTGGACAGCCTCATAAAGGTGATCCACTGGACGCTCTGTTATAATATAAATATAATATAAACTGCTTAAAGAAATAATTCACCCAAAAATGAAATTTCTGTTATCCTTTACCCTCAAGTAGTTCCAAACCTGTATGAATTTCCTTGTTCTGCTGAACACAAAGAAAGATATTTTGATTTTGATAATTTGTTTTGGGTCACCACTGACTTAGTAGGGAAAAAATATTGTATAAAATACTATAAAAAATATTATATATCACAGTAAAGAACCGAGCCTCTGCTTTTAAACAAAATTCCCGGACGTCCCGTAACTCATTCAGGACATGTGCTAGAGCTTTACCGTAATACACCTAGAACAGGGATTGACCCAAAAACTACATCCCTAATCCTACCCAATACTCAGACTTAACAACTACTTATTAACTATTAATATGCAGCGATTAAAGGGAGTTAATAGTGAATTTGTCTTCCCGATTCTAAAGTGTAACCAGAAACTCTGGTACTGTGACTGCATTACAAAACTTCTTATGCACCTGGCAGTTTGGAACATACCTCTTTCCTCCCACTGTTGTATCCATAGCTTTTCAGGCAAATTTACACCACAGAACAGCAGGCACTGATATTTAAGTGAGACAAGTGAGATCAGTTCAGTGGACAAGGGCATGCTGGCTGCTTTTTAAGCCAAGATAACAAGCATCAGCAGACTGGACAATACAAATTTTTTGTCTTGTCTATAAAATTGCAGATAACTTTAACAGTACAGTAGATTTTTCATGTCTATGTATACCTATGCCAGCTACAAAAGTTTAAGGATTATCCATGAATTTTCCCAAAATGGTTGCTTGAAGGTAAATCTTATCTTCTAAGCTGTGCCAGTAATTCAACCAGTTGTGCATCCAAATGCATGAAATGCTACTACAGTGGTCTGCCAAGATGTCAGTCAGGTTTCTATGAAAAATCTTAGAGAGAGCAGACAAAAACAAACCTAGAAACTGTACACAGTTTGCGTCCAGTGGATACTATATAAAATGGCAGTGTTGCAAAAATGCTTGTGGAGTATTGTTGAATAAAGTCATTATTTTTGTTCTCTCGCTGTACAAAAGGTATTCTCGTAGCTTCAGAAAATTACGGTTGAACCCTTTAAGAGCACTTGAAGTTATGGTTCCTCAACCCTGTAACAGTGGAAATCATGGACCTTACCAGAGACTGGGTTTTCTCCTTTGTGATGCTTTACCAGGCCTTTACTGCAGCTGACTTCATTTGTTGTTTGTTTGTGGCCTTAAGTTTTGTCTTCAGCAAGTGAAATGCATTCTCTGTCGGGTTGAGATCAGAAGATTGACTTGACCATTTTAGAATATTCCTATTGTTACCTACAAAAACTCCTGGGTTGCTTTTGTTGTATTCCTTGGGTCATACATTTGTTATATGAAGCGTGTTCCAATAAACTTTACTGCACTTCAGAATTCATTCGGCTGCTAAAATAATAAAAATTGTGCCTGTGTCCAAATATATATGGTCCTAACTGTATATTGTAAATATATTAATATGGATATTAATATTACCTTTATTCTCCTTGATTAGATCACTGTAAAACATTGCACAGTTACTCCACTCTCATCCATACTGTTTACCTTCACCATAACTCAGTAACCCAATTAACACCTTTTAGTTTTAACAGTTTCTATCGGAAATGCTAGGTTAACTAATACTTTATCACTTTTCCCAGTGTGTTTCAAGCAATGGCAATCCTATTGTTTTGTAATGTTTCCTCTTTGTTTTCCCTAGCTCTTTTCAATCTCATCCCCGTTGGCTTAAGGGTGGTGGCCATTCAGGGAGTCAAAGCAGGTTTCTACATCGGCATGAACGGGGAGGGATTCCTCTACAGCTCAGTAAGATTCTCCTTTCTCGGTTTTCATCTGTGTGTGTGTGTGTGTGTGCGTATGTTGCATAATGCTGTTTTCTTGGAACTCATTTATTTTGTGAGCTCAGCCTTATTTGCATAAAAAGTGAAAAGAACTGCATTCCTGTAGAAAATCTTGCCTTTACCATCTTGATTTAGTGGTTAGAGTTATGCTGGCTAAAATCCAGAAAAATGTCTTCTTATAGCATGGGTTCTAAAGCCTGTAGGCTTAGCTATCCTGAGTTGAGAGACATATGGTCTTACCACCACTCAGCCAGCAGTTGAAACAGGTTTACGGAAAAGACTTCCGACAGCTTATACAACAGCTGATCACAGAACTCTTAATCCTGTTAATCTAAGAGGAAAGTAATAACTTATTTGGTAACACTTTACAATACAGTGGCACTATTATGCATTATTATGCATAATGCACAGATACTAAATCATTACTGAATCAGCAACTTATCAACATGCTATATGATTAATAAATTAAGTAATCAATAAATTGCTATTAGCTAAATGTGTCATATTGTATTTATTCTCTAATAACATATTGTATTATGCCCCTATTATACCTAATATTGTTTTGGGAGTCTCCTTCAATAGGTTTACAGCTATGCAAGTTAAAAAAGTTTTGTTCTGTTTTCATAAAATATTAAATATGTTTAATATTACCTGATTTCCCAGTGATTCTTAAATGATTTATTCGAAGCAGATCTAAGATTCAATCTCTTTATAGAAATAGTCTGACTTTAGTTTGTTGCTAAAGTCAAACACAGCTTTTTGCTAAACTACCAGGGTAATATGATCAATTCAAGAAATGTATTACATTTTTCTCCAATACTTGTTGGCCACAATTATTAAAATATCTCTAAAGTATACCCATTCATATTCACAATTTTTAGCACCCCAAGGTGATTATAGACATGAAATTATCTAGCCCTGGCTTCCTGTTCCTACAGAAATATATACAGGAGGGAAAACAAAGCCCAAAATTCCTAAATCATCAACACAATGAGAAAAAAAAAAAAATATATATATATATATATATATATTTCTGATATACAGCAAAAGATATTAGAGCTAGAGCAGTAAAAATTTTTCATTT
>JAUYWG010000032.1:2779269-2792452 GCA_034779775.1 Enteromius afrohamiltoni
AAAAATTTATAGTATTATTAATATATATATATATATATATATATATATATATATATATATATATTTTTTTTTTTTGTTGATCAAATAAGTGCAGCCCTGTTGCATTAAAGATATTTTATTCTAAAACAAATATTTTTTTATCATTCATTTGTTTTTAATTAATTATATTAAAAAAGTTGTTTTGTTGGGTGCAGGTATTTGATCAAACAAACAAACAGTAAAATATTGTGATATATTTTGGGGGGAAAAAAAGTAATATTGTGAAATACTCAGATTTTTTTAAAATAACATTCAATTTTAATATTTAAAAAAAGTAGTTTAATACTGTGATGCAATGCTGTCAATTATGCTGACAATGATCATCAATTATTATTGGTGTTAAATTATTAATACCAGTTTTAATGTTGAGAACATTGTTAATTAATATTGTCTTTTCTTTGTCGGGATTCTTTGATGAATATAAAGAGAAGAAAAAAATTGCATTTATTTGCAATAGAAATATATTCATACATTATACATGTCTTTAATTACAATTTTGTTCAAATTAATGTATCCTTGCTTTTTTTTACTTACCCCAAAGGTTTGAATGGCAATATATAACAGTTTCCACAAAGATATTAAAAAGAAGAAATAATAATACATTTCTTGAAGCAAATTAGCATATTAGAATGATTTCTACAGGATCAGGTGACACTGAAGTAACGGTGCTGAAAATTCCAGCTTTACATAACAGAGGTAAATTATACTTATTACTTTTTTTTACACAATTTTTTGATCAAATCAGTGCAGCCTTGAGGAGCAGAAGATACTTTTTGTTCTGATTGTTGATGGTAGTGTATTTAAGACAATAATTGTAAGTTTTAAACTTCACATAATAATTGTGATGCATAGTTTCAATATGCATACCTTCACAACGGTTTTATCTTCAGTGTGGACTAACAGATAGCCACAAGCGTGGTCAGGACACAGTCTGAGGATGCTGAGCTTAGGGCACAATCTCAGAACTGCTGTCTCGTAATGGTTTTTTGACAAGACCTGAATACTGAAGAAAGTGGTCTGAGGCAAAACTCTAAACAAAGCCTTTGAGATATTGCTGGATAAACCACATGCTTCATTGTTTATGGCAGCTAGATGATTTAAACATGAATGAGGCTACTGCTGTGTTTGCTTCACAGACTCAGTGAACTCATAGTGTTTTTGGAGAAAATATGTCTAGAGAAACCGACCGTTCAGTTGTTACATGATGTAATAATCAGCATTTAACTGATTTCAGTTGACTAGAGCATGGTATTGTTCATATATGCACAGTAAATAATAGGGAAATCACAAAATACTGATTTGAGCAACAATAAGCTCCCTAAACCCAAAGCTTCCATGAAGAAAACAGGTCTCTAGCAAGCAGCTTTGAGCCAAGACGTACAAACAAGTTCACACAAGATGAAGATTTAAAGGGGTCATGAACTGAGAACTCAAAATTCCTTTGATCTTGTGACATATTAGAGTTTAATGTACTATAAAAACATTGGAAACAAAACGATACAGATGGCTCCGAAGACAACAAGATGCTGTGCAGTGTGCCAAGCTGTGGAAAATCCTTCTGAGGATAAACCAGGCTGTGTCAGTAAGAAGAACTCAGCGCCTTGTTCACTTCCTTTTACCACAGATTCATTTACAAATTCGACACAGGATTTTCAAAAAGATATTTCCATATATATAAATCTTTCCAAATTAGTGCTGTCAAATTATTAATCGCGATTAATTGCATTTAAAATAAATATTTTTTGTTTACATAACATGTGTGTATGTGTGCTGTATATGCATATATAAATACACACACACATGCATGTATATATTCAAGAAAAATATGTTTACATATTAAATATTAGTGCTGTCAAATGGTTAATCGCATCCAAAATAAAGGTTTTTGCTGTACTGTGTATATTTATTATGTGTATATACACACGCATGTATATATTTAAGAAAAATATGTTTTGAATGAACATGAATATAAATATAACATAAATATTTTCAATATATATGCTGTAAGCGTGTGTATATATCTATACATAATAAATATACACAGTACACTGACAGATATTCTGTAAACAAAAACTCTTATTTTGAATACGATTAATCATGATTCAACATTTGACAGCCCTATTCATTATATTTATGTATAATATAAATTATATGAATATAAATATATATATTTTTAAAACATATGTTGCATGTGTGTGTAAGCATCCTTCACTCATGCATGAGATATCGTAATAATACTCAGTCGAATGCATAAGCAGACAGACTTACAAATAAACAGCATCTCTAATTGTTTCCTATATCTTGCCCATCAGCTAACGGTTTTCCAGAGAGCCTCGGTCTTACTGTGTAATGGCCCTTGAGTATTTATTCCGTCTAAATGCATCAGGAGACTCTTTTGTTTGACATTTCTGTTGAAGATGCTTCTTGAAGATTACACAATCCTATTAGCATGCAAACTACTTTCTCAAAACAGCCTACGGGAAATGAGCGACAGCCTACTGATGAAAGAAACAAACACAATAATATGCACATTGCATTAGCTACGGCATTAGCCTTATTCTTTCTGTGCACATTACTGGCATCCACAAAATGAGCATGAAGTATCGTGGTTTCTTTCTGCTGAAGTTAATGCAGACATGGAGCGGAAAGAGCAGAAATACCGCAGGGAGGGCTCATGTTTGAGCTGCAGTCAATCTGAAATGACGTTTTATGTTGCACAGCTGTGCTCCTCACCTACAGATGCCGGCGTAGCCGTTGTCATGGAAACACAGTCATGGTTTTATTGTGACGTTCAGAAAATACACATATCGGCCACATGAAATCAATTTTTTTCACTAGTCAAAACAGCCATAAGAGGCCTCCTTGACAGACTAAACATGTCTGAAATGAGGTTATTGAGTGAACTGACGTACCCCTGTACTCAGCTGAACACACAGAAACAACTGAAGTACTATGGAGGCTGCGGAAAGCAATACAGCAGTAAGATAAAAAGCATGATGTACAACCACTGTAAGACAAAGCCTTAAATGGGGTACTACTTTCATAAAACAGCATTAACTCCCCACCACTGACGAGATATCTTGTCAGTTAAGAGACAATGCTTTCCCACCAAAGGTGAGCTTTTACGGCAATCCCTGTTCTAGGTGTATTACTCTAGGTGTATTAGACTGTTAACGGCTGCCAAGCCATGCAGCAACTTAGCATATCATTCAGCGGATGTGTTCACAGGTGTATGCTTACAATGGTTTTCAACCGATCCAATCAGATTTAGAGTTTGAGTTTGGGCTGCATTTCCCGAAAGCATTGTAAGCTTAAGTACATCATAGACCCACTGAAACCAACGGAGCAGCCCAGAAATATTACAAATCTTTCTTACATATTTACATACTTATAAGAAAGTTTGGACAAACATATCAAATGATGTATACTCCACTAGCCAAAACTTCTGTTTCATCAGTTAGTACAGTAATGAAGTTTGATGTTAGAGCTGTGGACTTATACATCTTACTCTAAGGAAATGTCATGAATCAGTTACAGGATTCCCAGGCCTACCAGCTCGAAATCAGAGACGATTTAGATCATAATATAGATCATATATGTAGATTGTGCATAAATATAGTGTTTTAACCAAGTTTAGGTGAAAATCATCAAAAATGCTGGCGGTGGCTGGCAGCCTTTAAAAAAAAAACACTTGCAGGAAAAGAGTTAAAATAATTATTCATAAAATAATAATTGATGAAAGGCATTAAAACACCATGTCCAGTACATTGTTATTTTTATCATATTGTAACAACAGCAATAATAGTAAAATTATTCAAATAATAATGTCTAGAATGTTGATAGACAGCATTAATAATAATAATAATAATAATAATAATAAGTCATTATTTTGTTGTTGCAAGTACTATTATGTCATGATACATTTTTTAAAAATCCTATATTATTTATTTAACAATTGTTATTTATTTTATTAATGTTATTATTATTATCATTGTAATAACAACAACATTAATACTTTTAATAACATATAATAGGTAATAGTAACAGTAAGACCAATAAAAAGTTAGATTTATCAATATTGTCATCATCAACAACAATTATTTTTATCTATTTAATTGTTTTTTATTATTATAATTATATAATAAACAATTACTATTACTATTAAAATTAATATTAAATTACATTTATACATTTATTATTATTACCACCATCGGCATTGTTGTAAGCGATAATATTAATGATAATAATGTAAATGTATTTGAACATGGTGTCTTGCTGTTCTACTAACCACAGAAATACCACAGAATGTTTAAAAAATACATATTTTCTATATTTTTTGTTTTTTCCAGGTTTAAATTAGATTTTGTGTCACAGATGTTCAGCGTGAAGAATCTAGTTCCTCTAAGCGGTTCATTAATTCATTAGACTGTTAACGGCTGCCAAGCCATGCAGCAACTTAGCATATCATTCAGCGGATGTGTTCACAGGTGTATGCTTACAATGGTTTTCAACCGATCCAATCAGATTTAGAGTTTGAGTTTGGGCTGCATTTCCCGAAAGCATTGTAAGCTTAAGTACATCATAGACCCACTGAAACCAACGGAGCAGCCCAGAAATATTACAAATCTTTCTTACATATTTACATACTTATAAGAAAGTTTGGACAAACATATCAAATGATGTATACTCCACTAGCCAAAACTTCTGTTTCATCAGTTAGTACAGTAATGAAGTTTGATGTTAGAGCTGTGGACTTATACATCTTTAATGGAATTCTAGCATATACAGCTCTTTCTTTTAATATCTCTCATGTTTTCCCACTGAACAGACATTTTCTAAGCTGGGTGGCGACTGAATCATTCATGAGAAAAGTGCACAAGCAATGGCAGAAGGTGAATATGTAATTAAATACTGGATGAGCTGCCATGATGAGCTTCGAAATAACTTCCCCTGAACAAAATAACACTCCTATAACATCTTCCAAGGGCACAAAACCCACTGAAAAGAATGAATTCAATGTTACTTCTAAATTTTCATTCTTGCAAAGTCATAGCGTTTACATGAACACTACAAGATCACATTTGAACAGCACTTACTGCATAAATCAGACCAAATATCAGATAAACATAATCAAGTTGCTGCACAACAAACACACTGGGAAGCCAATCAGTCACTGAGCGGCTAACTCCGCTTCAGGTGCGGTTTACAGTGGTGTGTTTAATATTAGTAGCCTAAAGGAATCTTCTGGGTTCAGTACAAGTTCAGTCCCTTGGATAACCAAAGGGAAAAAACGGGTCTGTCCCACATTTGACAGTAATGCATTATGGATGATTCATAATGAATAAGGCATTCCAGGGGGTTAGACAACTGAAACGTGAAGCTTGTATTTATATTTCAGCACTTATATTAAATCATCTTTTCAAAAATATGTAATTGGAGCTGTTGAAAGTTGTCTACATGATTCTTTTAACGCTGGGGCTATTGCTGTAGGATAAACTTGACCCGTTGACCTGTTTAATGCAATATTGTAAAAATGAATTGCTTGTTTTATAAACTTAGGGTCAAGACAGATTGATTTTCTTTTCTTTTTTTAGCATATTATATATGCAGCTGATATCGTTTTAAATCCGTTAAATGGGTATTTCTCAACCAGGGCCTAAGCAAATTCACTAAATGAGCTTATTTCAAATTTGATGCCTGCTACAGGTCTCAAAAAAGTTGGCATGTGGACAACAAAGGGTTGAAAAACCAATACGTTTAGAAAATATTCAGCTGAGAGAACATCTAGCAGCTAATTAAGCTAACTGACATCATGTCTGTAACATGATTAGCTGTAACAGGGATGTCTTAGTGAGGCAGAGTCTCTCAGAAGCAAAGACAGCCAGAAGCTCTCCAATCTGGCTTGGAAGAGTCCTGAGCTGAACTGGCCTTTCTACAGTCCAAATCTTTTACCTATAGAGAACATTTGGCACATTAAAGATGACCAAGAACTCTCCAGCAGCTGGAAACCTATATCAGGCAAGAATGGGACCAGAGTCCAACTCCAAGAACTCATAACTTCAATGCCCAAATTGTTTTGAAAAGAGGAGACACTACACCATGGTAAACATGCCCCTGACCCAACAATTTTGAGACCTGTAGCAGGCATCAAATCTGAAACAAGCTAATTTTGTGCATAAAATTGCAAAACTTCTAATTTTAAACATTTGTTACATTATCTATATTCTACTGTGAATAAAATATTGGCTCATGTGATTTAAAAAATGTTTATTTTAAATTTTAGCATTTTTAAGTCATTCAGGTTGTACATATGTGGGCCTACAAATATTGCCCTGGACAAAGGGGGGTCCTTAAAATCCAAAAGGTTGAGAACCAATAGATAAATTAAACATGAGCGATAAGAGTTTTATAATATGCGACTTACTGCAGGTGGCATCAGCTTCATCTGATCCATCTGGACACTCAGGTTCTCCGTCACACCGCCAACGTCCAGGAACACACTGACCGTTCGCACATGCAAACTCTGAGGGAGCGCATGTGTTCTTTACTGCACATGGAGAAAGAAAGACAGAGTTAAATGTTTGCACACTCTCTGAGCAACAAGCACTTGCTTCCATTTAGTGGGAAACAGAAGTTTAAAACCACATTGAAATGGTCAGGTATAATATCATGGGAGATGAACTAATCCATTCTAATATTGGGTACATAGTAGGGATGTAACGGTATTGTAAATAATTGTAAAAAATAATTGTAAACATTTTTCAGATACTACCGTGGTCACATGACTCGATAAAACGATAGGTCTTCTGAAAAAAGTTTGCTCAGGCGAAAGGAGCGAACGGAAGGTAGCGGGAACTACAATTCCCATCAGCCCAGACGTGCCCCTTTGTCACTATATTTAGCGACTTTTCAGACCCCCTTGCCGACATTTTTCCCATAAAGCGACTAGCGACAAATCTGGAGACTTCTTGGACAAACCTCAGCGAGTCTCTGGTACTGCCTCGCGAGCTCTTGTTCTCCCAGCGCGCACACACCTCTCTCTGCGTCTGTTCTGTTCAGCGAGAGGCTGAGAGGAGCAGGGCTTTTTTAGCCCTGTTAGTTTCTTCTAACTCTATTTTACATGTAAATATAGCCAAAATCACAGCATAGTCATTGTCTATATCTTATGTGTACTTGGTTTCATCAGACAATGCTCGATCATAAGGATTTTAATCTAGATTAACATCTTGTAAGGTAGAGCTAGTTCAGTAGGCCTTATAATGGCGTGCATTTTAGTCACTATTTTATATTCATTCAATTTTTATGACAACAGAAACCATTAGATATATCAGTGAAAACAGTTATATTGAGAATTAGGGTGCATTGAATAATATTATGTGACCCCAGAGAAGCAAGATAATATGATGCACTGACGTTATGAATATGCAAATTAACGTATGACGTCATCTAGTGACTTTCCAAGCTGAATTTAGCTACTTTGGATTGAAAAAAGTTGGCAACACTGCTACATATCCAGTATTGGATGATGAAAGGCAGAGCGAATCGGGTCTAATCAATTTTGTTTTCTGTACCAGAATTCTATACTGCTGAGCTGTGTGTACAGGAAACAGAACTGATTAGTTCACCTCCTGAGTCACTTAATTCATGTGCGGTCACACACAGAAAAGTGAATGAATAACTCTATGAAACAACTCATTACAGAAAAGATGAATACAAAATGAATACACATTATTCAGGATTGGAAAAAGAAACAAAAAATATCCATAATTCTGAAGAAAAAACGAAGAAAACAGATTGGCGATTTATGTCATGTACATGCTTCAGCTTGCATTCAACAACTGAATTAACTCCTTAAATATTCAGTAGTGACAACAGCATTTACAAAAATGCTATGCAGTGAGTCCAGAACCAAGCTGAACAACTAGTTGTTGATGATGTATTTAAATGTGGATAAGAATCGTGTCTTTTCTGTATGTGTGGTGCTCAAAATTACAGTGAGCAAGGTATGTTTTGACTCTTTAGTGTTGCCAGATCTTGCTATTAAATAAAACAGCGAGTAAAAACAAGCCAATAACAAAGTTAAATACAAAATATCACCAAAATATCACGACCTGCCCCTTCATACTTTATTAACTCGGAAAAACAGATTGCTTTAAGAGCCAAGACCAAACAAGCCCAAAGATGTTTAATAAGCATCGCTTATAATAAGGGGACAAGGCAACCCTTTAACTTGCAAAGTAGCCTTCCGGACATAAGCAAAACATGATGGCTATGTCACCAGTGGTTAACATGCCAAGTTTTTATTACTTTTGGTAAAAATAGCTGATACTTATTACGAAAAACAGCATTAGTCAGCAATTTCAGAAGTGACTTCTGCTCTGCAAACACAAAACCTTAATTTAGAGGATGTAATGTTCACCCCGGTATGTAAATGTGGTTGTCATTGAAAGTTGGCAGTGATGATTAGGTTAAAGAAGTGCAACCTAAAGAGAAGACTGTAATTCAAGATCAAGACATTTTAGTTAAAATGCCTTAACATACGCACGGATTAATTGTTCACAATAAGCTCAATAACATGCATTAAGAAAACAGTGTGAAATTTAATTCCATGCTGACTTTGCTTCTGTAAGACTGCTGCAATCACTGCTCTGAGCAGATGGAGCTGTAAGAAACAGAGCACGGACAACAGTCTGGAGCTGCAGATATTATATGCAGAGGCTCTGCTCTCCACCTGCCGGGTTCTCACAATCACTCGCAGGCTTTCAGTGGGCGGCAATCACAACAGCCTAGCAAAACTCCACAAGACCTGTCGACAAACCTCAAGGATCTGCTGCGGCAATGCTGCATCATTTTCCTACCCCACAGCTCTGTGAGGCTTCCTATTGTCCTTGGACTCTGGTAAAGGCAATGCGTGGTGTGGGCCAGTAACCAGCCAACAGGGACTCGTCTAGTCTAGAATGCACCCACAGCCCTCCCCGAATCCTCAAGCTGTGCATCTGACTCATCCGAGAATGTGTTTCTAACAGGAACATCACATCAGCAGCTCTCTCTTTCCCTTCACAACAGTAAACATGCATTTATTGAGCAGATTGTAAATATGATTCAATCTTTGCAAAGCCCTGCCTCTGACCAATAGCCTGGTAATACCAAACTCTGCTACTTCGCTTTGCTTCGCAGATAGAGACCGGAAGAGCATAAATCATAAGCGTTTACTTTCTTGTGGGGGGTGCTTATCTGAAGATTAAATCATTGGTGTAACAGTAGGCCAATTACATAACGCGGCAAAACAAAACCACCCAGCGTAATACTGCAAAATAATTACATCATGACATGGAAATATCCAAGGAAAATTAAGGAGACACTGACCTGTCTGTTACTGATTGGTAGCATCTAATAAATAAAACTTTTCCCAAAACCTGTCAGGAGTAGGGCCACAACATCACCTCCATTCAAAATGTGAACCAAACATGCTTCTTGTTTGGGCCTCAGTTCACAAATAGAGCACGTCTCCATGTCTGCTGACGTTTTAGATTTCGCTAATCTAAATTAGAATCTTAAATTCACCGCTTAAAGTCCGCCCTCTGTTCGTTGATTGGTCCGGCCGTTTTGGAGCTGGGGGGAAACTGAGAGACGGTCTGTTATATCAGACTAAAACTAACTGAAATTGAGCGGAAGTACGAAGTCTGACGTAGTCTGGCTATCTGACCAATCCTAGTCTGTGCATGGATTTTACACTGAATTAGTTTTATTTAAGTGTTGTAGCAACGTAACTGTGAATTAATGAATTTCAAGACAAACATTGAATAAAAATTTATTTAGTCCAGCTCAAGCCAAAAAAAATGATTTCCAATTTATTTTGACCAAATTACAAGCACATTTTTCTCAAAACTCACACTGTGCACAAGAAAGGTGAATCTTAGCAAAAGGTCGATTAGGTCAGACGAATGCGTTTGCCCTTCTTTTTCCATGACTACAGGCACAGCTGTTAATTTTAGGGATATGCATGACCTGATTAAAGTACATTTCAGCTGAGTGGTCAAAAAACCACCACACACACAATGCAGTTACTGAATTAAAGGTGTTCACCTTTCACAGGATGTTCACCACAACAAAAACAACCTTCAGCCAACCAATCGGCAAGAACAGGTGAGGTTTAATGTGCGCGTTAAACCCCACCTCTTCTTGCCGATTGGTTGGCCGAAGTTTGTTTTTGTTGTGATGAACATCCTGTACCCATAGTGTTTGTTTTTGCAGTCTCTGTGTTGTCTTTCGAGACCGGGTTTTTTCCCAATGTATTCAGAGGGCAGACAGCAAGACGATCAAGGGGTGATGCATACGGATTGAGATAAGGATGAAATCGAGCTAAAATCCTGCAGCACCGCATAGAGCACCTTTAAAGCAACACTGAACTAAACTGAGCGACATAATGACACTGTTGTCTTCTGTAAAGCTGCTTTCAGCTGAATTAAATCAATTTCACTGTGGAACTTTGCAACATTTACATTATTATCGAATGGAATTGCATCAATATTGACCTCATTAGAGCTGAATAATGACAGTAACAGCAGAGCTGCTTTATACACTGAAAAAAGTGGTAAGGTGGTTATATTTGAGTATAAAATATTATTTACATCGCATCACATTTACAATATACATCTCTTTACATTGGCTTATAATTTATACAAATCTGTTAAAGGATTGTTAGGCTGTGTTAAGGGGAGGAACACTCTTAACACACAATATACTCGATACATCTTAAAAAGAATGGCTTCTACGTTAATATTAGTCTGTCTCTCAGTCCGTATCCGGATCAGACGGTGTACAAGCACAAAGAGATGATCTTCACCGGAGACCAGAACACCTAGATGAGCTCCGTGGACAGATCACCGGAGCCAAATGCACTCAAACACACACTATAAGTCCTTTACACAATCTGACGTGTTTAAAATTGAACTGGAGATTAGGTGCCAGAGGAGTACTGGCCCCAACTAGGTCTGGTTCTCCCAAGGTATTTTTCCCCATTCTCTCATGGATGGGGTTTTGGTTCCTTGCCGCTGTCATCATTTTACATTACCATCACTCTGTTCTCCTATTTGATGATGTTCAGTGCTTTGCTACAATCTGTATTGTTAAAAGCACTATATAAATAAAAGTGATTTATTGATTGACATCACTGAACCAACCTATGCCAGTATAACATATTTTTATGGGTAAAATCAGGCAGAAATAGTACAAACTTCAGATCGCCACTTTTTAAAGTATGTAGTTGAATTGAGTTTCTTTCTTTTCTTGAGTGTCTTTGAACAAAGTTGAACCAATGCTGAATAATGACACTTTTGTCTCCAGTAAAGCTGCTGTCTGCTGAAATTAAAGTCTTTCCATAATTAATGAATATTACAATATTAACACTGTCTCTTTTTTATTACTGTGAAGCTGCTTTGAAACAATTCCTATTGTATGAAGAACTATAGAAATAAATGTGTTCTAAATGGTTTTTGCATTTTGATATATGGCTGCCAGGAATACAAATATACATTTTTGTTTCTCGATATGGCTTGAATGTCTCCTTCAAATTATTTTTATGAGTTTTCTCATCCACTTAGTAAACATTCAAACCAAAAGTCAAATAAAATAATAGGATGAAAAGGAATTGGAATATTGTTGTGGCACTAAATATTGTATATTGATGCCTGCACACGTGCAGATAATTTTGTGAAGCATTTGATTTCAATTGAATGAAACGGTAGTGCTTTGATGTGTGAAGGACAACAAGGACAACTGCACATTTACAGATTCACGACAAAGTTGTTTACTAACTGTTTTCACCAACTAGAGCCATCTGTTAGGGAGGCACTGCCATTTTAATTAACAAAAAAAGAAACAGAAAGCGAAGTATGGAAGAAAACACCTGAACAATCTATCTAAACCATAATATTTTTCAATGTGGACCTTCCTCATAGTTTAAAATCTCACTCCACATAACCGTATTTACATATCTACATATTTTTAATTATCTTCAGGATATAGGATGAACATGTGCTCCTAAAAAATAAAATTAAAAACATGATTCCAGCATCATAAGCAAGATTCAGACCTGATGGTGTCCAATCCGACATCTACAAACAAACAAAGTTTCTAATCTCTCTGGCGTATAAGAAGGAAAAGTCGTATTCATTCTGACAGCTAATTTCCATAAAGGCATTATCCTAAATCACCCAAGGCAGCGCACAGCCAAATGCTATCAAATGTTGAGCAGAATATGTGCACGGAGGATCTCAAAAGTGCTGTTATACCACTTAAGCAGCATTGTAATGCATTATAAGCTCACTACATACACAGAGACTTATGCATCTCATCCTATCCTCCACAGATAAGACCATCCCACTGTGCACTGCATGAGCTTGAGAGGACAAGATTTCATTCAGCACTAAAGTACTGATGACAATTCTACACTCAAGTTTAGCTAAAATTTAAAATCAATGAAACTGTAATCAATACAATTATAAAAACTTGACAATAAATTCGCACTTATGTTAAGTAGGGCTGCACAAGTACTCGATTTTCTAATCGCAATTACACATACGAATACAACAGTTATGTAATCGTTCAAAGTGGCAATTAATCATTCAAAATCCACTTATGTTATTCTGTGTGCTTAAAATGTGTTTTTTTCTTCCTACAGGATATATTAAGGGTTTTTCCATTGTTTTAATGTTAGTTTTAGTATAACATCACAATACCATTCATAGTTTTGCATTTTTTAATTTAAAGAACAAACCAATCCAATGTACACTTTACATTTGAGGCTTAATACTACAGAAAAGCAAAAAAGGTTTTTTTTTGCCCGATCTTGCAGGTTTGCCCTACACAACATTAGAAAGATCAGGCCCTTTCTTACAAAGCAGGCCACACACTTCATACCCAGGCCCTGGTCATCTTCAGGCTGGACTATTGCAATGCTCTTCTAGTCGGTCTTCCCTCGTGTACAATCAAACCTCTACAAATGATTCAGAACGCAGCAGCTCGACTGGTCTTCAATGAGCCCAAAAGGGCCCATGTCACACATCTCTCTGCACTGGCTCCCAATTGCAGCTCGCATCAAATTCAAGACACTGATGCTTGCATATGGAACAACCACAGGCTC
>JAUYWG010000032.1:2798509-2811152 GCA_034779775.1 Enteromius afrohamiltoni
TCTCTGCACTGGCTCCCAATTGCAGCTCGCATCAAATTCAAGACACTGATGCTTGCATATGGAACAACCACAGGCTCGACACCTGCTTACTTCCACTCACTGCTACCAATCTACACTCCTTCCAGAACTCTGGAATCTGCCAGTGAGCTACGCCTCATTGTACCATCACAAAGAGGCACAAAGTGAAGAGAGAAACTCATACAGGTTTGGTAAGTAAATGATGACAGAATTTTAGTATATATCTCCCCAAACTAAGGTCCTGAGATCATACGTTGTGGTTTGCATGCTATAAGAAGTCCCATTTTTGGGACAGCTACCTATGTAGGCCATAGATAGACAAGCAGCTCAGAATGTTTATGATCAGATCAGAAATATAGCAGTACATAAACCAATAACAAGATATTATGTGCTACATTTATATGTTTATATGTGCTACAGTCCTTTGAGCTTCACCTCCAGATAAGAAATAGAGTTCTGCTTGAGCAGCTCAATCTGGACGCTGTAATAGCTGATTCAGCCAGATACGCTTTTCCTTTCTGTCAAACAGGGCAGACAAGCATACCTCTATCCGCCTCTACATCTTGTTTTGGTCACGCAGTCTTCCATCACTGTGTGTTCTATCATGATTTAAAAGACAAAGCCTGAGAGGAACCAACACAGGCCAAAAAGATGCCTCCCTAAAAAACGAATATCTAATCTTCTCTGAACCTGAGCAGTTGCAAGTACAAAATAAACTATGGTCTAAGCAGTCTCTGAAATCACTGAGGCGTGGGAGTATAAATATTTTACTGCGACACAATATAACATCACCCACTAAACAATAAGTGATAGTTTTGTTGTAATTTTCTAAGTCTCCTATTGAAATTCGGCCCAAGCAAACAGAAGATTAGCATTTCATTGGTAAATATCATGCCTGAAATTAAATAGTGTGCATTTGGGGAATGAAATCGCATTAGCTGGGATTGCAGGCGCGTGTCTGGGTGTCAGTGATGGGTGAGAAGAGCTTCTATAGTTCACAAATCCCTCCCAGCACCACTTCTCATACTCCACTCTCCTGCTGTATTGTTAGCAAACACTCACAAATCCCTGTTTCATTAGAGCAGAAATCAAAAGGACCCTCTTAGAATCCAAGAGCAACAGACGTGATGCTGATCTCATGGCAAACCACAGATCTATGTTCAGAGTAGAGCTGCTAATTGGGTAATCTGATCCTTCTTTTGATGATAAAATGCACATCATGCAGTCTGCTAAGCAAGTAATATGTGTTGTCCAACAATTTTGATCATTAACCTTTAAGTTGGTCCCTTATTGCTTAGAACCTTCAGTCCATCCAGTGCTGCACAGTACGATTATATTTTTTAATTATATTACATTTTAAAAATGAAAAAGAATTTGGATTACACAATTACTTACACAATAGCAATAAATCATCCATAATTAATCGATTCAGTAACACTTTAGTTCGATAGTCCACTTTAGACAGTAAGTAACTACACATCAGCTAGCGGTCATTAGAATATTAGTAGACTGTCTGGGTTAGTTCACCCAAAAATTCTGTCATTAATTACTCTCCCACATGTCGTTCAGATTACGGCCACAGATGTGCATGCTTTTACCTGGATGTAAACCAGGCTGACTACCTCAAATACGTTAAAGATTGCATATACAGTGCATTGAGATACTCTATAAAAAGACGTAAATCACAGAAGAAGAGTAAATTATGTGATTTTGTTTAATTTGCGTAAAAAAGTATTCTTGCATCACAAAAAGGAAGTCGATCCACTGATGTCACATGGACTGTTTTCCTAGTGTTTTTATTATGTTTCTGGGATCATTTCAGTTGTGTTGCTATCTATGGAGGGTCTGATGTTATCAAAAATATCTTAATTTGTGTGCCGAAGATGAACGAAGGTCTTATAGGTTTGGGAAGACATGAAGATTTTTCGGTGAACTAAACCTTTAATATCTTCTAACATTTAATTTTGATGGATCCACAACATACAGACTATCAGAAACTTTGCAAGTAAATGTCAACTTATTCTACTAACACTAAACCTACCCTAACAGTATACTCTGAGAGACATGTAGTTGAGAATTAGTTGTGATGTAGTTAGTAGAATGTCTTAAGTATCAAAATAAAGTGAACCCATTGTTTCATCCTAATTTGTCTTTTCAGTTTTCATTTTCCTGCTTCAAACCAATATAAAAATGAGTTAGGTCAAAAGTAATCTAAAAGTAATCAAAAGTAATCTGATTAGATTACCTAAAATGTGTAATGTAAAGAATTATGTTATTAACTAAAGTTTTAGTCATGTAATTTGGAATCAGTAACAGACTACAATTTGTATGCAATCTACCCAGCAATGAGTGCATCACGTGATCAGCGGCTAAATTCAAATCTACTTTTATGGTTTGGCTGGTGCTGGGCCAGAGCCAGACACACTCAGCGGTTGTCATATGCTGTCAAATGCATGTAGTAATTAATGTAATTTTAAGAGCTTGTTCTACTCAAAGCTGTCCACATCCTCAGACTTATGCTTTTCTATGGCAACACTATCAGCACCTACATGAATCTGCAGCAGCCAGGTGGTAAGTCAGAGCTTAACAACAAGGTTGTAATTGAGTCCTAAGAAAAAAACTTCACAAGTTCAAAATCAGGGTAAGTATTATATATCATAACTATTATGGTTTTCAACCACATGTTTATTTTAGGTTTCAGACAATTAAATTCACACATGTGCTATCAAAAACTACATTAGTTTGTAAAATACACACTGAAGTCTATGGAAACTGCAATAATGTTGCCTTCATGTGCTATTGGAAATGTCCTTTTACGAATTTTGTCAGGTTCAAGTGCTTTTTCATTGGAAAGAAAAGTTTGTTCTTGTCCATTTATTGGAAAACTTATTAAAGCAAAAAGTGTAGAAAATGATTGTATCCCATTCATTATATAAATGTTTTGACAATAACATACTTTCAAGTGGATCGCTGGACGAATTGCCCACAGCTGTTAGCAATCAGCTAATCAATTTCCCGGTTACGATCACCCAATCAAACAGTTCCAAAGCACTATAAAACCTCAAGCTTCCCCATTCATCCTCATCTCGCTTTTGCAAAACCCTCCTCCTCCCCTTCTGCCTCCCTCTAAACACAACTTCCCACTCCGGGGGGCAGCCGGAGTTCGAGCCGAACGCCGAGCCCTTACCCTCTAATCGCTAGGGTTCGAGCCCACCGTTCTCCCGGCCCACTTCCTGGACAGCACGCCAAATCCGCTTATAATTTACATTGCACTCCAGCGTCCAGAACTCCTGTTGTGTGTTTTTCCCCTGCTTCTCAGTCCCAGACTTTTATTATGAATTCATGTACTCTTTTCTGTTTGTTCTAACCCAGACTTATGTTGAAATCATTGCCACAACTCAGTTCACTTCCACCTGGATATCTCGGCATAAAAGCAGCTCAGGGCTAGATGTTGTTACGGTTCATTGTTTGTGTCACATTCTTTCGTGTTCCTAGTATCTTGCTGTTCGTTGCCGTTGGATTATCTGTTGACTACCTCTGCCTGAATCTGGACTTTCCCTCTGCCTCTCCCCAATGACTCTGATTACCGATATTGTGACTCTTTGCTTTGTTTATCGACTCTGTCTCTGCTTGTGCCTCCACCATTGTATCAGCTGGCGATCGACTACTGTTATTCTGACCCTGAGCCTTAATAAATCACTTTTTGCACATGAACTCGTACGCCTAATGCTCCCATTTTGTGACAACAATATTTTTTCAGTGTACCATTTTTCTGAATTCAAGCTAAGAATAACGGCAAAAAAATATCTTTCTATCGTTCTTAAAAATAATGCAAACAAGGCATCAATCATGCAATTTTAGCATGATAATTGTAATTAAAAAGAGTCATTTATAAACTTTCACAAGCATAGGATAAAGGAAACCAGTCTTCAAGCTTCCTTTAAACGATTTGAGAATACAATTAACTTTTCTGCCACTCTCTCTCTCTCTCTCTCTCTCTCTCAAACTCACGCACACTTCCTCTCATATATAATACTACAGGATTTGAACAGGAGTCTGATCCAGAATTAAGGCTTAGGGACAAATTGAAATACCTGGAGCATTGAATACCCGCTCCAGAGAACAGCCTGTCCCCAATCATGTTTATGTGTGTAATCCTCAAATAAAACGTCTCTATCACACCATTGGACATGCTTCACATATAAAAAATATAAACCCATGACATGCCTTCACATCTAACATCCAGATCCCCTCATATTTTTATCCTCATATTAACAATGCAAAATCAATATTTGGCAGCCTGGCTAGAATGAAGAATTATAGTTTATTATCACAGATGCTGATAATGGTACTTACACATTTGGTTTATTTTACTTGTGTATTTGTGCTTCTAAAAGAGCATTGGAGAGGCATATCTTCTATTATAGTACTATAAGGATTTGATAATGTGTGTACTTTAACACTCTCAGTGGTAATTTTCTGCTGCCGTCTGTCTAATGGTCTCTCAAGGGAGATTATAGTAAAATACACATCTACATGAAGCTCTGTAAAAAACATTTACTGTCATCAAAACATTCATTCTATGCTATATATAAGAGGTTTTCTCAGGTTTATTTAACTAGGGACGTGCAAAAAACATTTTTCACAACTGACTAATCAGTGGGTTTCTGAATGACTGGTTGGTGTACAGAAAATGAATGACCAGAGAAATGAAATGAATGAATTGAAGTCCACTATTAGGTTTTTTTAAGGCTTCAGATGTGTTTTTTATGATAGTATGGACATTGCACACAGTATTGCAGTAGTAGTTAGAAGGAAGAGAAGGAAGTCCAGTATTAGGCATTTTTAAGGCTTCGGTTGTTGTTTTTTTATGACAGTATGGACATTGCACACAGTATTGCAGTAGTAGTTAGAAGGAAGTGCTATAACTGCACTGGCACCGGTCCAACTTCATTACACTTCACTGAACAATCTATTTCTTGCCTCAGTATTACTGAACTGAAGACTTTATCTGCACAATGGTTACATGAGGACATTGAAACAATTTACTTTCTGCTTATTGGCTATAAGCGACATCAGACAAAAATTAAAGAGATGCAATCCATGCAAAACTGGCCACCAACTATAAATTATGTTGGTCCTTATAACTGACTTAATGATATCCATGGTATCAGTTTATATTTACATGTAGTACAGTTTACATTTGTCTGCAAATTTACTTTCGTTTATAACCGTTGCAGTGGAGACTTTGACATGAAATTAGGAGACCACTGAATGATTTCTAGTCAGTTTGGATATCTGTGGATGTCAGAGAGCATGCACACAAAACCGGTGTCCAACATAGAGCCCATGGGTACAACTGTTCTTCTTACTTTTTTTTCATACCTTAAAATGTTTACCCAATTAGTCCTGTGACATTAAAACTGCTTTATAATGGTTGTGAGAAACCCTTTTAGAATCTCTTAACTAGTTGCTTATTGGCATGCATATTACTAAAATATTTGCCATTTATTAGTAGTAATTAAGCGCATATTAATGCCTTATTCTACACGACCTATTCTACATCCCTAATCCTACCCAATAGCTTAACTTAAAGGGTTAGTTCAACCAAAAATGTAAATTCTGTCATGTCGTTCCATAAGAACTTTGTTTATCTTTGAAAAACAAATTAAGATATTTTTGATGATATCAGAGAGCCATCTGACCCTCAATAGACAGCAACACAACATAGCAAATACATCAGTAAAACAGCGCAACTTCACTTTTGCGATGCTAGGAGAATATTTTTTTATTTTTATTATTATATTTATAATTATTTTTTTTTAAAACAAAACATTTACATTATACATTCTTCTTCTGTGTCTTGTGCTATTTTAGGGTGTATCACAACACAGCACATACTCAAGCTTTAACGTATTTGACGTAATCAGCCTTGTTTACATCCGGGTGAAAGCACGTGAAAGAACGTAATCTTCGGTTCTTTACACTTAGAGGAAAGCGTACACGTGCTCTCTAAAAAGGTGGAAGACGTAAGTCACGGAAGAAGAATGGTCAGAGTAAATTATGTTATTTTTGCTTTCTTTGTGCAAAAAAGTATTCTCCTAGCGTCACAAAAGTGAGGTTGATCCATCGATGTCACATGGACTGTTTTACCAATGTTTTTACTACGTTTCTGGAGCTGGGATCATTTCAGCTGTGTTGCTGTTTATGGAGGGTCAGATGGCAGAATTAATTAATGACAGAATTTTCATTTTTGGGTGAACTAACCCTTTAACAACTACATTAGCTAACTATTAATAAGCAGCAAATTTATTTATAAAATTAATAGTTAGCTATTAATAATAGTTAGGAAAAGTTATATTTAATAGTGAATAAGTGTCCCCTATTCCAAAGTATTGCATGGAGTGCAACTGTTTTGTTACGAAAGTAAAAAATCCATTCATTTCCTTCATAGTGATATATTTTTTTATAAACATTACAAGAAAAACCTACTTTGAGCAATAAGATTGGTAAAAAAAAATGTATGCTTTTGTTGAATGCATCATGCTTTTTCAAAATACTATTTTTCAAATATTATTTTTAAATAATTATTCTGGTAAAAAAAAACGAAAACTATACCCGTTATTCTTTTCTATTGCACATATTGCCTTTGAGAAACCATCATCAGAAGTATACTCAGCTTAAAAGTTTAAGTTGTACTGAGTGAAAATTTAAATATTTTAGGCAGTGTGGTAAACAATTATTTTAAGTTTTTACATGTGTACTAAATTATATAATGTTTGCTAAAAATCATAATATTTATATTATTTTAAAAAGTAAAAAGGCAAAAGTATCAGTAAAATGTTATTGCGTAAAGCATAAGGTAAAGAAACAAAATGGATACAGCTGTTCTCCTCTGGTAGCTCTCACTCACCATATGGTCGGAGACCTCCAGTATTTGATCTAACATATAAGAGTGCTGATGCTAGTTTAACCTCAAAACAAAGAGCCTGCGTGTGTGGTGTGGACGCGTTCGATTAGTAAAGTGCACATAAATGTGTGGGCTGTTTCCTACAGACATCATTTAAGCAGCAGCGTGTAAACATCACACAAGCCTTTCTTCACAGAGTACCTCCTTCACAATTCACAAGGATCCTTCCTTATTCTTCACAGCAAATTTCCCGCAATCGATGCTAGATTTGTTTCTAGACAGTGTAATACTTCACTGCTGACAAATTGGTGGTAATCGTTAATCTGCGTTCTCCTTTGTTTCGACCTCGGGCCTCGCAATATGTTTGCGATAAATGATGAAGAACGCCATTTCATCTGCCACAGCTGCTCTGTTGAGTCTGAGCGTGACGCTAGAAGAGGACTTTTAATGCCCTTTCTTCTCTGGGCAGGTTTCAGCCCAGCTTTCCTCAACAATGATGCATTTGGACTGCGTCTCCTCTGGGCAGAGCTCAGTGGAGCTTTGATCACCGAGCACAAGCCTCGCAGGGGTCGTGCGGTGCTTGGCAGGGGGCACGCTGCCATCTGGCAATAGAGCTCAAACATTAGAGATAGCACTAGAACGAAGCTTCCGCAGTCAGCAGTGCTGTCTGTTCTGCTCCTCCAGGCTGGATTTCACCCTCGACTCTGGATTAATGATAGTTTTGATAGTCTCGCTTGGATTTTGTGTAAGGCTCTACTCTTTAGGACTTTGCCACATTCACCTGAGGCACTATGCAGTTTGTACAGTTTAGATTAAAGGTGTCATCTGGTGCCGTATGCACTTTTACAAGCTTTTTTGGACTGAAATGTGTGTTGGGAGTGCGTGTACACAACCACACTACAATGATAAAGATCCACCAGTAGTTTTTTTTTTTAATTGCATAAAAATAAGTTGCCCCTTCTGAAATCAAGCCATTCTCAAATGCATGTCGGTGTGGCGTCACAGATTAACGGAAGATTAACATTACATTTGGTTCTGAAGGGAAACGCTCCCTTGATCAACCGAAATGCGTTTATGTTTGCACTAATCATTCTTGATCCAGCCTCACCTACAGAAGCAGTGAGTATAATGTCTTTTAATGAATCTTTGCAAATCACCTCCAAATAATGTGCTAATTAGCAAGTTTCACTAAGAATACGGCTCAAAAAAGATCCTCCAAGAGCGCCTCAGAAAAGAGGGGCGGAGTCAGCGGAGCTCGTGAAGATTTAAAGGGGAAGTACACAGAACATGAGTGATTTCTAAAGAGCTGTTTTTGACAGGGGAAAATTAGCGTTTTTACACTATCTAGAAATTTTAAAGCTATCTATATTACAAACTTCCATTAAAATCCTAAAGAATCGTATTAGCTTGTGGAAAATTGGCTTTGTATGACTCCTTTAACATTTGATTTTCACGAGAAAGAAAAAGTTTGCAAGAATGTTCTTAAAGCCTGAAATACCCTACACAACGTTTGCCATTGAGTGGATGCTGCACTCTTAAAAATAAAGGAGGGGGGCTTCACAACGATGCCATAGAAGAACCATTCTGGTTTTGACCAATTATATTAAAAATTGAATTATTTTGTTAGCTCACGTTGTTATTTACATGGTGAACAATTATTCTGTGCAAATCACATCCATAAAAAAATGGGCCTTCTCTGGTGACATCAGTTTGACTGCTTGGGCATGAGCCTAACATCCGTAACACATTACAAGATTTTCACACATTTTCCTCACCATCACCTTTAACCCAAACCACTGAGAAGGGTTTAGCGGGTTATCAAGTTAATAATGAAAACTGATCATCAATGTTATAAGGATTTTAAGACAACACTTGCTAACAGGGTAATTCTGTTTGAAATGTGCATTAGGATAACCAGGTTAACATGTCACCACATGAAACTATTAATACAGCTAGCTGAGTTAATAAGCTGAGCACAACTGTGTACTTTGAGTCTCAGTTTTTTGCTTTGTACCTCTGTTAGCCTTGAAGGTGCTAAAATAGAGCTTGGTTGAGTGAATCGTTTATTCGTACTGTTTTGTAGAGCTGGACAATAGTGTATCCGACTGACAACCATTTGAATGAAGCGGATATTTCAAGGTAAGCTGAGTTTAAACTTGCAGTCCAACCCGTGCAATTGTGTGTTATCAGTGTTATTTAATTTGTAGAAGAAACTGGAAGATGTATTTGCTGGACGTGTTGTCCTTCAGCGTTAATAACCTATGTTCAGATATTTTATCAGACACACGCTTAGGAATAAGATGCTAATTAAAATATACTAACAAACAATGAGTTAAGAAATCTCCATTATTCACTTTCAAAGCAAGGACAATACTATCAGAATGAGCACGGTTGACTTGGCAGCAGAGAATGTTGGCAAACAAGAAGCTCTTTTTCACTTACATAATTACGCCCGCAAGCAACGATGTGTCACAAACATACCGTTAATTTAACATTAATAATAAATGGGTCAGTCAGGATTAGGTCATTTCTATCCCTGTGTTCTGCTGAGTCAAGTCTGCAAAGCAATGTAGTTTTCTGCTTTGCTCTCATTACCATATGACCAATAAGCCAATACCGAGAAAATAAAGACAATAAGTAGTTTGCCACAAAAAAAGCAGAAGCAAAACACATGATGGTTGTCTGACACGGTTTTACATGTTACACCGTGATCAAATCAGACATAGCATGGGGCTGTACGTTTTCAGAGAGAAGAGGTGTGTGTAAATTCATGTTGCATCTCTTTGATAATGTAACAAAAAAAAGCATTTTAGTTGATCAATATTATGGATTTCTGTTAAGCACAGTAGTTAACATATACTGATGACAGACTGAGCTTCTGCGCTTTCAAAAAAAACTGGAGCGAGTCTTTGAAGTCTGCTGTATTGTGAAGGACTGTTCGACTTTTCTTGATCTCAAAAGAAATTTAAAATTCAGTCAGCATAGAGATATTACATTCTCTCTAGTCTTTCGTCAGTTTCATCTCAATTCCAACATTTCAGTAATGGAATGCAATGGATTCCAAGAGGGAAAAAATCAATGTCAGAAGATAATAGTGGGATTCTAGGATAAATTGCTATTTTTGTATTAAAGCAGAAGATAACACAGATAGTAGTCAGTGGTTTTGAAATCTCAACCATTTTGCATTTCTACTGATCTGTGCATTACGGAGCTCTCGGTTATCGTGAAGCATATGTGTTATTGATCTGTTGTGGCAGAAGCTAGCATTATGGATCCGGGAATAATCACTGCAAATTCATGATTCATAATCGCTGCATGTGTGCAGAAAAACACACTGTAAATGTTATGACCTGTGAGGTCATTCAGATCCCCAACAAAACCAGAGCATATTTCAGTGTTTTCATATGAATTTCATAAGAAAGAAAAAAAATATTCTCATTACTTTCACTTACTTTAATATATAAAATGTTAAGGTAAAGCAGCACCATAACAATACCATGCTTTTTTTTTTTTTTACATTTTGTTGTGTTGTAGCCATGACTGTTTTCAGTTATGTACTGAGTAAAGGGTATGAACACCTATAATGTAATCTATATTTTAATGGTTGTTGATTTTTTATATTGTTGCAAATATGTCAACTTTATTATTGCACATCTCGGTGTAGGAAGTTCATATATTTTATACACAATTATATGATATTAAATAATGATATTTATTTTGCAGCAACATGTAACTATATTACAGCTCAGCTCTAATCTGCTACAGTAAATGTTGAAAAAATCAGCATATGCTGGTTAGAGCTGGTTTAAGATGAGCACAAGACCAACTCAAATCAGCATCCATGCTTCAAAACATAGGCCAGCATATGCTGTTTTTTTCAACAGGGGGTAAGTCATGAAAAAGTACTTTTATGAGAATGGGAATCATGAGAATAATTAAAATTACAGGCAATGATAAAGTAAAAAAGTATTGTAATGAGACTTTGGAAATTAGAAAAGCTTAACTGTTGAAAAAATATGAATAAAAAAAAAACTTATTGGTCCTAAAAATAATCTTCATTCTCATTTCATATTCTTTTCAATTTTAAGGGCCAAATTATAACCTGCACTTTCACTTTAAACTCGTCATATGGACCTGACCCACATCACACTCACCAGACGCATTGTGCATTTTTTTAGTGTTGCAGCTGTAACTATAAAGTGATTTAAAGAAAACATTAAGAGACATTTGAATTTAACGGCCGCCTCTCACAAGACTAAAGAAATCTTGCATGTAAACAGACGCCTACTGTCTGCATGATTTTTCCCTAGTATAAACAGCATAATTTACATTTATGCATTTGGCAGACGCTATAATCCAAAACAACTTGGTGGGCATGCAAGCAGTGGTGGTCCCATCTGTGTCTGTGTGTTTATATAAGGATAGAGAGATAGATCATATTGATTCTAAAATAATGATGTGGACCAACTAAACACAATAACAAAAAATCCAACATTATCTTTCCTAGCACAAAATAAATGTACTTAAAATTTAAATACATTACTTTTTTCTACCAGTAGGTAAAGGTAGGTAGGTAGGTAAAGGTACCTACCTTTTTAATAGACACCTTATTTTTGGACCATCACTGAGCGACTCCGCTGTAAACAACACACGATGGTCGAGGGTACAGAGGTGCTGGTTTAATGTAACCGAGCTAAGTGTTCTGAAAAATGTCTCACTCACAGATCACCGTTTCAAAAATCATTTTGATTCAGATGTGACTGAAAGTGATGATATCTGAGTGGGTGAGCTGTTTACTTTGCAATTAGTCTGTCTGTTTCAACAGCCTGACCCAGATTTGCTGAATGTTTGTGAACACGATAGGCCAGTGTTATCACATTGACAGAGTAATGAGCCAGACAGTGTGATTGCCTCCTTTCAGGTGAAACTTCCACTTCAATCTCACCGTCATCACACCTGCAACTTACAAAATAAAAATTCAAAAGAAGGATTTTACATTGAACAGCCATTTTTGGAACCTTGCATTGAACAGTTCTGAAAATGTTTTGGTTTTGGTTTTTTTTGGGCAAAGAATATCTTAAGAACTCTTTTTGTGATAAAGAAGCTTTCGTGGAATTGAAAGATTCCAAATATCTTAAAGTTTCTTTATGGAGCCAACAATTCCAATAAAGAACCTTACTTTTAAAGGAGTCATACGAAGCCTCTTTTCCAATAGCTTATATGATTCTTTAGGGTCTCAATGGAAAGTTTGTAATATAGTTTGTTTTAAAAATTTCTAAAAGATCTAATTTTAACCTGTCAAATTTTAACCTGTCAAAAACAGCTCTTTTGAAATCACTCTGTTCTGTGTACTTCCTCTTTAAATCTTCACGAGCTCCGCTGACACCGCCCCTCTTTTCCGAGGCACTCACAGAGGATCTTTTGTTAGCCATATTCATAGTGAAACTTGCTAATTAGCACTCACTGCTTCTGTAGGTGAGGCTGGATCATGAATAATTCGCGTGAACATAAGCTCATTTTGGTTGATCGAGGGCGCGTTTTTCTTCAGAACCAAACATAACATTAATCCTCTGCGCCTTCAGTCACTCAGATGTCGGGGGTAAATCACTACTGCTCTGTTCATGAATACATTCCTAACAACACCTCAATCTCTTAGGAGTCTTGCTTGTCTCTGCGTCTCGGTCTGATGACGGCTCACTCAGGGCGGGTCTGAGG
>JAUYWG010000032.1:2820804-2834745 GCA_034779775.1 Enteromius afrohamiltoni
TTATTGTAAAACATACTCTATTAATCTAATTTCCAACTTGTGAAAGCATTTCATTGAATTAATTTGTTTGATATGCTAAAGTGATTTACAGTTAATTTAATCTAGCTACCCCTAAAAAATGGGTGATTTGGCTGTTTTGGGTCATCATTGACTTTCATTGTATTTTTTTCTTCTTACTATGAAAGTCAATGATGACCAAAACATCCTGGTTACAAAGTTTTTTCTAAATATCTTAGACAGATTGAAATTACTTGAGAGTGAGTAAACGATGACAGAATTTTTGGGCGAACTATTAATTTATGCAGTTTTCCTTTCCAAGGATATATATTGAAAACAGATACCGAGTGCATGGATAATTTAGCCTAAAAATCTGATGAAGCGCTGCACCACCCCTCCGGGATGTTCACACAAATTTCCTTAAAAAAACGTATCACCCTGAAGCGATATGGGAAGGAAGAAAAAGCATGAGATGATCAGTTTTGAAATTGCATTAATTATAATCCTTATTAAGATAATGGGGTTAGGTGACCTTGTAAAAGAGTTACAGTAATATAGTACTGCATCTGTGGCACTGTGCCAGCATGAACTATTCTGTCAGTCAAAACTAGGCCAGAGCCATCCTGACAGGATAATCAGTCATTTTAATAGCAGTAAGATGGGACTGAAGCCCCTCCCCTGACAGCTTAACTGTATACGCGGCCAATGGCAACAAGGTATTCAAAAGGAAAAATTTACAGGGGCAAAGACCCCATTGTCATGAACTTGGCATGTACCCAGATTATGTAAACAGGCAGCAGGTGGCTGCCAATCTGCATTCAGTGATTCACTGAATTGACACTGAAAGAAAATGTTTAGGACAGTTTTCAAAGAGTTTGAGCAGATGCTTTAACGTAATTCACCCCAAAATAAACATTTTCTGAAATGAGTTTGTCTGATTTGGCCCTAAAGAACGTTTCTTATAATCAGTGTTAAAACAGTAATTGCTGCTTAATATTTTTAACTGGTGATGTCAACGCTAATATAAATAAATAAAAAATACTTGAATTCATCAAGCATTCATTAAATTGATTAAAAGTGACAGTAAAGAGATTTTAAAAATTATTATCCGGTTCAACAAACTTATTCTCATAAAAAAATCATTAAGGAAAGAAGGAATGAAAGAAAGCAGTTATTATAAAGTGCAGTGATATTTGCAGACAATACTTTTTAATGGATATATATATATATATATATATATACATTAAATTTTTTTTAAATTTAAAAAATTAAATTAATTTTTTTTTAATCAAATAAAAGCAGCTTAAATTATTAATTATTTTTTTAAAACGTACAGTTTCAGGTTTTTTAGTTATGCACAATTATTTAAGGTTATTCGGTTATATATATATATATATATAAGGTTTTATGTCAAATTGTAATCCACATCAATCATATTTTATTCATAAAATAAAAATTAAATAAAAAATGATTTTTTTATCATTAATATGTTTTAATAATAATCATGTCAAAATTTAGTTTTATGTGAGTATTTAAACTTAGGGAGTTCCCCACTTTAGGGGATTTTCGCTGTCTAGCTTTCCAGATATGTTTAATGAGCCAGTCTGTTCTCACGCTGCTTTAGCATCACGTGACTCCTTTTCCCGGCAACATAGCTGTCTATTTGATTAATTTGTCAGACAGACCCGGCACACGAAATTTATTCGAATGTAACACATTAATTTGATATTTAAAACTACTCCTGATCCTGATATTTGAGGCCATGGCAAATATTCCAGCAGCAGCTAACTTTAACGGACTAAAGGTAACGGAAGAAAAGGCGGCGCGCCTCCCGAAGTGCGCCAGATGTCGGAACCACGGCTTCATCGTGCAATTAAAAGGCCATTCGGGAAAATGTCAGTTTAAACAGTGTTTGTGCTGGAAGTGCTCTCTCATCAACGAGCGGACGAGAATCCTCGCGTCCCAAAGACGGATCAGAACCGAGCCACCGGGTGCCGAGCATCTCGATCAGGCTGCTTTATCCAGCAGAAAAACGGTAACATTATCCGCGCGTAACAATAAATCAACTAACGGGGTTAAAGGTGAATCCAAGAAGAGTAACATTAAAGCGTTCGCTGACGATACGTCGCACACCGAGCTGCGCGCGCCGGTAAGCACGCGCGGTCCCGTTAGCGCGGATAACTGTGATCTGAAATCACCGGCGGGACCGAGCCCGCAGAACTGCGCCGCTGCAGGTTTGTTCTTTTTTTAATTAAATAATTTTTAAAACACATTTTCTAATTTCGTTTCAGTGGCAACCTTTATTATTAACCAATATAATATAACGTTTTTGGGAGGACTCTTATTATAGCTCAGGAAGTCTTTAGGGATCACATTAGTATGGCAGGTCGTGAGTAGCATTTAATCGATTTATTCGTGCCAGGGACACGATTATTTCGTTATTTTCGTAAATCCAGCACGTTTGTAAAACTAGGATTCAATTGGATGCATCTATTCGTGCTGGATTTACGAAAAATGAGGAATAATCGTGTCCGTGCCACGAAAAAACCCCTGTACATATACAATAGATACAGGAAATCTAACTTTAACAAAAACAAAAGGATTTGAGGAAGTGACGTTTCTAAAGCATTTAAATGAATTTTGTAATATTACTAAAAACATTTATAAGCGCTTTTACTTTAATAATTACTTAATAAGTACACTTTTTTTGAATATGAATTTCGGGCTGGTTTATGATTAAACGATAAATTGTATATAAAACGTGGCAACAATGGACTTAAACAATAAACAACTTTTCAATCAACATAGTTAAACCTTGTGGCTTGAAAGTAAAGATTTAGCATTAAATAAATAGATTTTACTAATATAAATAAAATAGTCTGTTTATTGTGTTTCTTGAAACACTAACACATCAATTTCAGTACATGTTGAACAAAAATGTAGCTGAATTGCTGCAGTTAGGTGTATTGTCTGACTCCTCCTACAAAATATTTAAATTAGTTGAATGAGTGAATTTATGCAGCCACATTATTTTTTTGTCACATGTTAAATCGCATTTACACTATAGTAAATATATGAGTGTTTATCTTTTAAATATTATGTTATTTTTCTGTCTTTTTATTTAGAAAGTGTTACCGAATATTGTATTAATACTGAATACATCCACAGATACACCACCTTTTTCTGGAGAGTGCATAGTTAAAGAGGCATTTCCAGGGCAAATGTATCCAGCAGAAATGTTTGCGATGCCTCTTCCGCTGTACCAGCATTACCCGGACAGATACATGTTCCCGGCCATGCTGGTGACCCTGAGCCCACCTGTACCTGGAACCTTCAATGAACATGTTGGGTTTGTTCCCTTTCCATCAGGGGCGCTGTCCCGTCCACTGGAGACTCCCGAATGGCATGGCATGGTATGTTTCACAGGCACCATTGTTCTGCAATGGCTTCCATGAAAATTCCTACAAAGTATTATGTTAAGAAGACAAAGACAGCATTGTCCATTGTAGTCAATGTGTGAGCTAGTACTTGAAGTGTGATGGTACTTTAATACACTTGATCAAAGGTTTGAGGTCAGAAATATTTTTTTAAACAAGAAATTAGAATTTTTATTTTAATGCTAGTACGCATTAAATTGATCAAAAGGGCCAGTGAAGACATTTATAATGTTAGATAGGGTTTCTTTTCTTTTTCTCTCTAGCATTCTGTTAAATATATATATGAGAAAAATGAGTGTGCACTGTGTATATTTAAATACAAACACATGCATATTTGTATGTTTATATATTACGTATATATTAAGTATACTGTATGTGTGTATGTATTTATATGTACATAATAAATAAACACAGAACATTAAATTGTTTGACAGCACTACTATATATATATATATATATATAGTACTGTTATTTACAGTTATAGAGCCAAAACTGGTTTTTGTACCTTATATTTCTTATAAATTCAGTTCGATCAAAAGTCTTTAATATCTTAAATGGTATAATTAATTAGCTTTTACTCTATTTTTCGAAAATTGAACTGAACCCAAAGGTACTGTGTAATCATTTCTTTGCTCTTTCTCATTGTTTGACTTTTAAGTAACTTTTTTATCTCTGCATCCAAACTTCACAGACTGTCACAGCTTTGGGCTGTATGAAAAAATATTCTCTTTATCTCATGCGGTTTTCTTACAGTATGTGAAAGCTTGAAACACCAAAGCTAGTTTAACCTCTTTGATGTGCTTTTTCTAATCACTTCATTTTCCATAATCGGCAGTCCTGTGATATCAGGCTACGGCCGACAGTCTTGTAGCTGTGTAACTCTTTCAGAGGTTATCAAAACCTTCGGGAACAGAGCAAATCAACAGGAAGATCAGGTTTATGAATGTTCCTTCAAAGTTTAGTTCTGCCCCAGACTTTCTCAGCAAAACCTTTTCTGGTGTATTTATCGAAGTCTGTTTCTTCCGTTCCTGTGTTTCTGGAGATCCATGTCCCACATTATAGTCCGTACCCCACATATCCAGGGCTGAGAGATGAACCTTCCCAGCGTTCACAGAGTCACATGGAGGGAAGATCTGAGTCTCCTCCTCAAGTCACAACAATCCCAGGTATTAAACATTGAAACCTTACATTGCTGATTATTATGATCAAATTAGAGGGAAGGACAAGGTTTAAGCCTTAATTCACCCATTAACATCTAATTGAGTATTTGTCTTATTTTGTAATATCTAAACGTCCCTAAATTAAGATGTATTCACTTTCAAAGCAAAATAAAGTTGTTTAAGTGCTTTTCTGAGAAATTCAACATGAATTGAGATTATGCTCACTTATCTGAGACCGTGATTAAACCTTTAATTAATTTCCCAGAAAACAAGATTTTGCTGACTAGATATTGTTGCACATAATTTTACTTCTCAAAATATCTTGAGAATATAACATTTCTGTTGGAGAGAAAAAAAATACAAAACTGAGGAATAACAGTGAAATAAAAGCTTTATTATAGCTATGCTTTCTTCATCAAATGATTTAAATAGTGATTGGGATCCATCCAAAGTTGTATTTTCCATCTTTTGATGATGCAAAACATTTTCTGCTCCCTAGCTATTTGCTTCTGGAGAACAGGCACTCTCAGAAAAGAAAGGTACAAAAGTTGTCACTAGGGTGCTACCTTTTCAAAAGATACACGCGACGTTAGTTCCTAAAGGGTCCATTTTGGTATCTTAAAGGTACTTTAATTAGTACTTACAGTGTACGTATTTAAACCTAATAGGTGCAGAAGCGTACCTTTTGAAAAGGCACTGCCCCAGTGACAGCTTTTGTACTTTATTTCTGAGAGTGCATTGACATATTGTGTTCGATTTGGTCTTAAATCGATCTTCCTAAAACCAGAAGAAACCCTTAAAGGAAAAACAAGCTCTCCCGTTACTTATTTTATCATAAATATTAGGTCAGTTCAGTCAGATGATGTGATGAGTATTGCACTGAACTGAGGTGAACACTGTGTCAATCACAATCACTGTCTGGTGGGTTATGTTATTGTCCATTGTGTGTTTAATACAGAAAGCCAAGTTTGTGGCATCCAGCAAACAGATGCTGTACCTGCTGACGGTCGTTCTTCAAGGAACAGAGATGACACCAGATGAGATCTCCAGCTCTCATGTCGGCTGATCTCACATCTTTGTACATAGATACAAATTCATGGTTTCCTCTTCAAAAACAGGAGTTCTTATTCTTATTCATTTGCTTCTACAATGCGTGTTCATTACTGAGACAATGTTGTATTCATGATTTTCAGAAGGCACAGCTGAAATCAATGCCGTCTTTGTTCCAGTTAAAGGCAACAGTTTTCATCTCTTTTTACTCTACAATCAGCTTATTCCTGAATCGATTATGGCATCAGTCTTCATTTGTTGTTCCAGTTTAGAAATTTAAACACCTGTTTGTACCGTTTTTAGGGCTGTAGCAAAATTCAAAATGTTATTTTCCCTAAATCCAAAATCCAAGCATTTTATTAATAAAGAGTTCAATTTTGAAGATTGTCTTTTTGATTTTGCAAAGCTCTCGACTCTTAAATCGTCCGTTTCTATTATTGTTCTCCCCTGCGCAACTCAGACTCATCGTGATCCTGTTTGTAAAGAGACATTAAGATTCCCAGGATGAACATCTCACTTCATTTGCTTATCTGAACCCAGACGGCACAGTCAGAATACTACAACCAGGACCAGTGGGCAGATAAACTAATTACAATCTCATGAATATTAATGTGCTCCTCCGGCTCAGAGCAGCGCTGAATGCAAAGCTCCGATTCGATGTGTGCCAAACTCAAAGTTGTGTAGAAAATGCCAGCAGATAAAGCAGTATGTTTATTCCCATAGCAAATACAAACATCTCTGTGAAATGAGATTTGATTTGCTGACAGAGTTGGTACAAGACCGTGTGCTTTCTGAACCCAGGCAAGTAGGAGAAAACTAGCTTTACATAATGAAAAAAAAACAAACATTACTAATATAGATGCAAATAAAACAAACATAAAACATTAAATCTTCTGAAATATGGTCTCGGGCAAGTCTTGGAAAACACAAAGGCATTCTTCACCCAAGTAATAGGAGATAGAGATAAAAAAGTCTTTAATGGCACAATCCATTTGATTGAGAAGTACTAATGGGAAGATACAGCTCATTTGCGAGCCTTCATTTTCCTGCGTGCCTCCTTCCCCGGCCGTTTCTAGAAAAAAAAAAGAGAAAGGGATGAACATGCGTGAGGGAGGTCTTTAAAATGTTCAAATATAATAGTATTGACTTTAAATAAATAAAATAAATAAATAAAACACTTACATTTGTCTTGCCTCCTTTGCCGATTTTTTTCCCACCTCTCCCATGAGCCACACTGGCCTTGAATCCAGAAACATCATCATGGCTGTCTTTGTTGTTCCATTTGCTGCCCTTCTTCTTTCCCCCAAAGCCGAATTTCTTATCCTTGTATTTCCTCTTAGAATTTGGACTAAATAAACAACATATAATGAGATATAACCAAAACAGACAATAACAATGTATGTTGAGTTTCTCCAAAAAAAACAAAAAAAAAAGAGAAACAATGGAAGGAGCAACAACATCATCTCTAACGCAGTTAAACAGGTACTTCTTTCAAACGCCACACAGTACAAGGTACAAGAAATCAGAGCAAATTAGAGTAGTGTGTGTGTAAAGCAATTATAGTAATACATATGCAACTTTCACACACACTTGATTAACAGATGCAATGTCCTTGTAAATGTTTGTGGATGTTTAGTTCAATTTTAAACAGTATTAAAGGGGTCAAACTTCATAAAACGCAATAACCCATGTCTCCATGAGCAGGTTTTTAGCTGCTCAGGTAATGTTATTGATATGATATTTCAGGAGTTGACAAAAAATCTCAATTAGAGCTGTGAAGTCAACCATCATTTTTACAGGTGAAGCTTCATAGCTTCATAATACAAGTAGACATCTTAAACTTGATCGCATTACACTTGAGGAGATAAATGTCAACCAAATACCCCCAAAAAACAAATCCAGCCAACTTCACTTATGGATGGGTTTACAAAACAGCATATACACAAAGACTGTAAAGCTACTGAAAAACATAGTAAATATAGAGCCATCGCTTACGCTTTGTTGTTTATTTGCTTTTTTGCTGCTGGTCCTTTCTGTTTCTGATCTTGATCTCCTTCCAAGAAGTCCAATTTATCTGTCATTCCTGTGGGACACGAGGACGAGGGAAGATTTGCTCCATGAATGAGGAATGTGAAAGTGTACCTGGGTAACACTGGTAAATACATGAGATGATTTAATGATGCACATGTGTGAAAATGTACCTTTTTGATACTTCTTTACAGCTGTGAGCATTGCTTTCTTCTGTTTCTGCCTGTTCTGGATCACCTGCGTTTGAACCTGTAAAGCCAGAGATTTAATACCAGATCTGTTCAGACCCAAAAACATCACACTGAGAGAATCGGGCAGCTGTTTTAAAAGAGACCTTTTTGCCGTATTTCCTCTGTTCTCTGAGCTTCTTGGCCTTTTCTGACTTCTCCATCGCAGCTTGCTTGAGAAGAAGCTTCTTCCTAATCTGTTAAAAAAACAAGAGTGGAAAATGATGTTTTTTCATTAACAGATGGTGAAATTGAATCAATCAAATAAAACATTATGACAAATTTGAACACTTTGATGATTTTTGCACCTAGTTGGCATTTTGATTAATGCATGTTTTCTAGTGTCACCTGCTCACCGAGGCTGCATTTATTTCATCAAATAAGGACGAACAGTAATATTGTAAAACTTAATTTCTTCAGTGTCACATGATCCTTCAGAAATCTATGTCTATATATACTGATTTACTGCTCAAGAAACATTTCTGATTAATGTTGAAAACGGCTCAATATTTTTGTGAAAACTGACAATTTTCTCAGGTTTCTTTGAGGAATGGAAATAACAATTTGTTTGTAATAAAAATCTTTTGTAACATGTATTTACTGTATGTACAATTTTAATGCATACACAAAACACACTAATTTCTTTCAAAAAATAGTAGTATATATTCTCATGTCTTTAGTTTGTCCGTGAGATGGTAGTTACTAGCACTCCTTGGGCCGATGGCCGTTAAACATCAAGATGCTGAGCGATCGTCCGCCCCGCCGCAGCACCAAGCTCGCGAAAAATACACTTAATCTATGGCGGCATATCTATGCCATTAATAAGCGAACGCACCACTGATGCTGGCGAGCGCGGTAAATCATTTCCGCGAGAGGAAAACAGATGTACATGCGAAGAAACGGGTCCACTGAAATAACAGAAACACTGTTATTTTTGTCAGTCGTGGGGCGGGGCTTGGTGTTAAACACCCCCCCCCCCCAACCGCCACCTACGATGACGATATAATCGGCCATCGCGATGTTTCACATTAGACATCACACCATGCCAAATCAGTCAACATCGCCCAACCCTACTTTCTACAAAGCCTTGTTGTCAAGTCCAGGAAACAAAGCGCTCATTTTCTCACCTTCTGCATGTGCTGATCGGTCTTGGCCATCTCTGCAAAGTAATCCTCGGGTCTCTTGGTAGGAATCTTGAACTTCTGCAGTTTTGGCAGCGCTGCTAAAACAGTTGCTTGTGCCTGTCGGTAGCTGCAACACACGATACATACTAAAGCACAAGACAACGTTTCCAAATATCATAAACAGTGGCAAATTCCTGCTCATTTAGGAATTCAGTGTAAATATTGCTTGCCGTTTAAAACCATGTGATTTCCAAATAGGGAGGATCATTTCGTAAGGTAAGGTCTGTGCAGGTAATCAAAATAAAAACCGAAATCCCAATATGGCTTCGTACAAATTATACAATTTTAACGGCATCTCCTTTATAAAATATTAGTCATATTAATGATAGAAATGTATTGAACTTTGGCCAATTTGTGCGGCTCTACAAACAATTTATGTTATTTATAATTATTTATTTGAACAATTTCCACCCTTAAAAAAAATCAATCAATCATTCATTCATTCATGCAGCCCCAAAACAAGGCATATCATCAGACAAAAGTAAGACGAGCAGTATCTGTTTTACATGACCATGTCGCACACTTACAAGTACATCTCCCTCTGAAAGTCATCCTCTGCATTGATGTCTTCACTGCCTTCTGGTGGCTGTTCTCTGCCCTCTGCTTTTGCAGCAATATCAGCAGCTGGGTAGTTAGTGTGGTCCAGCCTTTCAGCCCACGACAGGTTCTTCTTAAACTCAGCGAGACATTTCTTAAGACCCTCCTGAATGACACAGAATCAAAAGATAAAATCAAGAAATATCATTAAGTTTAATGATATTTAACTCTATAAGCCGTACAGTATCGTACTTGATATGAATTTCTAAGGCCTCTAAATTAGCAACATTATCAGATCTGTCATACACAATCTTCTACATGCAGTAAACATAAAAATGACTTCTCGTTAGAAGTACGGCTTAGCCATGCACAATTTCTTCGATAAAAATGTAAATATAAAAATGAAATGCAAGGAGAAAAATGGCAGGAAATCATCATTGTATTGACTACATTATATGCTTTGCCTTCAAAGAAAAACATCTGGCTATATATAGTTTGTCATTTGTCAGACTTTACAGGATAAAATTGCCCACAAGACTTACCACATTGTTGATGGCCTTCTTTGGCTCAAACAGAGGAACATTTAATCCAGGTTTAAGCAAGCCCTTGGAGAAAGCTTCTTGCAGCTGATCAAAGAGAAACGTATGTTACAAACATGTTATGCAAACGTAGAATTTCGGGTCTTTTCTCTATTTGTTGACTTATGAAGCACGACAAGGTCTTGTAATTTAAAAAAAAAAAAAATTCTCACCTCGCTGTCTGATAATTCATCGTTGTCTTCCTCGGACTCAAACCCCATCTGGGGATCTTCATCTATTTCTACCATTGTTAACGAATACAGGGAATTAAAAAAATAAATACAGTAACAGAAGAGCTCACAACATCCCAAGCTTCACGTGTGGACAGCACTGTTTCTCACGAGTGTGCGTATCATTAAAACCCTGACGGAAACAAAGAACAGCAAAAGAATGGTTCCGCCGCTGGAGGACTCGGCGACTCGTTCTTCGGGTTTATGGCGGCGCATAATATAACATTTTATATTAAACAGCATAATAAAATAAGCGTTAACACGTCTGTGTTCAGGTAAATAGGCCGAGGAATTTCCTACAGCAAAACGGCTATATGAACAAATACCTGAATGCTTTTTTAATAATTGAATTTACAGCATGCCATTATAATGTATACGATGTGTGGAGGTGTTAGCACTTCATAAAGAAATCCCCATAAAATAAAGACATCTTGACAGTTGGCTAACTTTTTTGTCAGCGCACCATGGTTCTACAAATGAATTGGATCTATATGCATGCATCTGTCATCACAAAAACATAAAACTAAGCATGTTTCCAAAACACGACTTGCACGTGTGATATAGGCAACTTGTGACCCATTTTCATTGAATTTAATACGCATCCTGTACATTGACAGACAATGTACTCCTGTAGAAATATCCTTTTTTGTGTTGGCAGGGCTTTCACACTTTATATTATTAACCACTGATATTTCATTGGTTGCTGCCAGACATTTCTTTTGTTTTGTTTTGTACAATTGACTGTACAGTTCATGCATTTATTTAAGTTGTAATTCCCCTTATAGGCAGATTTTGTAACATATTTGAATTGTCCAGTTGTCTATGTGTACCAGTGTTCGTTAGGCTTGGCGTTTTGTTGAGGGTCATATGATGATTCCTGCCAAACAGTACAGTACCTTTGGTGCTTGGACGCCTAAATAGAATTTATTTGTAAAAAGAGCTTTTTATTGTAGTAGCTTTTTACATCAATGTTTGTCTTGAGCTGTTTTAAGGGTAGTGTATTGTAGGAAGTGAATGAAGGTTGTGGAAGGTGACTTAATACTTGTGATGAAACAACCACGTCATTGACTGCAGATGATGTGGTAGGCATGTCCTGATTTTGCCAAGTTTAATGTGTCCCTAGGTCACAGGGAAAAACAACAAAATACAGAAAACCAGTATCAGATACACAGATTTTCTGATGAAGCAAAACGAAACACATGATTATTTTATCGTAATAAAAATGTGGGTTACTGAACATTACCGTGTTGATTTTCTGTTGACACATGACCCACATTTACCACTGTGCTAAATATAGAAAGTCACGAACAACGTGAAATAGAGATAACCAGAGGGATTTCATTCCAAAATAATGTGATGCTTGAATTGAAGTGAATACTTTTGGGTGTATTTGAATATTTTTTTTTATTTTTTTTTTTACATAGACCAGAAAATACCTTGCATTTTAGTTGCACACAGACCACAAAACTACTTCCATACAAGCGGTTGAATGTTCAGGTATGAATTTAATGAGCATGCATACTGCAACTCAACTCAATGTATCCATGGTGACATCACTGTCCTGCACAGTGTGCACAATTCTCATCTCCTTTCAATGAAGTGTGGCTTGCTTGTGTTAAAGAACATTTAATTTATTTGTTTCCTGTCACATGACTCTTCTTCCAAATTTATCAGTGTGGTAGAAATTGACCTACATGCTCTTTCTGTTTTTTCTCAAACTTCTCAAACAGGAGCATGTAGAGAGGGAAAGTGTCATGCAGAACAAGGTAGAAAGAAGACAGACATATTTCAAAATATGTTTTGTCATATTATTTCTACCATATTAATGATTATTTTATGTGCATCTTATTTGCATCACACAAGTGGACATCACGTCACGTTTATTAATTTCAGAGCAAATTACATAACAAAATAACCAGGCTGAATGTTAGGATCCAAACGCAAGAGGGCAGCAGAGCATTTAGTTTGGCCGGTGTCAGTCATTTCACCTGCTCACACCTTGGCAAAGCAAAGCATCTGTTTTATGATTGTAAATTTGCTTGTGCCTTTTGGGAAGATTTGCAGTATTGGTTGTTTTTAACTTAAACAAAGGAAAATGTACTATTTGGCTTATTTTTGAGAGATGAAACGCATGGTTTAGCAGGTAGTTAAGTCAGTAAAGTTATTTTCGCATAAGAACAGATTCCTGAAAAGTCTGTGTATTACACAAGGAACCATGTCTTTACTTTCTGTCACTTAAACAAATGAAGAAAAAGAATGCCTTACATCTCTGTAATTTAATAGAACATCTTGAACTTGCTGAAAACCCCCTGGTTAGTTTTATTTATTTGTTTATTTTCCTCTCTTCTCCTCTCCTTTCCTTCTTTCACTCTTTTCTATGTAATTCTTGTCTGTTGTCTGATCAAGGGATTATACCTTTTGTACCAGGCCATGTATGGTTGTAATGTTTACATATGTTCAATAATGTTCAATAAAGTAAAAAAAAAAAAAAAAAAACCCTTGGCAATGTTCTGTATTAGGGGCCTAGTCTAAGTTGTGTCCTACGTTTTTTTTATTACTTCATTCATTCATCATTTATGACCTGATTTAATATAGGGCAAATTTATCGTCTAGGTTTACACAGACCAGCCAGTTTGTGGTTTTGGGGACTGTGTTTTGTCAGGTCGTAGGGTTGGTAGGTGTGGTCTATGGTTGAGATGGGCGGTACAGTGGGCGTGGTTTGTAGTCTTGACGCGGTAGTTTGTTGTTGCCGTAGTAACTAGCTTATCAACACTGCAGTATCAGACAGATGCACAGCAAACAAACAAACAGCTTAAATCTCTCTTTTATATTGACTCTTGGATAATAATTTTGTCAGATGGCTGCAGTAGTTGCCCAGTCACATTATGTATTCGGATTGCGGACAGGAGTGAGGAATAATTTATTGTATTTTGATGAGCAAACCGTCATATTTCCGTGTGGAAACAACTGCGTGCGCTATAACATCAATCAGAAATGCCAGAAGTTCATACCAGGTAAATTACCACAAAACTGTATCATAATCTTGATGCAATAGGCTATGTCTATCTGTATCTGTATCTATTTTTCTTCTTTCTAATAATGTAGAGCAGCACAACTGTTTACAACATGGATAATAAATCAGCATATTAGAATAATTTCTGAAGGATCATGTGACACTCGATTAATGATACTGTAAATTCAGCTTAATATTAGAATAGAAACAAAGCTGTACACTTTTGTACCTATCAGGTTCAAATATGTACTCTTTAAGTACTAATATGTTAATTTAAGGTACCAAAATGCCACAGTGACAGCTTTTGTACCTTTATTTTTGAGAGCATATTAAAATAAATATTATAATTCAAAAACTGTGTATTTAATATTTACGATCATATCTCTGTTTTCAAGTTATATATTTGATATTTACATTTTCACATTATATATATATATATATATATATATATATAAAGATTTAAGTAAAGCTAAATTGCATCAGCCCTGAGATATAAAGTA
>JAUYWG010000032.1:2836249-2859866 GCA_034779775.1 Enteromius afrohamiltoni
TTATTATTATTTTTTTTTAATCTACTATCCAGTAGGGATGTAACGGTATCAAAATTTCACGGTATAATATTAAAAATGTATCCTAAATAGATTAAATTAAATCTTTCATACTTTTTAAAATATTTTTCTTGATTTTCTTCACAACACACGTTTGTCCTCTCAGTCTTTTAGCTGACACCCTTGTACACATGTGTTTTATTTTTTTATGTCACATTCAAATAACAAGAAAGCAGTCGAGTATGTATGTTGTTCTTGCAGTCAGTCAGAAAAGCAGGACTCCAACGAGACCTTCTCCTCGCTGCCGCGGGTGACAGCCGTTGTAGGTTATTCTAACGGCTTCGCTTGCTCTGCTGGTCCTGGCACTGTGTGTTTGTTTGAGAAGAGAGAGGAGGAAGAGCAGTATAAGAAGACCAAAGAAATTAAGGTACCCTCTGCCATGATGTTTTCTCATGCTAATGTTCACGGGAGTGTGTCAGATTGATCCTGAAAGTGTTTTTCTGGTCTTGTCATCTCAGATTCCTCCAGAACTGTTCAGCAATGATCCCAGTTCTGCAGAGCAGCAGGAAATCAGCACTCTGTGCATCAGTCCATCAGAAGAGACCCTGGCCGCCAGCACAGACCGCGGGCAGCTCTACGGCATCAGCCTCTCTCAAGCAGAGCTGAACAAGGTGCCCTCTGCCTCACTGTTATACTGGTATATTTATACAGAAATTGGGTTCATTTTAGCTCTCTTTTATTTAGTTTCTTTATTTGTATTTTCTTTTTATTGATATTTAGAATGAGCTTTTATTTCTATATTTTCATTCTGATCTCAGTACAACTTGTAATTTTATTAAGGGCTAATTTTGTCTAATTTTGTTTTAGTTTGATTTTAGTTTTTATTCATGTCTTGTTAGTCATTTTAGCACTTTACAGGGATTTTTCAATCAAATAGCCAACAATATATTGTATGGGTAAAATGATCAAGTTTTCTTTTATGCCGGAAATCATTAGGACATTATGTAAAGATCCATTTCATTAAGATATTTCCTAGCATGAAAATATCTAATATCATGATTAGTAATTTGCATTGCTAAGGTTTTCAACTTTAAATGCACTTTTCTCAATATTTTTTTGCACCCTTAGATTTTTTTAAATAGTTATATCTTGGCCAAATATTGTCCTAGAGTGTCCTAACGACTCATACATAAATGGAAAGCTTATTTATTCAAATTCTGGATGATCTCAATTAAAAAAAAAATTTGTGGTCCAAGGTCACAAGCGAAAATTTGTTAAAATATTTAGGTCATGTAAAATGTAGTTGAGGTTGTTTTTTCATCAAAAGAGATTTAGAGAAATTTAGCATTGCATCACTGGTTTACCAATAAATCCTCTGCAGTGAATGGGTGCCGTCCTAATAGATGGTAAAAACACCCCAATTAATCCACACCACCCCAGTCCATCAATCAATGCCTTGTTTAGCACAAACTGGCATGCTTGTTAAAAAACAAATTCATTGAGACCATTAAACCACCGCTTCTGGCCAAAATACCAGTCATAAACTACTTGATCATATAACTGTCTTACATTTAGCTATGTGGGGTCAGGAGTAATTCCAAAAGCTATTGTGGGAAACAGGATGACAAACTTCACAGTGCCACGTAATAGCAGCACGTCAAGTGTAGTAAAAAAGATGTTTTCCTCATAGCTCTGTATGTACTCTTAATACCAGTCGTGACTAATTCAGCTCTTTTTCCTGTTGTGTTATCAGGGTGTTTTTGCTCAGTTTGAGCACCTGTCTCACTCGTCCCACTCCAACATTATCACAGGTTTATCCACCTGTATCCGCAAACCTCTCCTTGCCACCTGTTCCCTGGACCGCTCGGTGCGCATCTGGAACTTTGAGACAAAGTACGTTCAGCTCTGTTAAAGAGATAAAGTATTTACTTTCTGAAAAAGGTGTTTTGAGATAATGGTCACTTTGCAGAAATATATAGATATATATAGATATAGAAATATATAAATTGTGTCTTGGTTGATTTTATCACAAGTTCCCAAAAATGACCAAATCTGTTAATCTTACATTTATTAGGGGTTTTCACTCTTTTCTGACTCCTAAATAAATAAACCCTTGTTAAAATAAAATAAAGATGTCATAAAGTATATATATATATATATATATACAACACAAAAATATATATATTTATTAATAAAAACTGTTTGTTTTTTTTTACTGTTAAATAAATATGGGTCTGTAAAATTAGCTTTTTTTGCTTTAGTTTTGTTTATTCGTTTGTTTGTTTTCTATATCTTTTTTTTACATACATTAAATTAATCAAGTGTGGCAGAAAATACCTTTACGTTTATATATATATGTATATATTTTAATTATTTATTATTATTATTTTTTTAACAAATGGTGTTCTTTTGAAATTTCTATTTATCAAAAAAATCCTTTTTTTGTGACACCAAAGACTGAAGTAGTTTGCTGAAAAATCAGCTTTACACACAGGAATAAATTACAATTTATAATATATTAAAATATATATTTATATATATATAGGTTTTGCAATGTTATTTCACAATAGTATTGTATTTTTGATCAAACAGCATTTCTACTGACTCCTTATTTAAAAAGTTTTAATGTATTTATTATTTTTAATGAAGGCATTTAATCAATATTTTAAACTGGCTTTGACGCCTCCTAAAACATAACTTCATCAAGTCTGCGCTGTAAAGGCTGTTTGTGGAAGGGATAGTGTTGAAGATTTCCAATAGTGTGAGTGTGTGTTGTCCAGTGTTTTAGAGATGTATAAGGAGTTCCAGGAGGAAGCCTACAGCATAGCTCTTCACCCGTCTGGACTCTACATCCTGGTGGGATTCTCAGACAAACTCCGTCTCATGACTCTCCTCATCGATGACATCAGGACTTTCAAAGAGTTCACCGTACGCAGTTGCCGTGAGGTGTGTCTCCACATCGCTCAAATCTTTTTTATTTATCATTATATTAATCATTTCTCATAACAAGTCTCCTTTGTTACATGCCTGTGGACTGACTGTGATGGCTAATTGCACTTCTCCTCAGTGCGCGTTTAGCAATGGCGGCCACTTGTTCGCTGCTGTCAATGGAAATGTGATCAACATCTACTCCACCACCACATTTGAGGACGTCCTGAATCTGAAGGGACACAATGAAAAAGTATGTGTTCTGAAATTTAAAGGAAACGTTTATCCAGAATTGATTGAATCTTTTCCAATTCTGTGTGTATGTATTTCTTAGAATGCAATATTTTTATTTAGTAATCCACTGCTCTAATTTCACCTTACTGAATAGTGTGTTTGTGTATTTGTGCTTAAGGTGCGGGCGATAGCGTTCAGTGCAGATGACAGTCGTCTTGTGTCGTGTGGAATGGACGGGGCCGTGTATGAGTGGAATACCCTCACCGGTGCGCGAGAGTCTGAGAGCGTCCTGAAGACATGCAGCTACACAGGAGTGACCATCTCCCCTGACTCAAAGACATTCTTCGCTGTCGGGACTGACTGCTCTCTGAAAGAAATCCAAGACTGTCAGGTGAATCTTTCTCAAATGACGTCTCAAAACCAGAGCCACTTCTGAGTCACAGAACTGGATTCTGATTGGTATAGCGTCATTTAAATATAGGGGTTTTAACCAGGTTTTAATTATCTGTGTATTTCAGAATTTATTTATGTAGTTCTTTATTTATGCAGTTATTTATGTATTCAAGCTGTTTAATAGAACAATAGTTGTAATTGTTCACATTACTGTGTAACCGATACGTACAGAGCATAAAATTATAAACAATGTTGTAAATTCTCAATTTGCCTGCACTTTGAATTCAGGACATGACAGAGAATGTAAGGTAGTTAACAGTGTAATATTTATTAAAGGAACATTAGGGATACAAATATTTAATATTATAACTTCTTGGTCATTTTCTTAAAAACAAAGTTCACTTAGGCACTTACAGTGAATTGAACCTAATGTTATTATTTTAAAAGCAGAAATATAAAGCTTATCATTCGATAAAAGCACTTGTGAGAATTATTGAAGCTGTAGAGCTGCTTAAAACCACTTTTACGTCATTTAAGGGTTTTAGTGAGTTACAAGTTGTAAAATTGTATGCAACTTTAAGTGATGTCAACGGATTAATCATGATTAATCACATCAAAATAAAAGTTTTTCTTTATATAATATATTTGTATGTACTGTGTATATTTATTAAGTATATATAAATACAAACACATGCATGTATATATTTAATGAAAATATGTTATGTTTATATATTAAATATATTTAGATATAATATAAAATATAAGAAAATAAATATATAAATGCATTTACAGTGTTATTATGTTTTAATATAAACATAATAAATAAACACAGCATAAACACATGTATTATGTAAATAAAGACTTTTATTTTGGATGTGATTAATCATGATTAATCATTTGACAGCACTAGTAACTTTAGACATGACACATTAGTAAGCAATTTTTCATGAAAAAGTTGTCATTTCATTTGTCATTTTATTTTTATTTTTTTATGTAATTTATTACAAAAGCTGAATTTTTAGCGTCATTACTTCCATCTTCAGTGTCACAAGATCCTTCAGAAGTCATATTAATATACTGATTGGGTGCTTAAGAAACATGTTTTAATTATAATAGTCTTGCTACATAATATTCTTTGGAGTCCTCTATGAATAGAACGTTTGAATAACAGTATTTATTTCTAAATAGGTATTACAATAACTTTACCTTGGCTTTTGATTTGATTTATTGTGTCCCTGCTGAATTTCACTTTCACATTCACTTTCTTTGATAATTCTTTTAAAGAAAGACAGACAAATACACTCAGTGTAGTAATCAGGATTGTGATGAGTGCTGTCGATTGATATTAACTCAAAATGTTCCTTAAGTGGTAGATATTATTCAGGTGCACTGCTTCCAAGAGTCTCAAGCATTTTGGATGATGAGTCACACTACCAAAATAAACAAAACCCCCGTAAAAGTGTGAACGCTTTTGATTAAACGGATAAAAATGTGTGTAAATATTTTTGCAGGTTCTAAAGGAGGTGCGTACAGGTGATGTGGTTTGCACCACTGTTGCCATGTCCCATTCAGGACGAGCGCTCTTCATAGGTACTTCCACTGGGACTGTGAGGGTCATCAAATACCCTCTGCCCATCCAGAATGAGTGGCTAGAGTACCAGGCCCATGCTGCCTCTGTCACTAAGGTTTGTACTGCTAGCGTTCATTAGAATGTGAGCTCCCAGTCAGACGTGAAGCATGTTTTTCATTAATATTCTTATGTCTTGTGTAGATGGTTATCACTTTCGATGACCAGTTCCTCATAACTGTCTCAGAAGACAGCTGTCTCTTTATCTGGAAAATCATTGACAAAGAGGGACAAGGGTTGAAAAGAGAGAAGGAAATAATATATGCAGAAGAGATTCTCATCACCAAATCAGACCTTGAGGAAAAGGTAGTCTCAGAAAAAAAATTCACTTTGTGTTGGTCATTTTAAGCTTTCTTGTACTAAGTACTTTCTTGATTTAAGTAAATAAATTGTCAACATTTAGAACACAGAACTGTCCCGCTGTAAACCTCAAGGGCAACTGCAGTCTTTTTTTCATCTTGTATTAAACTGTTCCTGCAGAATAAAATAACTCTGGACCTGAATGCAAGAGTGACGGAGCTCCAGGAGGAGAACAAGTACCAGCTCAGCCTCAGGGACATCGAATACAAAGAGAAGATCAATGAACTCATGGAAAAATCCATCCAACAGATCAATTCACTTAATCTTGAGAAAGAGGTCAGTGTCAAGAGATCCAAAATGAGAAAGTTTCCTGAACAGGGTTTAAGACTAGTCCTAGATTAAAATAAATGTTACGAGCTGTCTAAACTGGAAAAAGCTTGCACTGAGATATCTTAAAATACATCATTGTCATTGTTTGGTCTTAAAATGCTCACAGATAATGCATTTTTGTAAGACATGTTTCTAAAAATTCTTAAATGTCCTAAATTAGCAAAGGTCTAGTCCTGGCTTAATGTAATTCCTATCCGGGAAACCAGCCCTTAGTGTTTATTTTTTATTACAGGTCCTGAAAGCAGAGAAAGAGAAACAGCAAGCGGCCAGTGATAAAGCTCTCTCAGACCTCTTAGAGAAACATGATAAAGAGCAACAGGACATGGGTAAATAAACAGGACTATGTGAAATAAATGTATAATTATTATTATTAATATTATAGAACTGATATAAATTATGCCTACATTTGTTTTTATAAATAATGATCATTTTGCTTGAACTGTAAACCTTTACCGTCTTCAGCCTATTTGGACTAACTGAACGCTCTTCACAGAGTCAAGCAATAACCAGAAGCTCATGCTGGAATATGAGAAATACCAGGAGCTACAACTGAAGCTTCATAAAGTTCAGCAGGAATATGAGCAGCAGCTGCACAGTGTGGAGGAGAGCAAGACCCGAGCCCTGGAGGAGATGATGCAGTCTTACGAGGCCAAGCTGGAGGAGAAAATGATGCTGGTCACCCAGGTAAAGGCCACTGAAAAACAGGTTACAAATACTTAGCAAATATACTCAATCTCATGTTCCAAACCATGACCACCACTAAACTGATGCCAACTGCTAGATATAAGAAATATTAAGCCCTGTCTTAGCACTGCTTTACTGTGAAACACCAAATGAGATGTTGAATTATTTACTGGCCACTCTTTTTGTTCAGTGTTTAGAGTCTATGCATATAATCCCCAACAATAGCTAAAAAGTTTGAAATTGAAGTTGTGAAGAGAAAATAATATTTGAAAACAGAATTTCTCATTCTTTTCTTTCTCACAGTATCAGGATGAATCCCAGCAGAAGGTTCGGGAATTTGATGAATACATAAAGCAGGAGGAAGAGGACGCAGATATGGAAATCCATGAGATCCGCATGAAATACGAGCAATATCTTAAAGAAGAAAAAAAGGCCAACACAAGGCTCAAAGTGGAACTAGATACCACAACAAAGCAGGTGACTTCTTCACTTCAAAAAATACTATGCATAAACAATGACAAATCAGTTTAATTGAATTTTATTTGCATAGTGCTTTTTCATAATGCATAGCCTGTCGTTTCAGAAATGAACAGAAAATGCATGTTTTCAATGTTACAGTTTGTAAGTATTTTGATATGAGCCAGAGACGAAATGTAGACAAAAAATGTCTGTATGGGAGTAATATACAGTACAGCTATTACAGGCAATACTAATATGTGGTTAGTTTTATCTGTAATCTTGATTTGAGAGAATATGTCCCAAAAGACTTGAAATCTTTGGTACTATCAAAAGTCAATAGTTTTATAACCTTAGAAATAATAATAATAAAGGAACAATTCCCCCAAAAAAGTTCTAAAAAAAATTTCTGAAAATATGCTCAACCTCAGGCCTCCAAGACTCCAAGTCACAATAAGAGTGAAAACTGTCCAACAAAGTTGTAAACAAATATGATTGGAGGATAGCAGAGGAGGAACCTTTTTGCTGTTGGATGTGTTATTATGGATTATGAACTCATATATTGTTTAGAAGCGACTGTTCAAAGTTAAAATGCCTTAAGAATAGATTTGTTTTGGACAAATACAGATTTTGATGGACTGTAGTGTGATAAGGTCTGTTAAATACAAAAGAAGAGTAGTTTTTAATCAATACACAAATTCATTGGTGGCCAATGTATAGATGACAGAAGTGGGGTGATATGATCATAACATGATTATATTTTAAGAAATCTAGGGACTAACAGTAGCTTATTTATTGAAGGTTGAGGTTGGAGTAATGCAGAAAGCTGAACCTTATGTTGTGTCGTACAGTTTCATGTCGTGCAGAGGGAAATTGAAAACCGGAACTTGGAGATCGAGAAGCTGAAGCAGGAAGCGCAGAAGCTGCAGTCGGTGATCAAAGCACTGGAGAACGACATCACTGGGCTGAAGACAGCAATTCAAAAGAGAGATGGGATCATACAGGACAAGGTGAGCACATATGAAACAAAACCAAATCAAGTACTTCCTCTGTACTCCTGTTCAATTTATAGCTTTAGCTGGCTTAAGTGGTTGCTGACAGATTTTACACTTCGAAATTTACTCCCTCGTAGAAACCTATTGAGTTCAGGATGATGGAACTGAAGTTCAAAAATGCTAACTCATCACATGGTTTTATTCTGGCAGCATCTGATTGAGGGGAAATTGTGCATCTGAAGTAAACGTGATTGATTAATTAATGTACTACAGATTGAAAATGCAGTATATAGTATTAGTTTAGAATGGATTTAGAATTGTCTCCATGCCATCTGACAGTGTCCATGAACTCAGCATCTGTAAATTAAATTTTCAGTTACAAGAAAAAAGTACATTAGAGTAAAATCTGTTCTGTCTCTACAGGAAAAGAGCATCTATGAGCTGAAAAAGAAGAATGACACTCTTAACAAAACTATTGAAGTGATGGAGTTCAGGGCTGAATATATGGAAGAGCAGATTGAGCCAAAAGAGAATGAAATCCAGGAGCTGAAGGAGCAGATGCTGGAGGTGAGACGTGTTTTGCTGCATATGTTTCATGTGTCATCCCTTCAAACTGCCATGTTTTATTCATCCCTTTCTGCCTGAGCCACATTATTTTGGGCACTATACTTATGCATTGTCAAGCTTAAAAAGTGACACTCATTAATAACAATAACATATATAATTCATAATAAATGAATGTGGCACCGAATACATGTAAATAACAATCGAACCAGATGAGTGCTGCGAACACTGTGTGATAAAAGGTGTGTGTTTCAGATGGAGGGAGAGTTGAAGGAGTTTCATAAGACGAACACACAGCTGGAGCTGAAAATCGCTGAACTGAGCTTAAAATTGAAAACCAAAGACAAAGAAATGCACAAAGAAATGAGGAAGGTTAGTATACTGCACATCTTCGGGGTTGACGCTGGCAGTCATTTACACTGGGACAACAGGTCTCCATATCACTGTACTGATGCTTTCAATGACTCCAGTATCCAAACTGTGCCTGGTCCCTGACTGCCTTTTAACTAATTTCATTTAGAACTTCTTTTGAAATTTTTCTTGATCACAAATACATAAACAATTGAAGCCCAAAACTGCTTTGTTATTATAGACACTATACATTTTTGGTACCCATGTACATTTACTACCGAGCGTATGCTTTAAAGAAATAGTTCGCCCAAAAAGGTGTTTTGCATTTTTTCCGAAAATGTGCTCATCCTCAGGCCATCTCTTACTCACCAATGGATCCTCTGCAGTGAATGGGTGCCGTCAGAATGAGAGTCACAAAACATCACAATAATCCACAAGTAATCCACACCACTCCAGTCCAGCAATTAATGTCTTGTGAAGTGAAAAGCGGGAAGTTTATAAGAAACAAATCCCTGATTGAAACGTTTTTAACTTTAATGAAAGAAGTGTTAGTATAAATCAATGGCTTATATCCCGACCAGAAGCAGCGGTTTTAAATTAAAGCATCTCAATGATGAATTTGTTTCCTACAAACACAAAGCTTTTCACTTCACAAGACATAACTGTTGGACTGGAGTGGTGTGGATTACTTGTGCACCCATTCACTGCAGAGAAGCCATTGGTGAGCGAGTGATGTAATGCTAAATCTGTACAGATGAAGAAAGAAACTCATCTACATGTTGCATGTGCAGTACATTAATAAAAATAAAAATAATATATTTTTGTGACTGTCCTGCTGTCGTCTTCTCTAGGTGCAGGACATTGGGGTTCTGGTACAGAGATTTAAAGCTGACCTTCACACTTGTGTGGAATCCATTCAGGACCCAAAAAGGTTAAAGGACCACATTCGAGAGCTCTATAAATGCTACGTTCAGCCATCAGATGTGGTAAGATGAATACAATTGGGACATTATTCATGTTGTTTTGATTTCCAGTGGCTGGAGATTGTGTGGTGTGTGACTGTAGGTAGAGAAAGCGGCGGTGGACACAGATACTCAGAAGGAAAACCACAGACAGAGGGAGCACTACGAGAAGATTATCATGACACTGAAGAACCAGCTCACCAGGGACACAAACGTCTTCCAGGCCAACAATACAAAGCTCATGAAGGTGAGGGAAACAAAAACAGTGTGCAGTTAATGTGGAAATTAGTGTCTTTAGTCTCACAGTTGGACATGTGCAAGTAGAAGTATGCTCTTTCTACTGTAACCAAATTGACAGTAGCTCATAGTATACAAGATTCCAGTATATCAGTATCCATTATTAGTTATTTTATTCATACTATGAGGGAAGAAGATAGGAGCAGTAGTATTTATGTGTTTCACTTTCAGTAGTTCTTCAATCAGTGCTTCTGTGAAAGATCTCATATCTGTCACATGTGTTCAGGACAACGTCATTCTTATGAAAGAGATCAATGATCTGCGTCAAGAGCTGCGCACTGTCCGCATGCAGCTGCACAACCTCGAGAGTCAAAGCAGCTTTAACAAGAACAACAAGAGCTCTGCCAAAACGAGAGGTGACCAATGAGAAATCTATGGGTTTTGGATAAAGCTGGATAAACATGGACCATGATATCATTGACAGTGACATCTCAGATGTTCATGTTGGAGGTTCTCAGCTGCCTTTTTTCTTTCGTGCTTCAGGTGCAGCTTCAGCAGGGAGGAACAGTTTGATGACGCAGCAGAGTTTAGAAGAAGCAGAGAAGATCATTCAGTTTCAGAGACTGGAGATGCAGAGGATGAGGCAGGAGATTAACAGCCAGACGCCCTCATCCAGAACCAAACTACCACCACTTACCAACTGAATAAACCTATTGCGCTTTATGCATGATTAAAGTGTCAAATATATTTTCAAACAAAATTGAGTTTTTTGGAGCTCAGAGGAGTTTTTATTTTATTTGGAGCTTTTGGAGGTTTTGATATAGGTTTTTAATATATGTGACATATATAAAATTGGCCGTTTTCCTATATTATATGTACATAAATATAGATACCTATATAGGTACATATATGCATGTATATTTTTGTGTGCATATATGCACCTATATGTTCACCTATATAGACCTATATGGCCTGTGTGTGCACATATATGCTGCACCTCAATTTTGCCTATATGCGGCATATACATGCAGCATATATATTATCATATATGCGCATATATCCTCATATAGGTTCTTTCCAAGTGGGATCTGTTTGTTGGACTTTCCATCTACGTGCTGCTGCTTGAGAAAGGTCACTGAACATGAACACATGTTAAACACCACAGTAAGTTCAGTAACCTAGATTTGTATTCCATTGTCTGAACGTTAAACAAAATGCCTGAGAAAATGTATTCGCACGTGTTAAAGTGCAGCTTTAATCTTTCGTCTGGGAAAATGTGTATTCATGATACTGGTCTACTGTTTATGTCTGTGGGTGACTCTCTCGGCCTACATGACACTGTTTGAGCTGCTGGACCACACCAATAAATGTTAAGAAGAGTCATGTGTCTGGAAATAAATAAAAGGTAATTTTTTCAGTTTGCTTGTAATACATTCTCCCACTTTTATGAGTTGGTTGCAACTAGGACGTATAAAGTAACCCTTTGGAAACATCCAGCTTATTCTGGTTGAGTTGGGTTTAGAAGCATGGATGCTGGTTTAAATTTAGCACAACAGATAAATGTATGTAAAAAATTAAACATCATATTTATTCTGACCTGTATGCTGTAACTCTTGCTGTGTAATACTATATTAGAATTACAGCCTGATAAATTGAGATTTTGTGATTTTTGAGATAACAGTTTATAATGGGATAAGTGATATTTTCAGATTTAATATAATAAATAAATAATATTTATTTGTAGATTGATTTTTCCAATTTCTGACATGAGTTAATATTTGTTTATCTATATGAGTTGATATATTCTCCCGTATGAAGGAGGTTTATGAAGAATAACATGCTGTTCTGGACAATCAGCACATATAAGCACTGAGAAGAGGAGCTCTATTGTTGCAGAAGCGAAGAAAACTTATGTCATGTGAATGACACCATCCTTACAGTCACAAAACCTCCATTATGCTGCAGGCGTGACATCAGAGATTCACTTGGTGGGATGTCCCTCCAGTTGGCCTATTGTTTTTTCCCACAATGCCTTGAAAGACATCCTTGCTTTTCTGTGTCAGTCATGCTGCCTGCTAGGCTTGCACATGAGTGAGAGTGAGTATTTGTGTGTGTTCTCCGTTTGCAGACATGCTGTTTAGTGTCACAAAGAAGACAATGAGAAACCTTTTATTGTCCTGTTGGAATGTGGCAGGAGAAGACAACGGGAGAGTATGTCATCGTCCTCAGTGCTTGGCACCAGTGTCCAGTCAGCTCACACCATGACACACCACGGCATGAGAGAGACAGGTAAACAAAAAGACAGAAAGAAAGACGTGACAGTCAGCATTCCTGCACTACTGCCAAAACAGAGGAGTTTGAGGGTGGTGATGGTTAAAATTAAACTAAGATTTAGCTTTCTAAATCTGGACCATCTTTTCCACAGAAACGAGTGACTGCTGTTCAGGACACATGTGGAAATATCATGATTTCAAAGTTTCAGTCTGAATCAAGGATCAGAAAGATGCACCGACGGAGGGTAAGCTGAAACTGCAATAGTACTAAAGTAATATAGGCATAGGTGATATTGTTTAATAAGGGTTTGGGTTTTGCATTAATGTAGCTTTGATGCATTATTTGGAAAAATAAAAATAGGTTGAGATGTCACAGATACACAGAGAACTGACAGTGTCACTTTACAAGCTGGCGATTTTGTGAAGATTGTGCTAAGTTCTCTTATTATTTAGGATTGCTATGATTTTTTAAATAAATTAAACATACTCATACTGATTTTTAATCCTGTGCTTAATCAAAGTGGTTTCTGAATCTTCTGACTCAATGAATGAACTGCAAGTAATGCAAGAAATGAACTTAATTTCAGTTAAGATTTGAGTACTTGTTTGAAAAGTCAGTTCCAGGTAGTTTGACACATATGCATTTACACCAATCATGTAAGTTCTCTCACTTAAAAAGATGAGAGAAGTCTGTCATTTTCATCATAGGTATACCTCAACTATGAGAGACACAATTAAAAACAAAATCCAGAAAGTCACATTGTAGGATTTTTAATGAATTAATTGGTAATTCCTCTGTAAAAATAGTATTTGGTAACCAACAAACAAGCAAGATTTGTGGCTCTCACAGACCTGTAACTTCTTCTTTAAGAGGCTCCTCTTTCCTCCACTCGTTACCTGTATTAATGGCATCTGTTTGAACCCGTTATCAGTATAAAAGACACCTGTCCACAACCTCAAACAGTCACACTCCAAACTCCACTATGGCCAAGACCAAAGAGCTGTCAAAGGACACCAGAAACAAAATTGTAGACCTGCCCACCAGGCTGGGAAGACTGAATCTGCAACAGGTCAGCAGCTTGGTGTAAAGAAATCAACTGTGGGAGCTATTATTAGAGAATGGAAGACATACAAGACCACTGATAATCTCTCTCAATCTGGGTCTCCATGAAAGATCTCACCCTGTGGGGTCAAAATGATAACAAGAATCCCAGAACCACACAGGGGACCTAGTGAATGACCTGCAGAGATCTGGGACCAAAGTAACAAAGGCTACCATCAGTAATACACTGCGCTGCCAGGGACTCAAATCCTGCAGTGCCAGATGTGTCCCCCTGCTTCAGCCAGTACACATCCAGACCAGACTGAAGTTTGTTAGAGAGCACTTTAATTATCCAGAAGAGGATTGGGATAATGTCATTTAGTCAGATTAAACCAAATTAAAACTTTTTGGTAAAAACTCAACTTGTTGGGTTTGGAAGAGAAAGAATGCTTAGTTACATCCAAAGAACACCATACCTACTGTGAAGCAAGGGGTTGGAAACATCATGCTTTAGGGGTTTTTCTGCAAAGAGACCAGGACAACTGATCCATGTAAACAAAAGAATGAATTGGGCCATGTATCATGAGATTTTGAGTGAAAACCTCCTTCCTTCAGGATGTGCATTGAAGATGAAACGTGGCTAGGTCTTTCAGCATGACAATGAACCCAAACACACCGCCCGGGCAATGAAGGAGTGGCTTCGTAAGAAGAATTTCAAGGTCCTGGAGAGGCCCGGCCAGTCTCCAGATCTCAACCCCACAGTAGATCTTTGAAGGGAGTTGAAAGTCTGTGTTGCCCAGCGACAGCCCCAAAACATTACTGCTCCAGAGGAGATCTGCTGGAGGAATGGGCCAAAATACCAGCAACAATGTGTGAACACCTTGTGAAGACTTACAGAAAACCTTTGACCTCTGTCATTGCCAACAAAGGGTATATAACAAAGTATTGAGAGGAGATTTTGTTTTTGACCAAATACTTATTTTCCACCATAATTTGCAAATAAATTCTTTAAAAATCCTACAAAGTTGTGACCAATTATGAAAATTACAGGCCTCTCTCATCTTTTTAAGTGGGAGAACTTGCACAATTGGTGGCTGTCTAAATACTTTTTTGCCCCACTATATATATAAATATACTTTTTTTATTATTATTTTTTAAAGAGAACTAGTTAATTTTGATGTTACCATAACTAGTGTTAATGCATTAAACTTTTTACAATATGTTATTGATTTTAAAATGTGTTGATTTACCACATAGTTTTGAGGCTATACTCATATCGGACGACTGCAGCATCTGAGAGACCCAGGACATGGAGCTTCTCCCCCTAAGTGTGATGACCCCCAGAGCTCCTCTTCGTCTGCAGGGGGACCCTTTGTGGCTCCGGCACCAAACCGTGGAGGAGCCAGTGGAGCTGTGGTGGTTCAACGAGCCACACGTGTCTCTCCTGTGCTACTGCTTTTCAGTGGCCATGGTCCTGAGCCTGGGCTCGGCCGGCGTGGGGCTCCTCTCGACTGCCTCCTCCGCCATGGGGCCCTCGGTGCTGTGGCGCTTGGGCATAGGCTCTACTCTCTGTCTTCTGGCGCTGGTGGTCCTCATGAAGCAGTTGCTCAGCTCTGCAGTGCAAGACATGGGCTGTATACGCAGCCGCAGGTGCATCGAGCAGCTGCGCAGTGGAGGAACGGTGGATCCCATGCTGTTGCTCTTCACTGGATTGGCTCTGGTGGTGTGTGGGACTACGCTGCTCAGTCTCACTAAGCTGGACATGCTGCTCACTGGCGTGAGTCTCCTGGCCTGTGGGGGCGCTGTGGTGCTGGGTGTGTTGGCTTATGGAGTGATGGTTTATGTGCAGGGAAGAAGAAACACGAGAAGGCGAAGACGACGAAGGGTGAGAGTGTATACAATGACGGGTCAAAGGAACCGACCGTGGAGGGACTCAACTTCCAGTCAGTCAAATTTGTTGTGAAAGAAGAATCAGGAATTCCATCATGATATTAAAGGAGTAGTTCACCCAAAAATGTTTCCCCTTTCTCAAATCGAGCTGTCTGACCATGTGGCGTCACACGGTCGGAGGCCCCTCCCACGATTGTTGATTGACAGCAGCCTTGAGCAAGGCACTGTTCCCCCAACTGCTGCTCCCAGGGCATCGCAGCAATGGCTGCCCACTGCTCCGGGTGTGTGTTCACGGTGTGTGTGCGCATGGTTGTTCACTTGTATGGGTTAAAAGCAGAGCACAAATTCCTATTATGGGAAACCATACCTGGTCACATGTCACGTCCTCCTCCTCCACCTCCCTTTATGGAGATTCAAATACTAGCCACTATCCACCAGCTCGAAAGAGCCAGGATACATTTTTTTAAAACTGTGTTCATCTGAAGAAGAAAGTCATGCATGCCTAGGATGGCTTGAGGATGAGTAAATTATGGGCTAATTTTCATTTTTGGGTGAACTATCCCTTTTAAACGCAGTGCTCATTTTACACCTGCATTTTGGCTTGAAGACATTTTTATTGACAATCAAACACCTCCAAATAAAATGCTTGCTTTGTCACTTCTCATTTTATGTGATGGAACTTATAGTTGGAGGTCAAAATGATAAAGTAGGAATATTCATCTGTATGGAAATTAATCTTGAATTGAATACCTGGATTTGCTAAAATGCACCATGTACAACAAAGTTCACTCTTTTGAATACCATATCCCAGAATGCAGTGCGTTCAACTTCACCATACATTTACAATCTGATGATTGAACAGAAACTTCTAGCACACTGGGAAACAACTTGCTCTGTTTCTGTGGCAAAAAAATAAGCATAGTGTGCTATTGCAAAGTCAGACTCTGCCTTAACTTAAAGTGAAGTTGTTGAGTCACAGCTGTCTATAGATGGCGCCAAAAACGGACAGTTATTTCTATACACTTTATACAGCTTTATACAGAGTTTATACAGCTGCATTCAGTTTAAGTGGTGTATATGTGTGTGTACTGTCATGAGCTCTTCATAATTGTATTAATTCACCTAAACTAAAATTTTTTTTTGCTAATTTCATGCTAAATGTATGTACATAAGCTTGTTTGTTCAGTTATTAAGTGTGGTAACACTTAAACACTCTTCCATTGCAACATACCTTTTATTTAGACATTTAGAAAGACATTCAAAGAAAAGGCAAGTAAGAATCACAGTTTGATGTGTTGAGCTGTTTTGGGATTGTAAGACAATAATCTGACTGCATTATTACAATTAATGACAAAAATAATGTTTGGAAATGTAAACTGATAGTTCCAACTGACTCGCTACCGCAAAAGATAGAAATAACCCACTTAAAACCATTTTTTGTTGGTAAAACTACTAGTGGCCTAAGACTTTTACACAGTACTGTATATATTTATTTTTATTTTATTTTAATTTTTTTAACTAATTTTTTTAAATAATTAATTTAACTGAGGTTACTTCAAGATACAATGGAAATCAATTCAGCCCATTTTAAGAAGAAATCTTATGTTTATAATTGTACTAAAATAATTGTTTTTTTTCTGTTACAATCATTATTATTTTAGCTATTTAAACCATATTTTAAATATTTTAATTCCATTTTTAAATAATCAGTTGGGCATAAGCAGAAAGGTTAGTGATTTCTTTTCTAGAATTAAATCATGTTTGATCTATGTTGACTTGTGGCACTATACAGTTTAAGTGTTTAGTATTTTTATGTTTATGGATTCACTTCCACTGTAAGTGCCTCAGTAACTCAGATTTCTTTTAAATAAAGTATGAAAAAGGCAACATGCATTTTTGTGGTAAACATAGCTTTTGCTAAAATCAGCATATTCCTTCAAAGACTTGTTCAATCTTTGCAAAACAAACGTTCTGAAGAACATCATCTTTTAGAAATACAAGTGTCCAAACTCTCATAGTGATTACAGACTTTATATTCATAGCAGAGACATCCGGAAAATCAGTTCTATATAGTGTCTGGAATGAGCAGTTCATCATCGCTGTCTTCAGTATCTTCCTGCTGGATTTCCTCTTCCTCTGCTTTCTGTCTTTCGTTTGCCTGGATGTAGTTGTCCTCGATGAAGCCATCATCATCCTCTTCATCTGAACTTTCTCCACTCCGGATCATTCTGCCCCTAATGCCACGCACTGGGATCTCTCCCTCCAGATCTCCAGCCTGGCTGAACTGACTGGCCGTTTCTCCCTCCTGTAATAAAGCGTGTCTGTTTCTGGTCAGGCACCATCGGAAGAAGCGGTACCTCACGGTCAGTCCTATCAGGACGGCGATGGACAGCAGCGCTGTCAAAGCACCGAGCACCCTGGGCCAAGTGGAGTTGACTTCAGTGATTCCCGGGAAGTCTGAAGATGGCAAAAGTAATTATAGTAAATAAACAATGCTTATTGTTTTTGATGAAAATACAAAAAAGTAAGCCTGTGTGTCTAACACACAACCAAAACATCTACCAGAACAGAGAAATAGCCATCTATTATTGTTTTAGAGCTTGCTTTAGGTCAAGTTTCAGTATATTTTACCTCTTAATAAAAAAGTTTTAGTAAAGAGAAGTTGTTGATGTCTTTACATTGTTCAGAGCTTTAAAAAATAATGTAAAAATGAATGAACACAATGTAGAAATGAATGAACATGCATAGGCAAAAGCAATTGGTTTTTAAAATCCCCAATACACTTATAGTTTTCAAGATTTTTCAACATCAGAAAATGAGCAATGTATCTATAAACTAAATCTAATTTGTATATAAATGTTTTTTTGGGGGCAACATGTTAATAAGGAAGACGTTTAATAATGGGAGTAATAATTGACAAGATTTTCCTAATATATAATATTTTGTAGAATGCTGAAGTTCCCTATTCATTTGCCTTGTCTCTCAAAATGCAAACATCCCGTTGTCCTGTACATGTGGACATGTATCAAAATCAACATCCTGATTTGTAACAGAAAGTCATATTTTGATTTGAAACCGCATAACATTTTTCTGAGATGTTGATTCATTGCACATAATTTGTTTAAAAATTAAACAGAAACAGATTTTCATATTTCTATAAGGGTGTCACTAAATTAAATTCAGACAATTTTGAAGACCAAGGAGAGGAAATGGTCGTGATCAAACATCCAATCATTTGGTATCTCTGAAAAGCCCTGAATGTGCTCAGTACATGACATCTTAAAACTTCAAACTAAAATATGATGGCCTCATATGAAAATAAAATAAAGAAAATCTCCATGGACAGGATCCAATATGTAAAAAATATTGAGTCTTTAAATAAAGTAATTAATTAAGATCTTTTTTATTTTAATGTTTTAAGCTTTCACTTAATTATCAAGACATATGTCATATATGGTAATAGATACTAAATTGATGCACTAACCATCTGAAGAATTTTTCATTGTAAGTTCTGATGAAACAGTTGGTTGGCCATCTTGTGAAGTCAGACATTCATACGCAGACATTGTCACGAACAAATATGTGATCAGAACCATATTAACTCTGTGGTGTATGGTTCCCATGATGGCTTGTCTATAAGAGAGAATATTTGTATGATATCTTTTGCTGTTTCTATCTGTAAAACATATCACAGTTCTGTCATATTGCTTTAAAAATTTCCTGGTATCTGCTAACATGATAAAAGCCATAGCAATGCATTTTGTTTAAAATAGGTCAGTTAAGCAAAAGCATAATAACTGTCCTTTTGGGACACAAAACGTACAAAACCTTACTTGGTGATACTGTTATATCATCCTAACATATCTGTAGTGTTAAGGCTTAAATACAAGGATGTGGTGAGCAACGTAAAGCAATGCAACAGTCATATGACTCTCATTTGATCAGTTGAAAAGAGAAATGCATAATCATATAGTCAAAACCCACTGAAATAACAGTAAAATAAATAGTTATGTTTTTATACATACCTGTTTCTTGGTACAATCCAATATTTCAGTGTTTTTTATTATTTACAATAATCATGTTTACAGTGAGGAGTGCATCACAATGGAAGCATCTTGAGCAAAGGTTGAAAGAGGCGTAACTCTTCATGTGGGTTAATAAGTAATTTTTATTACCTGTTAACTGATTTCCTTGTGTCTATCTGCACTAGACATTTAAATGTTTCACCCTTACTGTGTGAAAAGCAGCGCACTTAAGCGAAATATTACAATGTAAAAAATGACCGTGATTTCAAATGGTTAACGTAAATTTCTATTACATTTACAGGGGGAAAAAACATAAACTGACTTTCCCAGAATTCCCAGCATTGCATTTAACATTTTGTTTGAAAGTGGTGTTTTTTTCTTTTAAATAACTGTGTTTCTTCTTAGTTTTTTCTGATTAGTTATGTTTATTAGGGGTGTATGTTACATGTAATGCTGTTAAAATTAATGTTTATTACATATTTCAGTTAAAGGTGATGGCTTTGGTTCATCACCTCCTGCATTTGGTGCTTTTTGGTGTATTTCAAAGATATAAAACACATTCAGTACTTTAATACCTTGGTATATTAACATTATATGAAGTTAATGAAATTACGGTAAATAACTGTAAATTTAACTTAAAACCTAAAATGTTGTTACCATTTTATTTTTGTTTTGTTTTGTTTTTTTAACAATCGAATTCCGGCAACCACAGACAGTTTTTCACCAGAGACAGATTTTTTTTTTTTTTTTTTACAGTGTAGACTGAATTGAATGCTTTCTGATGCTTAATTGCATCTTAATTACAAAAAAGAAGAATACACTGTATATATACTCATTTATTCTCCCTGACCTCATTCCAAACTTGTCATAATTTCTTTTTTTCTGCTGAATACAAAAAAAGATACTTTGAAGAATGTGGGTTACCAAACAGTTTCGGATCCCATTGCAAGGTACAGTACATATACTTATGGCATTTAAATACTTACATATTTAATTGCCATAATTGAATAGAAATCGAATGATTTAATTCAAATATTTGTGATGCACTTCTACTTTATGAACTTATTGAATAATAGTGTCAAATATGGGACTTTATTAATTTGTTCAAGAATGTATTGTTAAACTCCTTTTCATCAAACATCATCAATTGAATAAGGTATATTGAAATTAATGTTAATAATAATAATAGTAATGTTTAATATTTTATTTAACAATAACCACAGCTAGTGTGAACAAAATGACATTTTCTTCTGTTGTAATTGATTTATAGTACTGTCAGTTAGGTTTTTATAATTACTATGTTTCTGCATTTCTCATTCCCTCATATCTTACTTCAGTAAAATTGAGGTCACATCACAGCAGCTGATTGTGAACCAAGCGTTCACTGAAAGGCCAGAGTGTCTTGGGAGGCTTTCAAGCATCAAACACTGAAGTGAGCACATGTCAGCAAGTGCACTTTAAAAAGCTGACCTGATCGTTAATTGGCCCCATTAACAACTCAAGTTAATGTTAATATGCACATTTATTATTATGTTGTTGTCCATCCATTGTAGAATAATTCAAATAGGTAAAAAAATTTAGAATCTAACATATGTACAAAAAAGTTCTCGTTTCATGTACTGTATATTCTTCTCATATCAAAACTGATTCATTAAAAGTTCATTAAATTCATTAAAACTGATGCATTAAAAAATGCATTTTTAAGGCATAGCTAACCCCAAAAAATGAGAAAATCACCAAAGTATGAATATACTGAAATTTAAAGTGTATTAGGTTGATTTTGGCAGTCCCAAACAACAGGTTTACATGCATAAAAGGTCAAAAAACAATTTCATTGTTTTATTATGTGCATTTATTTTTTTACCTTATTTGTTCACCAATTCGCTAATCTGCTCTGATTGGTCAATTCCATTTAGTGCAGCGTTTGTGAGCTTTAAACGCTCCTAAAGCGACACCTAGTGAACCTAGCAGTGGACAGCCAATGCTGCGGCGCCCGGGGAGGAGTTGGGGGAACAGTGCCTTGCTCAAGGGTCTCACCTCGGCCGTGGTATTGAAGGTGTGCATGGAATTCACTCCCACCACCTACAATCCCTGCCTGACCTGGGACTAGAACCTGTGATCTTTGGGACCCCCCCACCATGTTGGGGGCAGTCGTTGACCTCAACATGAAACGGCTTGGTGTTTGTTTCAAAAAACGACTTGTTTAAATGAATTCGAATCTTTCTTTTGAGAGACTTTATTCAGAAGTCAATATTCACACAGAAGTACTGCTGAGCTGTCCAGATGAGTGTCCCAAATACAGCCAGGAGAGGAAAGAGACAAAAAATATCATACAATGCCATTTGAAAGTACAAAGTGAATTTCTAAGTGCCACATGCACTTTACAAGCAGTTTGGACTGAAATGTATGTTGGGAGTGTGTGTACTCAACCACACATTTGGTTCTGAAGGGAAACGCCCCCTTGATCAACAAGAAATGCGTTTATGTTCGCGCAAATCATAAGTAATCCAGCCTCACCTACAGAAGCAGTGAGTATAATGTCTTTTAATGAATCTTTGCAAATCCCCTTTCCAATAATGTGCTAATTAGCAAGTTTACTACTAATACAGCTAAAAAAAGATCCTCTGAGAGCGCCTCGGAAAAGAGGGGCGGAGTCAGCGGAGCTAGTGAAGATTTAAAGGGGAAGTACACAGAACACAGTGATTTCTAAGCTGTTTTTGACAGGGTAAAAATTTTTACATTTGTCAATCTTTGAGAAATTTTAAAACAAACTATATTACAAACCTCATATTAGCATCATTAACCATCATATTAGCTTGTGAAAATTTGGCTTTGTATGACTCCTTTAAAGCTGTAACAGTAAAAACGGTAATACTGTTAATTTCTTGTTTGTTGACATTTTTACTGACCCCAAACTGACCTTTCCCAAAAACAAAACATTTGAATGGATATCTGAAAAAAATCTAATTCATTTGTTTGTAGCCAGCTGCATTTGTCTTTCACAATCAGTTTGCCAACAGTTTTTTTTATCTTTTTATTATCTTTTTTTCAGTTAATTATTTAATCACATATCACATATCTGTTTGTAAATCCAGGCTGCAATTAGTGTGCTTCATGTTGGTTTGGTTCAAACTGAACTAAACATAACATAAGGTAAAAGGCAGAAAAGTGCCAGACTGTTGGATTTTGCCATTGGCTCATAAGCACCTACCAGGAGCCAAAATGTCAAAACGACCTGCCAGTTTCACAGCTGAACTAAGCAAAGGGACAGGTAGGTGTGTGACAAATAAGAAGCTAAAAAAATCCACATATATAACACAATTTACAAAAACCATTTAATTGTAAACTGCTTTAATACTAAATAATAAATTGGAACAAATGTGCACAAATTAGTTTTTGTTTAATTGAGTTGCTGACGTTAAAATATCAAAATAAGAAAATTCTGGGCATATAGAAACAATGAATGTAACATACTCAGTTATAGAAATTGTGACATAGGTCCATTTATGTTATTTTCTTTAGTTTATTATGTCTAAAGTTAATTATCTTTAGTTTGAAAAATAATAATAATATCGTTAAGAAAATTTAGTTTACAAACCAAAATGATACACCAGGACTAACCGGATCCAATCTGCACATTAATGAATGAAATAAAATAAAATAATGAATACAAGGAGATGACGTAGCCATAAATAAGCAAGACATGTACTCCAACACTAAAAGACGTTGTTTTTATGACAAAAACACAACAACAAAATAGCAGAAAAGGTGGGTATCATAGGCACATTTAGTATGCCCAATATTGGAACATTGCCGTGCCCAATTTAGGAACACATATCACCTTTGCAAAGTAGACTCGTATATAAAAGTAGGTTAGATTGATGTACTAAAACGTTGTTGAACTTGTACTGACAAATAACTAACTCGACGATCATACAACAACCATTAAAATGTGTTTCATATCATATTAGTTATTCGATACTTAGTGATACATGATAAACATATTCACTATAGCCTAGGGAAAAGTAACTTTTGTAGATTTTACTCGATTAAGTAATTTATTCAGTTGTTTTATGTTCTGGTTGTCATCATGACATCAGACTGATCATTCCAGTGTACCGATGGAAAGATATACCTGGTAAAAAGGCTTAAACGAGGGGTGGCCCAATAAAGAACCATGCCCAATATACAGCCCCTTCCCCTATGTGTCGAGATATTTAATCTATGATAATGATAATATGATAATAGTAATTTATTTTGTAAAACATT
>JAUYWG010000032.1:2887658-2902009 GCA_034779775.1 Enteromius afrohamiltoni
ATGTTGTCTGCCGGCTCTTGATCTGTACTGCCCTGACCCTGAGTATTGTTAATTAAACCGTTTGCACATGAACTCGCGTACTCTCTATCGTAACAATGCCCTACACCAAATCCAACCCTAAACCTACCCGAACAAATGCAAAACTGATATTAAAACACCTTTCTGGATGGAACTGTGCCATTTCAACTTCCTTTTATGCAGATTTGATTCATTTTGTCGAACTGTAGTTACACAGGACTCAAACCGGAGCTTTAAAACACCTAAATATTTGAAAACTCATAGATCTAAAGCTGGATATGTGTGCTTCTAACATTCAAACACTTTCAAAACTCCTAGCATGTTGATATTGTTTTGAAGTCATAACATGATATACTAGCAAATGGGGCGAAAATTCTGCTTCATTAATTGAAACTAAATTTGTGTGAAAAAGTTTAAAAGGTCTCCAGGTTTTACTGCCTCTAGTGTTCATTTATTGTGAAAACTGCTCTGATGAATTATTGCTACGTATTTCGTGTCTTGTCAAAAGTGTTCCCAGGTACATTTATGCCATGAGACCAGGTAGCAAAAAGCATGTTTGTGAATAAAAAAGTTAAATCAATTACTACATTTAAATATTAAATATGCTACATAGTTTGAGCAGTAAAATAATCAGCAGTATTTGCACCTACATACCGTGTGCAACTGTTCAGTGAACTGAATGGTATCTATTTCTGATGTAACACCTCAGGTACTTCCCGTTTGGGATAGTGTTTCTGGTGGCGGGAAAGATCTTGGAAATGGATGACCCCTCGGCTATGGGAAAGAAACTAGGCTTCTATGCCATCACTGTGGTCATGGGGCTGGTGCTTCACGGCCTGTTCATCCTGCCTTCCATGTATTTCTTCATTACGAAAAAGAGCCCCATCGTCTACATCCGAGGGATTTTACAGGCCCTGCTCATCTCATTAGCCACTTCATCCAGGTAACAGCACCTTCATGCAATTCAGAGTTTAAGCTAAGCCCTCCTAGATGATAGCAGAACACTCTTCATTGCTAGAAGACACATAACAACTGAAAACAAAAATCTGGTCGTATTTATGTATTCCAGCCTTGAACTCTTGATTTTGAGCACTAATGTAAAGAACAAACTCTTGTGTTGTACTCAGCTCTGCCACGCTGCCTATCACCTTTAAGTGCCTCCTGGAGAACAATCATATCGACCGCCGCATCATTCGCTTCGTACTTCCTGTTGGTGCCACTATCAACATGGACGGCACTGCCCTGTATGAGGCCGTGGCAGCCATCTTTATCGCTCAAGTCAACAACTACGAGCTGGACTTTGGACAGATCATCACCATCAGGTAGGGTAAGAATGGAAAAAATGCCCTCCTTCGACCATAGATCCCGTCTGAACACATGTAAGCTGTTGAATATTCATCTGAATATGAACATTTGTGATTGTTCCATCTGAACAGTTTTTAATTTAATTTAGAATTCATTTTCTTCTTTTAAATCAGTGAATAATAAAATTGTTTGTAATACTACTGCTAATGATCATCATCATTATTATCATATGTTATATTAATGTTGTTTAGTAACTCCATTAATAACATGCACATTTTAAAACATCCTAGTTCCTTTGTTGCAAATGACCAACTGGCAGGTCATATATTTATTTTAGTGTTGTTAAACCATTAATTGTGATTATTCAGATCCAAAATAAAAGTTTTTGTTTAGATAATATATGTGTGTGTGTGTGTATTTTGTATATTTATTATGTGTATATATAAATACATACACGCATATACTGTATATACGTAAGTAAAATATGTTACATTTATATATTAAATATAATTATGTATGACATAAATTATAAGAAAATAAATATATACATGTAAACACGTGTGTGTTTATATATACATCATAAATATACACAATACACATATATTATGTTAACAAAAACATTTATTTTGGATGTGAATGAATGATGAATCATTTGACAGCATCGTTTATTTTTATATTTATTCATACATTTATTTATGATGCTATCACATCATTAATTAATATATTAAATATGGCTTAATTAAGTGATATATATCTAATTGAAAAATATATACTTATGAAAATATGTGTAAAATTAATATGCATGTAATTCAGATGTATCTCTTGGACTGGATTCTGTTATTTACCTTTCATTATTTAAGAAATGTGTGGGGAAAAAGGGTATTTAAAGGGTTACTCCAGCCCAAAATGAAAACTGTCATTCATAACTTACATGCATTACATACTCCTGTATTACTTTTGAGTTACTTTCACCAAAATAACTACAGAGAGCGTGCCACAGTTCTGCATTCAAATACACGCAATAGAGTAAAGCTTGTCACAGTATCAGCAAAAGTAGCCTAATTACCAGGAATATGTCCGAGGAAAATAGTAGGAAGATATTTTAAATAATGTAGTGTTTTCTGAGTCCCTGTCACAAAGATACATTTCCTGACTTGTTATCTCCTCTGATGCATCTTGAAATGTTTTTATTGCATTTTTGGCAAGTTGTGATGATTTGAAAAGGTTAAATTGATAAACATTGTTTATGATCAGCACTGTCTGCTGCTGGCCACTTTGTCTTAACGAAAACTTATATTTAATGAACAAAAATACTCCAAGCATTTTTCGAAATTAACTTAATAAAAAAAAACGAAACAAAATATTATTATTTTGCCATTACACACAAAACTGAACGAGATGAACGCTCTACACATGTATATTAGAAGCTATCCTTTAGTATTCATTTACAAACCTGCACACCACACATGGATAAGAACTGACCACGAACAGAAAATAGAGCTGACTTGCGGCATTTTTTATACTTTAATATTTTGTGTCTTGCTGTATTTTGAACAATAAAAATTTGGGCTAAAAGTGTGTTGTAACGCAAGCATTACTGAACATGTACCGAGTAAAATATTACTGAAACTTCATTAGTATTGCCTTACACTAATGCGTTTGGTAATTTATTACTGTAATGCATTACTCCCAACACTGTGTATATATATATATATATATATCTTACGAAAAGATATCAGGAAGTTCTTGCTCATTCTGTATGTTGTTAAAAATACATATATATTTGTTTGCCTTTTTACTTCAGCATCACGGCTACAGCAGCCAGTATCGGCGCTGCCGGCATTCCACAGGCCGGGCTGGTAACCATGGTGATAGTGTTAACCTCAGTGGGACTCCCTACAGACGACATCACCCTTATTATTGCTGTGGATTGGGCCCTGTAAGTCTTTCTCTCAATCATTCATTTCCATTGTAAATGTAGATCGATATTCATGGTTGACAGATTAAGATTTACGATCAAGCTTTATTAATAACTTTCTGATTATGAGGCTTACTTGTGTGTCTGTTAGGGATCGGTTCAGAACGATGGTGAACGTGATGGGCGATGCTCTGGCCACAGGAATCATGGCACACATATGCAGAAAAGACTTTGTGAAGGAGGGCGAGGAGGTTCGTAGAGGTTATTCAAAATACTATAATAAAACTACAAAAATTCAGACTTCATCTCTTCTCTTCGCAGATCCCTCTCATCTGTGAGACCAAGCCCATGATCAGCATCCAGCAGATGATGTCCTATCAGAAAAACGGCTGCTTCCAGCCCCCTCCGCCGGGCCCCCCGAGGAAACCCGAGCACCTGTCTCCAGACGTGGCCCGTCTCATGCAGCTGGAGGAGGGCATCAGGCCCCCCGACAAGAAGTCCCCTCACCTGTCTCCGCACCATTACAAACGAGACCATAAAGACAAAGACCACTGCACCATAGACATGAACGGTCTGGAGACCAATGTCTAGACTCTTTCACAGGCCGCGCTGCGAGACACCAGCCGTTCTCTTTCTCTACCTTTGGATTTGTGTGTGAATGTCTTTGAAGCTGAAGCGGTCGAGGCCGGGATTTGAGGGCATGCGCTGACCGCTGTGGACTCCAGAGGCTGTGCTCCTGGCTGAAGAAGTGTGTATGTATGAGTGCTGTTGTCATTGCGTCCTTTCCCTGTGATCCACAGGAGAGAGGAACAGCACTCTTCACGGACAGCTTGTCTGAGGAACGTGGATCTGTGTCGTTTTATTATGCTGCTGAGATCTTTTATTGTCTTCTTTTACTGCTCTTGCAGTAACAGAGAGAGAAAAACTGAAGAGTCTCCTGAAGAGATTTAATCACCAGTGATCACATACAGTGGCCCCAAGAAGTTTTTGGACACTTGTTAGATCAAAAGTCCAAATATCAGTGCATTATATCAGGCTCTTACCTCCACCCAGAGCTGCAGACAACCCCGAAACTCATACGGAAATATATAGACAAGATCTTTATGAGCATCATTTGTTTGTGGATGCTAGTTAATCATCAAATACACTGACATTTATTATTTATACAAATTTGACTTTTTTTAAGTGTCCAAATATTTTTGGGGAATACTGTAAATACATATAGATGTACACAAAACTGTTAAAACATTTGGGGTTTAGCATGATTTATTTAAAAACCAGTGGATACTTTTATGAAGCAAGGATGCACTAAATTGATCAAAAATCACAGTAAAGCCATTAATACTGGTTATAACTCCAATAAATGCTGTTCTTTTGACTTTTCTATTCATTAAACCATTCTCAGAGGAAAAAAAAAATTAACGAAAACAACAAATATTTCTTCAGCAGCAAATCAGCATATTATGATTTCTGTAGGATCATTTGAGACTGAATTCAGCTTTAAGTAAATTACATTTTTTAATAAATTACAGTTAGAATTCCATCAAATAATGTAAAAAATTAGATAAAGGCTGTCTTACCAACCCCAAATGTTTGAACAGTATAGTTTGAGTATTAACAGACCTGTATCTCTTCAGGAGGATGGTTTCGAATCCCTGCTCTAGTGTATAAAGTCTTGATTTCAGGGCAAGCCCAACTAAAATGAACACAAACGTCTGTGAAATATGCGCTTTAAGGACTCACACGTCATGCCACACACTCTCAAAGCCTTACACAACTTGTATGGATTCTTTGTATGAAAAATGTCAAATGTAATAATTGTGATTTGAATGAAATTCCATAAAATAATGACTCACTCTATATGCCTACTGAAAACTATGCGTTTCCTCTCATTTTATAGTGCTCGAAGATTTGTGCAGGTGCATATATCCCGAGGGTTAACTGGGAGAGGGTTAAAGGGAGAGTAATTGTTATTAAATGTAACTAAACTGTAGAACGTAAAGGTGTATCAGTTGTTCAGAACAGAGTAAGAGGTCTGTCGTAATTATTCTGGCTGCTGGTGGTATAACGGTCTGTGAGATGCAGATAGCAGAGATTGTGGATGTGTAATTAGTAAGGACTGCAGGGATGAGCAGAAGGAGAAGGCCACCAGGTTCATATGGCCACATGGACATGCAAAGCAGGAAACAGCACTGCCATTACATCACAAGACTCACACCCTGGCTAATTGCTCATTAAAAAGCAGAAAACATTTTTGTATTCTTCCATCAAAAAAAAAAAAAAAAAAAAAGAAGCTATTGCTCTGCTGTGGTCAGTCTGCTGATGAGCTTAACTAATCCTCTTTACTCAGCTTTAAGAACGGAGTAAATGATTCTCTCATATCATGTTCTCGCAAATTTACTTGCTTCGTATTAAAGAAAACAAAATCAGAGCATACGGGGAAAATCATTATTATTATACAATATGCAGTGCTGAAAGAGTTGGAGATGAAGGATGCATCAAACTGTTTCATCAAGTGCATTCTAACCATCGCTATTCAACAATGATCTAGATGAAAGAAAATGAACGTGTTTTATTGTAGCGACAAAGCAAAAGCTACTGCATCAGCGCAGAGACTCTATTGTAATATTGCAGATTTGTAATATTATAACTTTATGGGAAAATGACAGCACATTTTGAAGTGAACTGAATATTTATTAGAGATAAATTTTCATTGTTTGCAAAATTGATCAATATACAATTATACAAAAATACTTTGAAACGACAATATACCAGCACCTAATGCCTTTAATGAATATTTCAGATTCTTAGCTTCTGTTTTAAGTTTAAATCTAATTATTAAACTGATATCAGTCCGTTAGATGCACACTATAGGACAGCTAGTAACTGAGAGGTCAGGCTCCACGTTCATCTTCATGATTCAAGGGGTGACTTGCTGATCACATCTAAACAATACTGATTTGAAGGCAACTTTACAGTGATATCTTTCTCAAGAAAACATGACATTTTTCTTGTGTTCTTCCCGAAATACCACAATATAATTATTATTGTACAGGATCCTTTTTGACATGCTTTGCTTATGTCTTTCAGGTATGTTAGTAACACAGTTTTCTTTACGCATGATCAGCGGACTCTATTATTGTGTGATATTACACAACTTCATTCATACAATTTCACCAAAAAAAATGTAATTTAGAAATTAATTAACCGTTCTAGCATTCATTTGCATGAATATGTGGCACTTCCCTGTTCATCAGTAGATGCAGTTTCACAGTTTGGATTTTTCAGGTGTCAGCTGAAGGTTTTGAAGTTTCATGGCCATTCCCATATTCCCAGTAATCTTCAGTTTTCCTTGGAAAAATGCCTTTAAATGAAAATACAAGACTGACAAATTAAGGCTTCGTGGAACAGGGTTATTATAGATAACTAAAGTCACAAAAGACATTTTTGTCTTGAAATGCTTGAAATAAATATGAAATAAAATGTTAACTGAAATAATAATAAAAAAATGTATAAATAAAATTAAAAATAAAATGTGATTTTTTTTTTTCACACACAATTAACTCTTATGAACTTATAGCATCTTTCTTTTCAGATATATAAAATATAAATAATATAAAATAATTTATTTATAATTATTTATTTATTTATTTAAAATGAATAATTTGAAACATTTTACTTCAGCTAGTTGGCAGGGCAAAATAAAAATGCCAATCCACCAACAAAATAATTACAATTTTAAAGAAAAAAAACAACTATATATAAAAACTATTTCAAAATAATAATAATAAAAACAATATTATTATCTCAGAAGCACTAAAAAAACGAAAAGATTTAGACTGGTAAATCTAAAACATACACATATTTATATACACAAAATAAAAAGGTTAAGACCATGTATGATTCCTCCCCCAACATGTCATGTTTCTCTCCATTTGACCATTTGTAAATGTCATGAGCATGATGGATTTGAGCTCTAAACGGTTCAGGTTTTCTATTTGGGATTAATCTGAAAATGATTCCCTTTATGGAGGATTACTGTAAAAAGAGTGGCTAATTTTTAGATGACGCTTCTGTCAAACCATCTGATGTCGGATGCAGCGTTCCACAGATGGACAGACATGATGGAGGTTGGTTGAGTCAACACAGATGGGTGTAAATCACAGGGGAATGACATTTTAAAGGGCTTATGAAAACAATCTATTTCTCATGCTCTGACTCACATCGGTGGACCAAACATTAGAGGCCATTAGCCTAATTTGGGATTGCGTAAAAGATTTCCGCTTCGCTCTGAGTGTCATTCTGTGTGGGGAGGCTTTGATGCGTGTGTTTCAGGCAAAAGAAATGGGTGGACATGCGGTGTAATACTCTATGCATGTCACAGTAGCTAAAGCCAGGTCAAGGGAATGTCAGAGTAACCCAATGTTAATCTTTTTTCATAGAGATTAGTTTAGTTTTATGAGCTGCACATCACAGGTTAAAGGTCATCCTTGACATTGGATTAATCTTCAAGGCCACCGTTGCAATGACAGCCAACAACACTAGCAACATTGCTACAAAATGGCGTTAAATAATAGAGTAAATACGAGGAATTAGATGAGTGTAAATACAAATTGTGCTTTCCATAAATTTCATGTCTGAAAGGGAAACTCCTACAAATGCATATTTAAAAAGATCATGCCCCACGCATTTTCAGCAATAATTCTTCACTGCGCATCTTTAGTAAATTGTGAAATGATTATTTTAGCTCAGAATGAGCTTGCTCTGGCCCGTAATGTTTTGAGTGTTGTTTGGATATTCTGCGTCTGCGTCTTGGAAGCATGACCCAAATAAGAATTTTAACCGGAAAATGTCATTTGAACAAGCAAGTAATATGTCTTCCACTTTCTGTCATCATTTACTTTGTTTTAGTTACCAATAACTTTCATATTACAAACAAAAAATACTGAAAATAATACAAAATAATAAAAAAATTCTGTTCCATAGTTTATGTTATGTTAATGCTTATGTGAAATTAATTTTATGTTGAATCAAATGAAATATCTCTTTCAAAAGCCGCAATTTCTAATGTCTCCTTGATACTTTCCCATTTAACACAAAATAGCTGTAAATAATTTTTGGGGGTATTTTCACAGTCAGATGTAATTTTACAATTAATTAGATTAATCAAAAAAAAAAAATCAACTGACAGTTAAAATACATTGCTCTACCAATGGTGATTAAATCATTTAGCTCATATCTCATTAAACCATGCAAATTATTATTATTATTGTTATACACTGTTCTCAAGTTAAAGTTAACAACATCAGCACTGTGTGACTATTTATTGTATATTAGTCACTTCTGAAACTGGAAGGTTACAAAAACACTGTTTAAAATTTGCAGTCAAATCAGTCTGTAAATCGTGGCCAGACGAACAGTCAGTGTGTCTGTAGGCCATGTGACGAGGTTTATGAGGGCCTAATCCTGGACCGCTGGCTCTGTCCCAGGACACTCTCAAACTACACTGATTAGAACAGCTTCACTGTTCTTTTCTTTATAAAAATACATCAACAGACCACTAAAAATAAAGCATCATCAAACTGTACCGTTTGTGGATTCAACTGCCCCGTCATCAACTCAAGCAGATCTGCGTCAGACATAGAGATGGTGCAGTCTGACTTTTTACCTGCGTGAGAAGTAAACAAACTTTTTAGACTGATGGTAACATTTGTCTGAGAAACTGCTCTTGAAGACGCTGACTTCAGAGTAAAATCTGACATATGACTGTTCAATGTGTAATGCAAAAAAATACATTATGGGCAAAGAAATGATATTAAATAATAACTTGTTCTGCTGTTAATAGTTACAAATTAAAGCCTAAAATAGTTACAAATAGTTTAGGGTCTTTTATGCACGCTAATGATGCAATTTTTATGATAAAAAATATATTTTAAAAAGTCATATTGTGAAATATTGCTACAATAAAAGAAAACGTTTCCATCTAAATATATTTTTAACTATTATTTATTTGTGTGATTTCAAAAAAATATCTAAAAATACCTTGTATACAAATTTAAATGTCATCATTTCATCATAATAACTCTCTCTCTCTCTCTCTCTCTATATATATATATATATATATATATACACATATGTAGTTTTTATTACAAAAAAAAAGTGAACTCACCTGCATCATTGGTCACTGAACCTTTGCCATTTTTTACATCAACGACCCATAATGCTTCACTTCCGCCGGGACCGTCCTTCACTTTGAAAGCAAAAACACCACCGATTTTCTTTACATATGCCTCTCCCTCCTGTAAAAAATAATGACATCATTTAATAAACATGTACAAAATAGTTGTTCACCCCCTTGAAAACCCTTACGAGTCTCATTCTTCACATGCTATTGTATTATTCCTGGTGCAAATTACATCTACAATAATAGCACTGCAGATTTACATCCACGCTGACCTAATTTAAAAAAGTCATTTGAGATGTGATTTAGGAATACTACCCTTTCCAAGAAAAGAGCCGTTGTTCATTCATGTTCATCTGTGCAACTTATTTTGGATGTAATAGGTTTGCAAAAACCACGAAGACATAAATAAACCCCAAATGGGCTGAGTTGCATGGTATAATTGGTGAGAGGCAGCCTGATGGATTACCTCCTGTAGCTTCTTTTCTATCTCCTTGAAGACAGTGTGAGCTTTGAAGCCTTTGAGGTCGCTGGATGCGCTGGTGGCCACCGCAGCGATCCGAGCGCTGAGAAGGTATAGTTCAGACAGTGTAACTCTGCTGCTGAATGTATGTGTAAACTAAGTCCAAAGGTCTAGGTTAATGTATGCAAAAGAACTACAGCTTTTAACAACAATTCTTAAAGGGTTTTTTTTTAATATATACTCTAAAGACTTGTTATAACTTCAAAAACTATATCTACTTATACAGACTTAAATGTTGTTATGCATGTAGTTCATATAGAAATATAATCACTTGTACCTTGGATTTTGAACCCAGTGTTCTGTACGCTTAAACAAACATTCAACAGAGCTGAACCATTCAAACATAAAAGTAAATTTAAAAAAAGCACTGTAAAAATATATTTTAATAAAAATATTAAAAATAACGCTGACGATTAATGAGCACCTAATCATCCTATCAGAAGCCTGAGCCAATGGCTACTGAATATTCAGCTTTGCATCGCAGAAATAAATAGCATTTAAAAAAAATATATTAACCTCATTTTATGTTAATATAAACAAATTTTAAATTGCAATAATATTTTACAACTTAGCTAAATGATTCAAATCAATCCAGCATTCTTTCAGAAACATTCTGTCAGAATTTTGAATACACACATCATACAGAACCATAAAAATAATGACTGGATATATTAAGGCCAGTCATCTCAGTGCTCAGTTCGCAACACATTTTAGCTTTAAACATACCTTGATTCTTGAGGGAAGCCCATCCTGTAGAGAGTGACGACCACCGCTCCACCAAGACCGATGTTGTGCTGCAGGGCGACCTTTGCCCCGGGCACCTGCCGAGGCCCCGCCTCCCCCCTCAGCTGCCAGCACAGCTCTGCACACTGAGCCAGACCTGAGCCACGAAAACAGGCCAGAGTTCATCCACCGCCTTCTCTCGCTCTCAGTGTTCACTGCCGTCACTGGTGCTATCTGAGTGTGTATTCTGTGACCTGTTGATACTTCTGTGCTCTAGTGAACAAAAACTGCCATAAAGTGGACTAAGCACTTACGATCAAGTTCAGCCGCATGCAGCGTCAAAAGCATGTGCTTTTATCGATCCTAATGGCTCTGTACAATAAGGAATATTGTTACATTATTGACAGTTATCAAATGACTAATTCATGATATTTGCTCAGGTGGATGCTGGGGTCTTATCTATTGGTCTGTTAATATTCATGTGTATGGACACATGGAGCATGCAGTATTTCTAACATGCATGTTGTGGATGTATTGGCAATAGCAAAATTTGGCAGCAGCGCAAGACCAAATACATTAAAGGGTTAGTTCACCCAAAATGAAAATTCTCTCATTAATGACTCACCCTCATGCCATTCCAGACCCATAAGACCTTTGTGCAGAACACAAATTGAGATGTTTTGGATTTGATCAGAGAATTCCTCATAGATAGCAGGGGTCCTTACATGTTTAAGGACCAAAAAGATACCAAAAAGTAGTCAAAGTAGTCCATGTGATATAAGAATGGGTTTGGAACGGCATAAGGGTGAGTAAATCCCTTTGTCATGACAGAAATACATATGTGACCCTGGTATTAAGTAGCACAGGGGTTTATTAAGAGCCTAAAATACATTGTATAGGTCAAAATAACAGATATTTCTTTTATGACAGAAATCATTAGGATATTAAGATTATTCTCGAAGATATTTCCTACTGTAAGTCTATATCAAAACATGATTTTTGCTGAGAAATTAGCATTGGTAAGTACTTTATTTAGACCGCTTTAAAGCCATTTTTTTCAATATTTAGATTTTTCATTTTTCATCAGATAGTTGCCCATACATCAACGCAAAGCATATTAATTCTGCTTTCAGACAACGCATCAACCTCAATTTCAAAAGACTAACCCTTATGACCAGTTTTGTGGTCCAAAGTCAAATAAAAAACATTTAGACCACATAATTTGAGTACGAGAGTACGAGAATTTCAACCTGCGTGACGAAAAATGCTTCTGAACCATATAACCTACCCTTAGTTTAACCCATTATTTATCAACAAGAACAAAACGTTTAAGGTTATAATAACTTTCTGACAGTGGAAAATATAAAAATGTTTAAAATAGCATATTATCCGCCCACTTGTTGGTCTTTTCTTTCTGGTCTGAATGGAAAACAAATTCATTATTTGCCAGTAGGTGTCGCCTTTGGAGCATTAAAAATAGCTGTTTCCTGTGTCTGCAGCACTGGATGGCCGGTGACTTGATGCTCCACCTTAATCCTGAGGTCCAGCCTGCTGTGGTAACGCTCAGGCTGAGCATTTCATCCTGTTGGGCTAAACTGCTTGCACTTTTGCTCATTATCCCCAACAGGATAAGAGACTTAGAATAAGACAGAGCAAGCCTCTGGCTCTTAACCCCTCGTAGAAACGGTGAGGCACGGGAACAGTAAATACAAACGAACGTCTGATCCATGTGCCAAAAAAATAATCAGACCACACTGTTAAGAAAATAAATGGCTTTAGAGGACCGTAGAAGACTAAAGAGGAGTCTGAACTGTTCAGAGCTGAGGAATCGAGTTGAGCGCATCGTCCTACACATGGTTTTATGACACCAATCAGTTTACAATTAGGAGACTAACCAGTTTAATATTCAACCACACCAACTAGTAGTAACTCAAGTCAGCTCCAGGACTGATGTCCTGCTTGAATCAATTTATAAATTCAGAGATGTGACTCCCCCTGCTGGTGAAGAGCCAGACACAAACACACTAGAGATGGACACCCTCATGCAGGGCAGCAATGGTGGTTAGTAGTTCGCATTCTGAAGCAAAACTCAGTCTAGTGCATGTAACTGTTGATAGTAACTGCCATGAAAAGAGGTGTAATGAAGGGGCAGTGGCAGTAAATGTCAATTGGCTGTCCAGTAAATGCCAAAAAAATGTATGATTGGACGCGTTTGGATTATTTAATAAATGAAACAAAAATCTGACATGAATTCTTATGAGAAAAGGATAACAAATAGTACATTTTTAGGTGAACTATTGCTTTAATGCAGCCAGATCTGCCATTAGATGTGTTTGATAAAGCGTACCTGTAGCTCCAAGCGGATGTCCTTTAGAGATGAGTCCTCCACTGGGGTTTATAACCCATTTGCCACCGTATGTATTATCACCCCGATCAATCAGCTCACCGGCTTTACCTACAAATGAAAAAAAGATCATATCTTAATCACACAGCACACTGCTAATCTAGGCTTGTGTTTAGAAAGTTGTGCCCATCTCACCCTCAGCACACAGTCCCAGAGCTTCATAGGTGATGAGCTCATTGGCAGAGAAGCAGTCGTGGAGCTCAATGACGTCGACATCTGACGGCTTCAGACCAGCAGCATCAAAGCACCTCTGAGATGCAAGACGGGTCATGTCATAACCAACCTATGATGGACAGAGTAAAAAAATCTATTGTACCTTCTGTCAAAGGAAACCAAATCTGTACCGATATTCTCCAAAATATCTTGAGGAAAGAAAGTCAGACAGATTTGGAAGGACATGAGGTTGAATAAATGACTATTGTTTTATTTTGTGATGCTATCCTTTTAAGAAAAACTTCAAAGTCATATTTTTTTAGGCCGAGTGCTGCTCACAAGATGGCGGTGTCAGCTACTTTTACCATTTTCATACAGCTGTTTTCCTCAAAGGTACTGCTGAGGTCTGTGACCATTTCCTGAGCAATGATCTCCACAGCCTTTTTCTCCAATCCGTTCCTCCTCACAAACTTCTCACTGGCCAGAACCACAGCTCCTGCCCCATCAGACGTCGGGCTATGGGAGAATAAGAGGCGATATAAAAATCGGATTCTGTTGGACAGGATGACTGACACACCAGAGTCTAATAAGACCATATCATTTCTTAAAATAAAAACATATACATTTATGAACTACAACAATTACAATCATGCAAAAATCATAAATTCAATTACTTTTAAATTACAAAAATAGACATTTAAAACCATTTATTTAATTCAATCTTTAAAATTGAGTTTCATTAAAAAAGAATGACTTGCATATGATAAATTGTATTAAAAAATAATAATTTGCCTGTTGCTTTTCTGTGTCCAAAATGGCAAATGCAAAGACAATATATTTTGACTCAATTTTAAGACACATCTTTCATGCGCCACTTAATATACACTGGGTACAGAAAGTATTCAGACCCCTTAAATGTTTCACTCTTTGTTATATTGCAGCCATTAGCTAAAATCATTTAAGTTCATTTTTTACACACAGCACCCCATATTGACAGAAAAACATGTTTATTAAAAAAAGAAAAACTGAAATAGCACATGGTCCTAAGTATTCAGACCCTTTGCTGTGACACTCGTATATTTAACTCAGGTGCTGTCCATTTCTTCTGATCATCCTTGAGATGGTT
>JAUYWG010000032.1:2906331-2950179 GCA_034779775.1 Enteromius afrohamiltoni
GTAATATCGTATAATCAATATTGCATATAATAAGCCTTTTTACCAGCAACAGGCAATCAGCACTGACTAACAAGAGAGTGGTGTAGTCAATATAAATCAGTATCATTCAGTAACCAGTCAGTTGTTCTTCAATCAGACCTCTTTATTTTTCAGCACTTGATGAACTGATGTGTGACCTCATAGATCCCCACCGACCCACTGGCCTTCTCATCGTAGTCCGTCCAGTCCTGATACACAGGACAGAAAGACCGTTAGGACCTCCTGAATGAACTAGAAGGTATGAGATTACTCTTTTTCAGGGTACTTACTTTCTCTTGCAGGTTGATTTCAGGGAACTGGGTGGATGTCTCTGCTCCACCAGCAGCAAAACCAGCCTAGGGAGAAACAAGAATGTTTATGTGCTTTATTCAGATAATTGTACAATTACATGATTGTATACACTACTATTCAAAAGCTTAAAGTAAGACTTTGGTAGCACTTTATTTCACTGTCCTGTTTCTCATGCACGTACTATTATAGTAATTACCATAACTAGGTAATAACTACGTACTAACCCTAAACATAACCCTACCCCATGTAGTTAGCAGATTTTATCATGCTTCTGAGGTCTTTAATGCTCAACAAGGCTGCAATTATTTGATCATAACTACATTAAAATATTAAATTAAAACAACTGGGAAAAATATATAATATATATATATATATATATATATATATGTGTGTGTATGTGTGTATATATATACTTGTTTGACTATACTTGTGAGGAACCAAATGTCCTCACTTATATAGTGAAAGATGAAACCAACCCACTAGTGAGGACATTTTGCTGGTCCTCACTAGATAAAAACTCTTATAAATCAGTCAAAAGTAGATTTTATGTAGATCTAGTGTCATGCACATGTTTCTGTGAAGGGTAGGTTTAGGGATAGGGGTTGGGTTGGGGATTAGAAAATATCATTCACCTGATAGAAAATCAATGGAAGTCTATGTAATGTCCTCACTAAGATAGCAAAAAAACCTGTGTGTGTGTATATATATGTGTGCATGTGTGCGTGTGCGTTTGTGTATATATATATGTGTGCGTGTGTGTGTGTGTGTGTGCATGTGTGTGTGTAGATATGTGCGGGTTTATGTGGTTTATGAGGACACAAATCTGTATAATGACATGGGTATGACATAGTTATTACAATTTGTAGGTGTTTCATGAGGACATTTTCAGTGTCCCCGTAATTCAAAATGCTTAAAAAACATACTAAATGGTGTTTATTTGAAAATATAAAAATGCACACAGTTTCCTGTAAGGGGTAGGTTTAGGTGTAGGGTAGGTGTAGGGCAATACCACATTCAGTTTTTCCTGTATAAAAACCATTACGCCTATGGAGAGGCCCCATAAATCACAAAAACCAACGGGTGTGTGTGTGTGTGTGTGTATAATATATATATATATATATAGTCTTACCTGAGGTTGAAAGTCAACTGGTTCTAGACCCCGACACTCAAACTGGACAATTGTCTTAAACCTATCACTGTCTTCTGCCTTTAGAAGAGAATATACATGTACTGGCAACATAAAATAGTATATGCAAAAATATAAGCATATATGCAACTCTAAATAGAATGGCTTATAAAGTAACAAACAGAAAAATAAATGTATTCTGTCTTACATTATAAGGTGTAATTGTGTCCCTCAGGATATCTGGAAACAGTCAGACATCACCTTAAGTCCAATAAGACATTCATGTACACTTACCAAAGCAAAAATATAAAAACACCAACAGAGGAGATATTATGGTGCAACCTTTTGGTCATTTACTAGCTAGTAGGATGGTTACCTATAGAGTTTTCCCGATGACACAGCTTGCACTTTTGCACCATGCTAGCACTCCCTCGTCCTCCTTTCAGAGGCATGCTGTCCTGAGGCAAAGAAAGGACCTGCCGTCACTACACAGACGTTTCTATGCATTCAGTTCAGTAAACATGAGTCACGCAAGCGTATCAATGAAGGTGAAATTCTGAATGAATAACAACTTAAATGTAAAAAAAACACATTAAAAAAACAAACAATGGCATGAAGTTGAGTTTAAATTTTTTTGCATATGAAACAAAAATATTTGTTTCATATGCAATGCGTCTTGTATTTTTTAATTATTTTTTTTCTACATATTTTGCAACAAAGAAATGCAAAAAAATGACATAAAAATGCATTCATAAACTGCCTTAGAGAAGAAAAAAAAAGTAAACTGCATTTTATGTCAGCACAATGAAAATTAAATGAAAAACTTTATTGTAATATTATTAACTATTTATTAATTTCTGCTTTCTTGCCAAATGTAATAGAAACATTCTGTTTTAAAATAGTAAAGATAAACATATCTGCACTTCATAAAAACATCTTGCAAAAATACTGGTAGAGAATGCAAACCAGTTATTAGCTATATTGTCCACATATACAGTCCAACCTACCATTAAGGTGATATACTGCCATTTATCAGACACCTCACCACAATTCCCACACTTCAGCTGCAAGGACAGGAGTCAGTTATTAGCATAAATGACATGTCATTAAATCAAATGGTTATCCAAATGTACAGTACTGTGTAAAAGTCTTAGGCCACTAGTATTTTCAGCATCAAAAAATGGTTTTAAGTGGGTTATTTCTATCTTTTGCGGTAGCGTGTCAGTTGGAAATATCAGTTTACATTTCCAAACATTATTTTTGTCATTAAATGTAATTTTACAATCCAAGATGCTTCAAAAAACCTACCTGGAAAGCTACCTGAAAAACTATGGGCAAGTGTAGCTCAGAACAGAAGCCGTTTTACCAAAAGCTGTAATATCAAATATTTATTTGATTTAGTTAATAGAAGTTAATTGATAAATGAAATATATTTATGGCGTGGTTTTTGAAAGCCTCCTCATTTTACAGCATTTTTACACAAGTGTCTACAACTTTGAACAGCACTGGAGCTTTCCAGGCAGGTTTTTTTCCTTCATCTTGGAGACGTTGGCACAGTTCATGTGGATTGAGTCTGTCTCAGTTTGTCCTGTTTCTTCATGTGATTCCAGACAGACTGATGATGATCAGATCAGATCTCTGTGTGGAGCACTGGCTGTTATCAGACAATAATCTCACTGCATTATTACAATTAATGACAAAAATAATGTTTGGAATAATGTTTCCAAAACACACTACCAAAAAAAAAAAGGATAGAAATAACCCACTTAAACCCACCATTTTTGTTGCTGAAAATACTAGTGACTTTTGCACAGTACTGTATATTACCACTACTCATCACATCACGAATCATACGATTATATGATGAAGTCTATACAGTTAAAGATGCTGAAAAGTAATTTCTGAATTGCCATAACAACACGACATTGAACTGCTTAAATTATAAGTATTTTAATGTAAAGTATAATCACCTGCTTATACAATCTGTTAAAACTGACAACATGTCACACGAACACACTTTACCTTTAAATACCAGCGGAAATCATCCCCCACCGGCCTCACGTTGGTAACATTCTCCAAAGTGGCTTTAAACTGCAACCCAAACTTCTATAGATAAAAAGAAATGCATTTGTGAAGCTGCTACTCGTTTATATTTAATTCCAAGTATCCAGTGCTTTTACACACATACCCCCATATTGAGCCACGCCTCCGCTGCTACACGTCATCCAATTGCGTATAAAGAGCGCGACGGATGACGTTGCAACAGCTCCCCCAGCGGACGTGCACGGTATTGCACGGATAAAACGAGGTGAGAGAGTGTAACAAAGAAGCAGAAACAATGTAAAGTTTTATTATTTTATTCCACCACAACTTAACGGATAGTAAAACCGTAAACAAATAATCCAATAAAAAAATTGTAAAAAATAAAAATACGTGCCAGAGGCACGAAGGATTAAGTAAAAACAGGCTTATTGAGTTAATAAGCATAATTCAAGTAATACTTTTTTGTGGTGTTAACAGTAGATGTGTTTGAGGTATTTAATGTATTCCCTGATTGTATCTGAGAATAGTAGTAATTGGGGTAAAATACTGTTTATGCACAATGATATTATGGCCAAAAAGCAGCACTTTTTCATCTAAAACTGAAATATAGTTAACAAAATGTGTCACATGTACAAAATACTAGAGTTGTAAGAACCACAACAACATTGAGATTCAACTAGAAAGCTTAAAACAACAAAAGACACAATATAAAAGGCTAGTGTACCATGTTGCCATCATTACAAAATCACACATAAAAGGGCCTCAAATATGAGGCACGTTTTTTTTCTTTAGTGAATGGAACAACCCACGCAACCTGAGCTCAGTCTTCAAGTATGTATGCAAATGACACTAATCAAAGTGGTCTCTGCTCCCAGTTAGAACAAAACTTTCCAAACTATTCATTTATTTTAGCTAAGAAAGTATATAGACACACTGACAGGACAGGCTGAGAGTGCAATCAAACCTTTCCAAAAAAAAAAAAAACATAGCACATTCAAAACCCTGTAACGGCAAACAACCCACGACAACAACATCATTTTAAGTGTAAAATACAAATAATAATGACATTAACAAAGGCATTTCAGCTCCTTCATCCCTTCATTGTCATTGGATGAAAGGGATGTACACTGATTATTCAGTTCTGCCCTCTCCTCAATGGAGGGAAGGGCCACAGTAAGGTCAGTGAGGTCGACTCGACTCTGAGGGCCGTCTTTGTCTTGGGGTTCCGTGGCCGTTCTGAAAACCGCTCTGTCGTTTGGTGAATCCTCCATTCAGGATATCCTGGATATGCTGCACAATCAGGTTAATAGCCACTAGAGAGAAACGGAGATAAAAGTACATCAAGTTAAATCTCTCCAGTGTGCATTTGATATAAAATTACTAATGGCCTACTGACTCACCGAGATTGTCTGCACCTCGGGGGATGATGACGTCTGCATACTTTTTGGTCTACGAACATAAATGTTCAAGATCATTTAGGGCACAAAGAATGAAGTAACAATGAGGAAGCGGATGGAAGGTGTCAAACTACTATGCATTTTCTGAGGAAGCACATTTAAAAGCAGCTATAATAATGGAGAAGCGTGGTTTTACTCACAGGAAGACAGAACTCCTCAAAGGCTGGCTTCACAAAGTTGATGTACTGGTTCAAAATCTGCTCCAGCTGTCTGCCTCTCTCACTGGTGTCCCGTAACACTGATAGAAACAAGAAAACACAGTATATAGCACTCAGCGGTTTAAACCCCTTCGTCCTCATGTAACTTGGTGTCATTATTTTCCTGTTTCCTGTCAATCTGTATTGCATAAAGCACTGTATAAATAAAGGAGGACTTTATTTTTTAGTCATTTTAATTTAATATGCTAGTATAATGTTGTGGTCACGCTATACTACAGCTGCACAATTAATGGTTGAAAGATTGCGATCTCGATTTCGACCCCCCCAGCATTTATACGACTCATAACTCGTCTGCTGTCAGTCAGGTCATGTACCTCTTCGTGAGAGGCGCGTGTCTGGGTCCGTGTCCACAAACAGCTTCATTTGGAACAGATCTCGAATCTCTTGTGAGTAGAACATGAGAATCCCCTCAAAAAGAACCACGTCTGCTGGATACACCGTGACAAACTCATCCTTCCTGTAAAAGGTGTATGATTCATAATAGGTCAAACAGTGGTTCACACATCAATGCGCCCAAAATAGCAGCTTGTGAAGAGAGCAGTGCTGACCTGGAATGGGTAACAAAGTCATAAACTGGGATGTGCACGGTCTCCCCCTCAATGATGTCATGCAGGGTCTTCATGACCAGCTCATTGTCGAAAGCATCTGTAATTGACGGAAACAAAAACAGATGACCCTCTAAAAAAAAAAAACAGTCCGTAAGACACGCGTCATTAAAAACCATACTGAAGACTGATAAAACACCACTGTTTCTTACATGCATAGTAACCATGTGGGTCGTTTCCCGTGAATATAAATGAGCATATTCTAACTTCTGCATGAACTTCCAACCTCTTTAACCACCCTCAGACAGGAAAGTACCTGGGTGATCGAAGTTGAACTGGCCCTTGATCGCTTTTGCTTTCTGTTCAGGTGTGAGCTCCCTGTAAAAGCTGTCTTGACTGAGGATGACCACCTGCCGCTGGTGACGGTCAATCTTATTCTGCCCCAGCAGCTCCATGATCTTCTCACATACTGAAGACTGAGAGGAGAGGACGTAAAACCACTTAGTAAATGCTAAACTATAAGCTACCTTGTTCAGATATACACAACCTAAAGCCACAGTGGTTTTGTTATTCACATCTAAGCCCTCTAAATTATCAACATGATCAAAACGTTGCTTTAACCCAAGCTAATGCATGCCTTCTGTAAAAAAAAAAATAATAAAAAAAAAAAAATACAAACGTAGCGTTCCCCTTCAGGTCATGGACTGAGTGCGGTTTTTAAAACAAGATATTGTAATTAAGAACACTTACTGCAATACATTAATTGTACTTGATTAACCATAGGTCATTATTTTGAATAATCATGTTAAAAGATAAGCATTTAATGTTGAGAAATGTTTATTTAATCACCCCTAATCATAATTGCATTGCATTATATTAAAACTAGAGAGCTTTAAAATCACAAAACCAGACTTTTAACTGTCATCTTACTAAAGTCTATGACTGGGAGATATGGATGGTACTGTTACAGTTATAAGATCCCAGAGCTCTAGATTCTCATAAATCATACTACCGTGTCATAAAAGCCTGACACATCAAATATGATATATATAAAAAAAAAAAAACATATGCACATTTTTAAACAATCCAAACAATTGTAAAAAAAACTAAATAAAAAATTAAATAACTACTTATTTCATGTCAGGCTTTTCTGAGTTAGGGGATAACTGACCGGCATGTGATTTACTTGTCCTCGTGTTGTTCCAAACCTGCATGATTTTTAGTGTTTGTAGTCCATGCAACTGAGTTCAGTAGACACAAGGAGACTACAAACATTCTTCAAAATACCTTTGCTCTGAACAACATGACAAAGTGAGCAAACGATGGCATAGGTGTGGTTATTATGTGAACCTTCCTTCTAACTTGTACCATAGACAAAGGAGACTTTCCCAGCAGTATCTCTGCAGACATGTGGCGTGGTGGAGCATGGGGGTGGGCCACGTATCCCATGTAAGGAAATTCAGCAGTGAACATGGCCTCCATTCAGCGCCAAGTGTGCATTTAAAACCTGGGCTCAGTCACTATTTGCCTGAATGGGTTTGGATTCCGCCCTTTATAGCCAATGAGCATAAAGCATTTTAACAGCAAGTAGCATGGCTTTGATATGATAACTGGGTTTTTAGACGCTTAATGGAACATGTTGAACGGTGGAAGTGCGATTTCCTGTACATGAAGGTCAGAGGAAGATTAATGAACGCTTGTTACTAAAACGGGGTTGTTGCGCCAATGTAAACATCCTCCGCTATAATGACGTCACGTTCCCGCAACTTTCCTACATAAAGGAAGTACTTTTATTTTTTAACAGTTAAGTTACAACACGCCGATTTTAAACCAGCACGGCAGCGAATAAACACAAATAAGCTTCCGACGTAAAGCAACGGAGACGTTCGAGGTCGCGTGCACGTAAATAAACGACAACAGACCACGCGGCGATTCAAAACGCTGCTCCACGTGGAGCAGAAAACGGAACGTTATCTACATTTAAAAATCTCAACCGAATACTGGATATTGTCGGTTGGTCCAAGTATAAAATTATTTTCGCGTTTCCATTAACAAAATATTTTACAAGTGACAAAAATATAAATGTTTTAAGGTAAATGTACAGCCTTTGACCTATGTTTTTTTGTTTCTAAAAATGCTTTCATTGTGAGCTGGCTAAAGCCACGCGGTCGCTGGAGGCACCGGCGTCACAGAAAACCCCGGTTAACCTACATGATGGTACCGGGGTCTGTATGTGACGTTACGGTTACTGATAAACACTCAAAAAGCTCAAACCTTTCCGCTGGCAGTGCCTCCAGCCACGCCGATGAGGAACGGCTGTCGGATGCTGTGGCCGTTCTCCGCTCTGTCCTTAAGATGTGTTTCACTGTCGCCAGCCATGCTTGCAGTGCGAGCACAAGAGTGTGTCGCTATTTTAATAAAACACACACACACACACACACTCAGCGCTCCTCCTACTGTCCACTCACTGCCTTTTCCTCAAAGAAAAAATGCACAACCTGCATAGTTCTCTTTTTCCGTTTAGTCCTATCATACATTCTCGTGTTTTCATTTATTTGTTTAGTTATTTTTGCTTTTTTTTCATTTTTATCATCATGTGTGTTCTTTATGTTTACTTAAGTAAGTGAATATACATCTCTAAATGCAAGTCTCCATAAATCGAAATTAATGGCATCACATATTTCGACATTAATCTCGTAACGTTATTATTATTATTTATTTATTTATTTAAATAAAATAATAAAATAAGTAGGCACTTTCATCATCAACAAATGTAGAAAATTCACTGCATATATTTTATGCAATAAAATTACATCTTTAATTTTTCCGGAACCGTCAAATGACATCATCAAGAGGAAACCAATCAGAGTCGCTCTGGCGTCTAAGCCCCGCCCCGAAAATGGCTGCACTGATCAGAAATCTTCAGTCCTGCAGCAGGAGGTGAGTAAAGTAAACTTCTGTCAGCAAGAACCCTTTTCTTACTAACGTTAGTATTTTATCAGTCTTATATGCAACGCTTGCCATGTGGAAAGTTGCATTTAAGCGGACGGCTGATGTTGTTGCTTCCGACTTTTACAGACTTTTATACAGTCATGAACTTAAATATACAAATAATTTGAACCTTTATTATTTTTGTAATTTTTTTTTAAAATCTCATCTAATTTATTCTTGACTCTTTTATTTTATTGCTGTAACATTATGTTTTGGTGTAAAAAAATAGTAGATTTGGTTTGTTCAGGGGGTCAAAGTTCAGTGTTAGGCATTTGAAGATGGCCCCGATGAGCTCTTTTCGGACCCCGGGTCTCTGTAGGGCCCTGTTCTTCTTCGGGACCAGGAGCATATCCTCAGGAACCCTTCATATCAAAGATTCACTGAACTTCTGGAGTGGTGGCCGAATCAGAGTTGAAGATGTGACAACTAAATCCGAACCAGTATATGAGCCTGCAACAGGTAATGTGTTTATGAAAGTTTTACTAAACCTTTCCCAATCAATCAGACTTTGCCCCATCAGATGATCAGTCACAGCTGGCTTCACATATCCCATTGAGTCCGTCGATACACCATGTTGTTCAGTGGAAAAACCAAATTTGATCTTTATAAATGTGTCACAGGCCGTGTGTTGTGCCAGCTACGAGCTTGTGGTGCAGCAGATGTTGATGCAGCTGTGAGGAGCGCCAGTGCTGCTTTTACTGTGTGGAGTAAATTGGCAGGCATGGAAAGAGCCAGAGTCATGCTAGAGACGGCTAGACTCATTGAGGTAGACCGGAATAACCCCCACCCGTCCTAAAACATTGCATAATGCAGTGCTGCATTGATTCAAATCGTTTTGAGTCTGATCTTTACAGTTATTTCGTTTGCTGAGAACAGAAGAGAAGAGAGGAGATTGCTGAAATGGAGGTGGTCAACAATGGCAAGTCCATCACCGAAGCCCGTCTAGATGTGGACTCTGCTAGACTGTGCATTGAGTATTTTGCAGGACAAGCCACTACACTTTCAGGTGAGTTGTTTTGTCTCTGAGCATTCTCTTAAGATACACTACCAAATCTCTTGTTCTCACCAAGGCTGCATGTATTTATATTGAAACAGTAGTAATTACACTAAAAAAAGTTTTGATATATTTTGATGTAATTTATTGCTCAGGAACCATTTCGGTTCGAAGTAAATGCTGTTCTTTTGAACTTTCTATAGAATCTTGAAAAAAAGACTACAGATTCGACAAAAATATTAAGCCACAAAAACTGATTTCAACATTGGTAATAATAAAAACTATCATTAATAATTAAGCGTTAATGATAATTGATATCTGAAAAGCAAACCATAATATTAAAATGATTTTTGAAGAATCGTGTGACACTGAAGACTGGAGTCATAATGCTGAAAATACAGATTTGGTTACATTTAAAGTACATTACATTAGGAAACACTTGTAAATGTATCCTAGCTAAGCATAAGAGACTTCCTTCTTAAATCTGAATTATTAAAAATGTTCGACTGGTAGTGTAAGTAAAATAATAGTTAGGTTAACTTCATACTGCAAAGGTGTGTATGGACTATTCTTCTATTCTCAGGTCAGCATGTTCAGCTGCCAGGAGGTTCATTTGCTTACACACGTCGAGAGCCACTAGGTGTGTGTGTGGGAATAGGAGCCTGGAATTACCCCTTTCAGATTGCAGCCTGGAAATCTGCCCCTGCCATCGCTTGTGGTATGTGATATATATATAAAATATAAGTTATATAAGTGTACACTGGAATCGCAGAATGTATTCCTGAAATATAGGCATCCACTGATAGGCCAATAAATATTGTTATAAACGGAAAATAACAAAATTTGATGATTCTCTCAAAATAATTCAAATGAAATAATAATAGTATTGGGTTAAATCAAACTAAGGTGCACTTTACAGATACACATGAAGTACACTTGATACACTTTATTTTAACTAGCTTATGTCTGTGTACTTGAATTTATAATTACATTGTATAAAGTCTGCAACACGTATGTGACAGTGTTTTGGTTCCATATGTAGCAGACTCGGTCTGTAACAAATGTGTAACAGTAGCAGCCTGTTACATCTACATAATTACAAGTACATTTTGTTTTATGTAAGTACAACAGCTACCACTAATTACTTAATAGGTAATTACTCTGTATTAGGGACACCTTAAAATAAAGTGTTGCCCATATTTCTTTTTAAAAGAAAAACGTACCAGCTGAATGCAGTGTGACCCACATTTAGTTCTTATTCAATGTGTACAATTAAATTGCATTAAAGTGCATTAACGAGAAGTCATATTTTGCATAAAAATGACAAGATAATATCTTTAACTATTAAATTATGGCACACATAACACGTCCTGCTACAGACATGAATGATACCTTGCAGGTGTTAAATCTGAAAATGTTCCACCTGGTGCACTGTTAAACATAATCTTTGACCCTAATCCTGGTAAAGAATTTTATTTGTTTAGTATCCTCTTAGTTTGCTCTTGGTCTGTCCTAGATCTGTGCCTGAAATGATTATATTAATACTCCCCATTCACAGTCTTCTATTCCCATTCAATTGTAGGCAACTCTATGGTGTTCAAGCCATCGCCGGTGACCCCTGTGACTGCAGTGCTGCTGGCTGAGATTTATTCACAGGCTGGGGCCCCTGAGGGCCTCTTAAATGTGGTGCAGGGTGGACAGGAGACGGGTTCTCTGCTTTGTCATCACCCATCTGTGGCGAAGGTCTCCTTCACAGGAAGTGTGTCCACGGGCAAAAAAGTAAGGCGGCCCAGAGCAGCTGTCACAGATCTTCTCTTAAACAATTTGCTTAAGTAAGGTTGAAATTTCACTCATCCAAGTTTGTTTCCACCATTGTAACAGATTTGGAGAAATATTACATAACTTGCTCTACAGTGAATGGGTGCCGTCAGAATAAGACTCCAAACAGCTGATAAAAAGAGTAACTACTCCATCAGTCCAGTTTATCCAGTTGGGCTTGTGTGTTTTCACTTTAACCAGTTGCTTTGGGCTAAAATGCAAGTCCTCTATCCGTAATAATATCTTCTCCAGTGGAAAAAAAAAGATCTCATCTGAATCAGGAGAGAATTATGCACAGATCAAGCAAGTGAAAACAATCGAAAGTGATGGTTTAAAGTAAAAACAACTTAAATTTACAAACGGAAATGCTGCATTTTAAAGTTAAAAATATCCTATTGAATTTTGCGAAAGTAAAAAGTTGTGTGTTTGTCATATACAAGACATTCACTGATGGTTTTATTTAGCTGTTTGGACTCTCATTCTGACAGCACTTATTCACTGCAGCATTGCTTAGCAACTGATATGTTACATTTCTCCAAATCTGTTCTGACGAAGAAACAAACTAAAGTACATTTCCTGAAAATTGTAATCCTTAAATCTATTCACTCTATTGAGAAAGTCACTACAAGTAGTTGTAATGGACACTATTGTGGAATGCACTTCTTTCATTCAAATGCACATTTTGGCCCAACAGATAATGGAAATGGCTTCCCGAGGGGTCAAGCCAGTGACACTGGAGCTCGGTGGTAAATCTCCACTGATCATCTTTGAGGACGCTGACCTAGAAAATGCTGTCAGAGGAGCACTCATGGCCAACTTCCTGTCTCAAGGCCAGGTACTGTACTGGAAAGTCAAGTCAAAACATGTACATAGGACTCTGTTTTATAATACTTAATGTCATTAACGTCACTTATTTTCCACATTCACTAGCTTGTCTGCAATTATCCATTAGTAATATCAGCCCAATCAGACTGGGCACTAATAATAAAACCCACTCATATTGATACACATGCTGTGTATGCTCACCTATATTGCACATCTATAAATATGCTTTTCAGTAGCTCAATTTCCATACAAATATGTAATATTAATAAGTATTTTTGTATTGGCCACTTGTAGGTGTGCAGCAATGGCACCAGAGTTTTCGTGCAAAGCTCAATACTTCCTCAGTTCTTAAAAGAGGTGGTCAGGAGAAGTAAAGCCATCCAGATCGGAGACCCTCTGCTGGACGAGACTCGTATGGGGGCCCTGGTCAGCAAACCACACCTGGAAAAAGTGCTGGGATATGTGAAGCAAGCTAAGAATGAGGTATTCTTATAGTATGATTGTATCGGTTACTGTATGATATGGTTTGGTTTAAAGTAGTGACCTTTTCTTGATAGGGAGCCCGAGTGCTCTGTGGAGGGGAGCCCTTTATCCCAGCAGATCCTAAACTAAAAGATGGATACTACATGACACCATGTGTGCTCGGTGAGTTAAAACTGTTGGCAGCTGCTGAAATCATGTGTTTTGGAAACATACAATACACTGTTCCTTTCCTGCTGTCCATGTTGTGTGTTCATTTGTGTTTTGTTTTCAGACGGCTGCACAGATGACATGACGTGTGTCAGAGAGGAAATCTTTGGGCCTGTGATGTCAGTGCTGTCCTTTGACAGTGAGGACGAGGTTCTTCAGAGAGCCAATGACAGCGCTCTGGGTCTGGCTGCAGGAGTCTTTACTAAGTAAGTGAAAATGTATTTTTTGCTCACTACCATTCAGTCATTTCAGGTTTTTAATGCTCTTGATGTTCTTAACTGATCAAAAAAACAGTAATATTACAATTTAAAATTCAATTGTTGAATTACTCCAGTCTTCAGTGGCACACGATACTTCAGAAATCATTAGTGCGGTCAAACAAAATACATTTTTATTTACATAATGTGTGAATACTGTATATTTATTATGTGTTAGTACATACAAACACATGCATGTATATATTTATGAAAAATCATGTTATATTTGCAGTATGTTAAATATACTTTTTACAATTTTTAAAAAATATTTACTGTATGTTTATGTCTTTAAATAAACACAGCAGGCATACTTACATTATGCAAACGTTTATTTTGGATGCGATTCATTATGATGATTATGATATCCTTTGACAGCACTAGAAATCATTCTAATATATGCTGATTTCCTGCTCAAGAAAAACGCATTAATATTATAATATTTGAAAAGAGTTAGAAAACAGTGCTGCTTAAATGTTTTTGTAGAAATGTTTTATCAGGAAGTCTTTAATCAGGATTCTTTCATGCATTTGATCAATTTAATATGTCCTTATTGAATAAAAAACTGACTCTAAACTTTTGAAAGATAGTGTAATTGTTTGGGTGTTATTTCTGCAAGTTAACAAAAGCTATACTCATATTTTCCTCTTTTGTCTGTTTCTCATCAGAGATGTTAAGAGAGCTCATCGTGTTATAGAAAACATGCAGGCTGGATCTTGCTTCATCAACAATTACAATATTACCCCCGTGGAGGTGCCGTTTGGAGGATACAAGGCCTCAGGTGGAGTTTGTGTTTGCTCTGTAACATTCAACACACACTGTACTCAAATTAACCATGACCCTTTTTTTTTTAGGTATTGGAAGAGAAAATGGTCAGGTGACCATTGAATTTTACTCTCAGTTGAAGACTGTGGTGGTGGAGATGGGTGATGTGGACAGTCTATTCTAAACACAAGCCAGGTGTATTCTGGTTACAGATCAATGACTGATTATTACAGGAAGATCTTAAAATGCAATTACCAACATTCTTAAAAACTAATGCACAGTTGTTGAAATATTGATCATTATTAAGTATTAATGTTCTCCACCATTCCATTTTTAAGTGCCTGTACTGTAGGTTGGTGCAATTTTTCATGTGCAAAAAGTATGTTAATGGAATTATTTTAGAGTAACTGTTATTATATTTGATTATTAAAACTTTAATGGGATATTTTGGTTAATGTGCTTGTGTATCAGACAGTGCTTGTGCTTTACCTGTTCATCTGCTCAGGGAGACACTATGCATGTAATATATATGACAAAAGTAATGACAAAAAATGATGCATCATAACTAAAAAAGAATATTTCATGTACGGTAGTGTGAAGTATTGTTTATTTTATGTGTACACTCATACATTTAACATTGTTTCGTACTACAAACAGTAAGTCTAATCAATAAATATATGAATTCTAGAATATGAGGAGCATGGATTTCCCACAACTAATTCCCCAGTAAAACCTTTTACCTGTTAAAAGCACATTGTAGCTCAATTAACTGAATTAATATATATATTTGTGTGTGTGTGTGTGTATTATTAAATCATTTTTGTCTGTCTCAACTTGTGGTTTCAAAAGCATTTCTTCTTTTTCCTCCTTATCACTTTTCCTCGTACACATTTCCTCTGTGCAAATATATAATGGAAAAAAAACGTAAATAATAAATGAATAAATATCTATAAAGAAATTAAAGAATACCTTACCTTTGCTATAGCTTTTTTGGGCTGTTTGAATTGTGCGATAGATTCTGCAAAAGGTCAAGACAATGAATTGTTTTTTTGTTTTTTTTTAAAAAGACCACCTCCTTCCACTATAGAAAAGTGAAGGCAAAATATCTTGGATATGGCTGCAGTCATCTTGTGAAAAAGTCATCTTTTGGTGCCTGATTCATCAAAGTAGTGATTCATTTGGAGGCGAGTCATGTGTTGTAGTGAGTCCCACCCTAACTCCCACAGATCCAATCGCTAGCACACAATCATGATGCCACACGCCCCGTTTTTATAACTTATTAGGATACCAAACACTTAAACATACATCAGCATGATAAGAACTACTTAATATGACAAAATCATCTTTGAGAAGAATTTATTTGGAATGTGTTTTGATTTATTTTGTCTTGCGCCCTGTTTGTTGATATGGAGAAAGCAGGTTTATGTTCTATATTGCAGCCAGCCACAAGACGGTGATCAGAATGTTTTGGCTTCACTTTTCATGAGGTGTGCGACACACTCGGTCAGACGAGACCTTCTGAACAAAAACTTCTGTTTTAGATACTTACCATCTTCAGAGGGCAGCTCACAGTTTCTAACCTGTCACAAAACAGAAACTTTTCATAGTCTGATTCCGGTCTGGTAAACGCATATCAAAGTTTATCCTGTACAACATCTGCTTTGTACCGTTTCCACTGCTCTGATTTGAGAGAGAGAGGATGTCTCCATCTCCATGTCGTTCTCACTCAGCTGGCCTCCCTCCAGCAGCTTCCCAAGCCGGCTCTGTGCTGCCGTCACGCGCAACTTCATGCTGTGGAAGCGAGACTGAATATCGCCCACTCTGAAGTGCACTGCAGCTCCCTCGAACCACAGGCTGTCATTCACCCCTGCCTTAAATCCTGGTGGCTCGTACTCGGGTGGAGTGACTTCAATTGAGACAAAAGCACACCAGTCATTAAGGTATTTCACTAAGCACATTCATTTCTTTCCTTAAAACATTACTAGTTTGAACTATTAAAGAGAACTGTCATGAAGCAGCCATTTTTATCTACTTCTCTCAACATACTGCAGAAGGATGTAAAAGCAGTATATTGTACCATCATCATAGTAGTAGAGTTTCATAGTGAGGTAAACTCCTGTGGGCAAAACCTCTAGGTTCTGCATGAGGAGGAAGAGCTTCCTGATCAGGAGCGTTGAAGCTTTCTTTGTGTCCTCCACGGTCACTCTTATGTCCCCAGTCGCAGTACTGAAATGAAGAAAAGAGGAAAGGATTATTGTATGTGAGGTGAATGGAGGTTTTTGCATTAATGTACTGTGTACACTACCAGTCGATGTGTGGAATTAGTAAGATTTGTAATGTCTTATTGCTCAGTAAAACAGCATTTATTGATTCAAAATCTACAGTACAAATTTACAATACTACACCTCAGTATGTCCATCTGGGGTCCACACTCTGAGTATTTGAACTTAAACTGGTAGGACTCAATGACATGCTGAGAAAACAAACACATAAGAGAGAAAAGTATTATTAAATGTCCACTTTTTAACAATTACATCTATGCCTATGCCTTATACTGAAGATGTTTCTCTCCAGGTTTGATTTAACATTATTCTAATTTGGGCCCAAAAAGGGTAAAACTCAAGATGGGAATTTAATATTCTTTAGAATTTGGCTTTGGTATATAAATGACAAATATTTAATGTTATAACTTTACAGTATTTCACAAACAAGGTACCTGACAGTATAAATGATTTTAAACACAAAAAATATATATAGTTAGTCCTTGGCATCACAAAGTAAAAAAAAAAAAAAAAAGAAATCTGATCTTTGATTTGAAATCTCAATGGAAGATTGAAGACTTACATGGCTGTCATCTGGGCTTGTGTGTACCTGCAAAAAAAAAAAAAAAACAGGAAATGTAAATAATGTGTGTGTGTTTTTTACATGGAAATATTATAAATATTATAGAATTTAAAACATGCATACTGACCCCAATGACCACCATTTGAAGCTGCAAAATATTAAGATAAATTAAATAATTATTCTAAAAATTAAATTTTACATCTAAATATGATGCTTTTGACTTACATATCTCTTCTCCAAGGCATCAAAACTTCCCAACATCCTTGAAGGACAGAAATATGGTTATATTCAACGACGCATTCCAGATATACTTTCAAAAATACATTCTAATATACAAACAGCAATTTACTATACAAAAACAACATATAAAATAAAATTACCATTTGACGAGTTTGTGGGCTTCAGGGCATGAACAATCCTGTTTGAGCACTTTGATGCACAAATCTGAAGAACAACATTCATCAAAACCGATTGTATGAGATATTTCAAACAGCCTGATGTACATCCATTAATAAATACCTTCCAGGTATCTGGATCTGTAGGAGTCTTCTGGAAATATCCCACGCAGATAAGTGATGGAGGATACAGCTATAACCACCATGCGTTTGACAAAAACCAGCGACTGGGCTTTAGTATCCAGTGCCTGACGAAACACAGGGGCTTAGTTGATTTATAATACTGCTTTAAAGCGGCTTTACAAAGAATAGTGTCTTGAAATCCATATATTTATTTAAGGACATTTAATTGAGAACACAGTATTTTCATAAAAAGCTACATGATAATGTACATGAATTCGGAGGCCTTGAAGGAGTAGTTCACAAAAAATAATATTTGTTGAAAATCTAGGCCATCCATGATGAAGAGGTGTCTTTATCAGAACAGATTAGTAGAAATGTTGCATTACATCACTTATTGTGATGTTTTTGCTGTTTGGATTTTGGCGGTAACCTTGGTATTTAAATATATAACTGTTACCACGATAGTAATAGTATATATATATAATTTATACCACAGTAACATACTTATTTACTTAGTCGAAAGAAAATGACAATAACTTAATTGAATCGAGCTTGGTAACTTTATCACGGTAAAGTTATATTCTTGTAAGGTTTTATTTTATTATTAATTAATTTATACAAGCTATTGATTCTGTTTCTCACCTCAACAATCACCTGTTTGTCTTGAGTTAGTGACTTCTGTCTGGTTGTCATGTTTGAGCTAACTTTAACTGTTAGCTTTCCTCAGGGAAATAATCTCCTCAAAACCTGTTATGGCATAAAAAAACAACAACTCAGCACCTTATTAACTTGAATAACCTGCCGTTGTTTATGTAAAGCACAGTGTAACTTGATAAAGATGATCGTTTATCAGTGCCGTGAACAGAATACAGCGACGACGGTTTAATGTAAATTAAGGCGCGGAATAAACGCGCGCGACAGATACCTGACACTATCACGCGCATTTGGCGGCATTTGGCATTTTGGAGTCAGCAACAGATAACAGCTTGGAAAACACTTATATTTATGTATTACTACACATTTATGTACTGTATATTACGATAGATACTGTAGATGATACAAAGCTGATTTTTTTTTCTGCTCAAAAACATTTATTAGTTGTATTACTATTAGTTGACATGTATTAGTAACTTTATAAATGTCTTTATCATCAACAAATAATAGGCTAAATATGTTCCATATAAATAGTATAACATAAACAAGCTTTCGATTGATGTATGGTTTGTTAATATTTGGCCGAGATACAACTATTTGAAAATCTGGAATCTGTCCAAATAAAGTTATCAATATCCATAGCAATGCATATTACTAAAGACATTTTTTTTATAGTTATAAAATATAGTTTTTATATAGTTTAAAAATATTTTCATGAAACATGATCTTTACTTAATGTTACAATGATTTTTGCATTAAAAAAATAATAATAATACATATACATATATATATATATATATATATATATATATACACAAACATCTCATTCAGACCAGTACAATATATTGCTCGCTATTGTTACAAAGTGCTACTTATGGACATGTGCACACACACACACACACACACACACGCGCATATACATATAAGTACTACTAAAAAAAAAAAAGGGAAAAAAAAGAAAGTAGTTTATGCTTTAAAAAACATTTTTATTGTTTGAAATGCAGGAATATGTGACAATACAATAAGCTGGTCCCAACTGTATAACATCTATTTTCACAACAAATGGTGCACACTATACATACTAACTCAATGTTACAATACATTCCAGGTAGTTTCAATGCCACTATGATGTGGATGTGCTAGGCTAACTAGTAGCAGTACTTCACGATGGCAGTCCTTGTACAAGCCCATTACACTATGCTGCACAGCCTAGTGTGTTTTTTACTGTTGTTTGGAGAAGTAGTCTTTGCTCTGCTGGACATCGGGCTTAATTGTGTCTTTTCCGGGCTTCCATCCGGCTGGGCAAACTAGAAATAAGCAACAAAAAACTAAATATATATTTATTGTTAGTGTTGTTAAATATTATTTGTAAAAATGTATTTCTGCTTTTTTGATATTACAGGGAACACACTGCTCTTTATGAAAGGAACCATATGGAAAAATAAGTACCACCAGTACAAAGATGAGAAAATATGCTGTACCTTCTCCATGTTTGTCGGTGAACTGAAAGGCCTGCACCAAGCGCAGGGTTTCATCAATGGAGCGGCCCACTGGAAGATCATTGATGGTTATCTGCCTCAGAATGCCCTTGTCATCAATGATGAAAAGTCCTCTAAGTAAGGAAAGAAAAAATGAATACAAGACACCTGAATGTTTTTTTTCTAATCTTGTGTGCCAAAACTAAGTGCCATGACTACAACGTAGTAGAAAAATACACTATTGTTCACAGGTTTATGGTTGGCAAGGTCTTCTTATGGTCACATACAGTAACAACTTTATCATTGTAAAATATTTCAACAATTTTAAAATCATTTTCTATTTTCTGTTCTTTTAATATAACTTATTCCTGCACATAATTCTTCAGAAATCATAATATGCCAATTTGCAGCTGAAAATATTTCTTATTACCGTCTCTTTTGTTGTGCTTCTTAATACTTTTGTGCAAACAAAAAGAACAGCATGTATTAGAAACAGAAATCTTCTGTAAAAATGTAAAAGTAATATTACTTTTGATCAATTAAATGCTGAATTAAAGTAAGCGTCCCCCCCCCAAACAAAAAATAAATCAATAATGACTTTCATACACAATATATTTAAAATATGCTATTGGATTTAGGTAGTCCCCTCATACCTGTATGCAATACCCTCATCTTCCTTGAGTACACCATAGTCTTTAGATATGGAGCGGAGAGAATCTGCCACCAGAGGGACTTTCATATGCCCTAAACCGCCTTGTTTCCGAGGTGTGTTTATCCTGTAATCATCACACAAATAAAATATTGTCATTCATTAGTAAGCTCAATAATATGAAGCAACACGGTCTACAGCACTACAAAATGAATAAAGACAGAAGCCAGGGGGTTCATATAATGAGGAATCACATCTTACCCAGTGCAAAAAAAATACAGTAAAATTTATTATTTATCAAAACTAAGCTTCTGAACATGACCTTCCAAGTTTATTCCTGACTCATTTTCTCAATTCTAATTTTATAACAGTGATAGTCCACCTCAAATATAAAAATTCTGTCATAATTAACTTCTTGAACAACTTGATACACTTGATATACTGCAGAATGTATTTTCAGATTAGATCTGTGGTGATGGAAATTAATACACTTTGTTGTTGCCTTTATTTGAATCATAATTATTTAACTGCCTTCCTTCTTAAATGTGTATTTTTAGAACTGAATCAAATGTTTTTGAGATGAATCAAAACCACCGCTGGCCTTCGGGTTGTGTTGCAAGTTTGTAATTCAGGTCATTGACACAGTTTTAGTCGTGCCCCACCAGGCATGTTAGTTATGCTACTGCTTTTAACTACAAGAAGAACCAATGATGTATGATGAGATATTGGAGAGAAAAGCTGTCAAGGTCAAACCTTATGTTGTTACTAGTCGTAACAGGGTAAGACAAATGTGTACAGCAGCTGTGTTGTAGTTGAATTTCATTTAAATAAAGTAAAGCTTAATAAAAAAAGTATATACATTTTAAAAATAACAATACTACAAAATAACCAACTCCAGCTGTAAAAACTGCAGCAGTATGATAATGATGCTGCAATAGTTCTGGTGTGAGATCACCATTGCGTTAAACAATCTGTGTGCAAGTATGACATGACCTCTTGAGTTTGACATGGTTTTTTCTTCTTCATCTTTATCACTCACCAGGCAAGATGGCAGAAGTGAGAGTCAACTGAGGCACCAATGACCTCACAGTTGATTTTCCTGAACTCCTCGACTGCATCACTGAAGGCGATGATCTCGGTGGGGCAGACAAAGGTGAAATCCAATGGATAGAAGAATAACACAACATACTTCCCTAGAAACAGGAGAAACGTACTTAACTCAAGTGCACAGGGTGTACACAAATATTACACAATGTGTACTATCACTAATAAAATATCTGTGTGATCTAAAGTCACTCCCTTGAGTTTCCTGACAATACTTCTTTATGCAGGATTTTTTTTAATGAATAACAAATGCACATTGTTTACAGATATTCTTCATGTCTCAAATATTACGTTCAGTTTGTGTATCGACAGCTCTTCTTCGCCACATTAATGTCATACCTTTGTAGTCAGACAAAGTAAGATCTTTAAACTGTCCATCTGGCATCACAGCTTTGGCTGTGAAGTCTGGAGCAGGCTTGCCAATATGAGCATTTCCAGCTGCCATTTTCTGTTGGGTTCAAGAGAGAGAAAAAATGTGTTTCAAAAACAATAAAAAAAAAAAAAAAAAAAAAAGATAAATACGTTTGTAGAAAAAAAACAGTCAATACCCCATTTTAGACAGAAGAAACGCAGTATAAAAATAAAACACATTAAAGAATATATGCTATTATTTATCTATGCTCTCTCTCTCTCTAGATAGATAGATAGATAAAGATATATCCTTGTTATAAATATAAAAAAAAAAAAAAACACACTTAGTCATAAGGAAGTCCTTTTCTGTATTTCGTTATGTCAAGGTTTCCTAATTTGCAACCGATGTGCATAGTTACTAACTTCCGTTATATTAAAGTTTTTTGTGTTTTTTTACGCATTTATTTATATGTATAGACAAATGTATTATCATAATTTTATATAACCGTGTTTAAAACCTCAGACGTTCTTATTGCATTTCGGAAAAACACAGTAAAAGCACTTTTCATTGATCGTAGTGCAACAGGTAGGTGCTTTAAATAAAGTTTAAGAGGCAACAGTTCATAATGCTCAAACTTATTTAAAGACGCATCGAACTATAGACTCCATTAGAGAAAACGAAGCTCTCACACCAAACACGCTCGAAATTACATGGAAATTTCCATGATAAACAAGAGCATAAAAAAGTGCTCGGTTACTTCACACGAAACGCAGTGGAAAGACTATTGCTTACCTCCAAGTGCAACCACAAACCCAGTGCCTCTGCCAATGAATGAGTGTGAACTCACGGCAGTGCTATGTGTTTAAATAGGTCCTGCTCAAACATCGCGAGACTCCGCGAGAGTACCTCTAGAACTAAACGCTCCGTCGAATGACCAAATTACAGAGATCTGTTTATGGCAGCATGACTTTGCACATTTTTACATTCCAGACACATACGTAGAAGTGCTGTTTCCAAAATCATTGTTATACAATTGGCCAATACGCTAATATAATGCTTACTATGCTATTACAACGATAGCTACAGTAAGCAAAATAGAACAAGTGGCTTAGTGGTTATCACAACTATGCTATTAGTGGTTTTAGTCTATTTTTAGTCCTAACAAGACAAGTTGTGAACTGCATTTGTTTGAAAAAGAGTAAAAATGGTATAAACATTTGTGTTACAGTTATGCTAAAAGCCTATTTGTTTCTTCTTTAAAACAGTATTGTTCCTCAACAACTAATTAAGCGTATGTTTTATGTCATGGGGCTTCTGCCATGTGACTTTCTGGGTTTGTCATTTAATTCAGTTTGATTTTCCTCAACTTCCTGGTACATTACACAACTGCAGACCCTCACTGAGTTCACAGTTATATTATATACAATTATAATCTTTCTGCCCTATTCACATTCACTGAATTGCTATGTCATAAGATGAATGCAATGTGCGTGCTTTTCCTTGTTGAGGAGGAAACACGGTTCATGGAATTTTCCCTTCTCAAGTCAGATTGCTGCTTTAACATTCCTTTAGGGTCTGCCAGTGTTTACACTTATTTCATATTCATTTCCTCTTCTCTGTTATCAGCAGCAGTTCCCACAACGTAAACCATTGCTCTCATCCAAACATGCATAAATCTTTGTACAATAAACACAATAGCCTGGCATTCCCAACACTTCCTGCATTTATATTATCTTATGTTCTTTGTTTTTTAGGGAGCGAGCTGTCATTTACAGACTTCATCTTTTTTCGTCTGTTACCTCCCCCTCTCTTTCAGCGTCCCGTCTCTCAACCTAGTTGCCATGGGCACCAATGAAGGGCCTGATAAGAGGCGGCCGGACACAAAGAGATCATATTAAAAACGCAGCTGCGGGCTTCAGATCAAATGATGCCTCAAACATGTGTTTTAAAAGGAGCTGCTTTCAAGCTACAAACATGGGCATAATCAGCATATCTCTCATCATTACCAATGACCATCTCTACTGCTTTGTGTCACGTTCACACATTTTACAGCAGCACGTATAACAAACAGCATCCGCAACCTGGGTTTTGCTTACTTCAAAGTGGGTTCAGTATGCTAAATCATAAAAGGAATGTTTCAGGAGGATTACATATCTACAGACCTGCAATGTGAGTCAATATGACAAGTTTGTAGTAGGCTGAGTGCTGATAAGAATAATAAAACATAAGGATACAGTCATAAATCCTGTTAGTCAAGTTACTCGAACCTTGCAGTTGTTAAAACGCACTTTAGCGGATTCTGTACACTTTAATTTATGCATTGTCATTAATATTTTTGTTTTACTTTATTGTACACATCAAATTTTAAGTCAAGTCATTGACATACATGTTAGCTCAGCTGTGAGACCCATGCAGTTATCAATTCATAACTTTTAAAATGATATGTTACAGGGAAAAATGTAAATTCAAATACAGGGTTATTGCTATTTGCATGGTACTTTTCAAATAGAAATGTCAAAATATCCTTGACCTCATGCCTCTCTTCACTTCAAAACAACTATGACTGATACCATGCATTGTTCACTAGGGATCATCCTACATAAACTGGCTTTGTTAGCACTTGTTTTGAGGAGGTCCTGCTGTCAGTGCCTGCTGTGATGGGAAACTCCTGTTTTTCCCTCGTGCCGTTTCTTTATTAACATGCAGCCTGTTTTGCACAATTGGATCACTACATAGGCAGGCCTGGACTTATTTACATATCCCTCATACTGAGAAGTGTGCAGCTCTGCTAGCCTGACAGTAATCAGATTAAGCAGCGGTCTAATTTACATGGCTTTGAGGTATACATATTTATGAGGAATAAGCAGAATATATATATTTGTTAGACATATATTTGAATCACAATAAAGCTAATGATAATCTGAACTTCTATTAGGCTCAAAATGCTCTGGATCTCAGCTAAAACAATTTTTTGCATAACCTTATGCAAAAGAAGTGCATAGCAAACTATTAAAAATAGTACTTATATTATAAAAAAAAATACACTTGAATATGAACTGAATGCATGTTGACATTAACCAATAATTATTATAAAATAAAATACATCACAGACAGAATGCAAGAACAGACATTTTTATGAACAGACATTTCTATTGTAACTTGTATATATATAATATATTTAAATACATTTTTGTACATTTGTAATAATAAAGTGTTTGATTTCTGTGTGTTAGATGTAATAAGCTATTGCCCAGGTTTCCACATAAAGTGGAGGAGGCCTTCATTACATTGACTTAACTATTGATTAACTAGATCAACTACTGACCTAGTTGCATGTTTATAATGGGAAATGTCATTCTCTCCACTTTCCCTGTACAGTCGAGATGTTTTGTTTCCTTAGTGTCTGTTCACATATAACTGTCATACTCTTCAGTCATCTTGGACATGTTCCACTGCAGTTCTCTCCAGTCTCCACTGTCATCAAGTCCTTCTTTGGGCTGTGTAAGGAGTAAGCTACATTCTTCTGTGTGCAGTACAGCAGATGATAAGCAAGGTTTGATTTATCAACAGATATCGTAACTCCAATATAGAAAACCAATATTAGATTCTTGCATTATCTTTCAATACCTGTACAAAATAAAAAAAAGTTCTGGTGGTGCGTGCAGAAAAAAAGAGTTTGATTTTCTTTGGAACGCATCCAGAAATTGCTGATTTCATGAATAATTACAAAGAAAGGGCAAGCAATGCATTGAATTAAACATTAAGTTGTTTTATTGACAATTTAAAAAAATAAAATAAAAGAAAATAAATAAAAGAAAAATCATATGTTCGTTTAAAAATGTGTGTGTGTGTGTACAGAATCTATCCAATTATAGAATCTAATGTAAATAAGTAAATATAATTTTAATGCCTATTTAACGTTCCTGCGGTCTGCTTCTTTACATTGTGTCACATGGTGACCAGCAGATGTCACATTTCTACATCTGATGTTCAGAGGCCAGCAGTTCCTGTGTGGATATACATATATAATATTGATCATATTTTTAAGTATTGTTTTAATATATATCATCTTTACTGTTTACCTTACATTCTTTATAATTCCAAATGGCAAAAAAACAGCATTAAAGACTTTTGTTTTTCTACAAAATGCTTTATAATTATTATTATTGCTTCAGAATCAACAAATCAATATGAAATCAAAACCGTTTTGATAACAGAATGTGTATTCAAGTTATTACTTAAATGAATAGCATTTAATGCACTATAATTAATAAAAAAAATCTAATCAGTTAATATTAGTAATTCAGATCACACATTTTACTAACTAAGTTTACTAATCACACATTAGCCATGAAGGATTCATCAGTAGGTAATCGGTGCTGGTGGTTTTTTTTGTTTGTTTTTTTTCATTGAAGAAGAAGAAAAAACAAACAAAAAAACAAAGCAGGTACAATTTAGTAAAAAAAGATACAATGCAATGTACAAATAATTCAGTAAGGATACAAGTAAGAGAACATACATAAGAAATGTTTGAATTATAAGGGAGGTATATAAACATAGCACATAACATAGTAAAAGAAAAGAACACACACACACACACAAAAAGGATATTCAGTCAGAGATTGGGAAAAAGGAGTCATAAATTGCAATGAGTGCTGGTGGTGGTTTCTGACATTATAACGCAGGAGCATCGCTGCTCTGACAGCGCCACGCTGCGCCTCTGGCGGCACTGAGCGGAATTACACTCTTTCCACTCACAGCTGATTTGCTCGCCATCTTGACATGAACATAAACATTGATGCCCTCTCAATGATCGTACCATTATCTCTAAAACACCGAAAAATTGGCCACACGTCAGCGAAACAGCCTTAATACTCGGCTGAAGCGTCGGAAAAACACGAACTAGATGTTTAGGAAATCGCTGCGCACGTAGCTAACGTAAACATAAATGTCGGTATAATGTGGGTTCCCTGAGCACTTGGTTAAGGTAAGACGATTCTCTTTACTTAAAGGTCTCCTATATTTATTCATCTCATAAAAACGTTGTTATCCTGTCATATTATTGGATGTTAAGCTTCCGTTAGCTCACTGCTGCTAGCGAGCTGCCATGGCAACTGATTACACGCGCTTGTTTACAACCCTCCTGCTGGCATTAAAGCTCTCCTTCCTCTATTAATACTCGGTCTTTAAAAAAGACCATCAGTTACTCATCAAACGTGTGCTTTTGGATTTGGATACTCAGATTGTAATTATTTTTTGGGCAAAGAACTGATCACAATACAGTTCTTGGTAATCAAAGGAACTGATATGTAGAAATGACAGGCGACAATATTATAGGTATGTTGGCTTGACATCTACTGACAGCTGTCACTTGAAGGATGTGAAGTCAAATGTTACGAGTGTAGTGTTATTCAATCATTGATGCATCTGCTTTTTTATTGTAGGGATGGGAGACCTAGAAGGACCCCCATCTGCAGACTGAGGGAGAGAGTCTTATACAGTAGAAATGGACCAGGACTATGAAAGACGCCTGTTCAGGCAAATCAACCACCAGAACGTCCCAGAGGGCCACCCGTCCAAGGCAAGCATAAAAAGATCATTAGATGTCCGTTTATCTTGTAACTGATGGCCTTTGACGTTGTTTAGCTTTGTGAGGATAAAAAACGAACCATATAAAATAAACACATTCTTGTGTCAAACATGAATGCACAATATGCACAAAAACTGGTAAATGGGATCCAAAACTGTTTGGTTCCCAACAATCTTGTAAATATAATCTTTTGTGTTTTACACAAAGAGGAAAGTCATACAGGTTTAGAGTGAGCTGAGGGTGATTAAATGATGACTGGAGTTTCATTTTTGGGTGGACTGTCCTTTTGAAGGGTTAGAAATGTTAATATCGCGTATGATGATCGTCTGTGTGTGCAGTCAGGGTACGCAGCGTGCAGTCCAGTTACTGTGAAATCAGGAGACCGGTTCATCCCCACACGTGCCGGCAGCAACTGGAGCATAAACTTCCACTATGCCAATGTGAGTCACCAACCATCTGAAGAGTTTATCTGTAGTAAAGGAGAACGATAGATTAAAGCCAGCACATTAATGTTATTGCTGCGCAAAAAAAAAAATTGTTTATTTGCAGGAGAACTGTTGGTCACCCAATCAGAATCATCGGGCGAAGGATGCCGGTACAGACACAGGGAAAGGTGAAGTCATTCTGCATCTTCTTGAACATGTTGTATTTGATTTCTTATGCAAGATTTCTCTGGGTTTTTGAGGATTATTTAAGGAATAATTTTTTAAATTTGAAATAGGTTTTCTTTAACAATATAAACTTCGATCATTTTTAATATATAGATTTTTGTATGTTTTTAAAAAATTATGTTTTTGATCCAAATTACAGCAAAAATATTAATACTGTTAATATATATATATATATATATATATATATTTTTTTTTTTTTTTTTTTTTTAATTTTTATATATTTCTATTTGACTATGTATTAAATTGTAACTTATTCCTGTAATGCAAAGCAAAAATATTATTATTATTATTATTATTATAATCAATGTAAATATACAATTTCTTTTCAGAATTTCCTGTTGGTGCGCTAAAGCAAAGTGTATAAATATTAAAAATGAAAAATCAAACAAAAAACAAATAAGCATGATTGTGTTTTCCAGATGCTGTGGCGTATGCTGCACTGCTAAGGAATGAGCTGTTGGGAGCAGGAATCGAAACCGTGCCTGATCCACACACAGATGATCGCCGTAATACCGTCCTCACACAGGACACACACAGCCTCTTCAGGGTGAGTCCATGACAGAGATTCACACAATGTTTCTTCTCTTTTATACACCAGCTTGTTCATTATATTGTATTAGACTCTTGTTTTCTCGTGTCTCTCAGTACACCATCCACACAAAGAGAGTGCCTTTTGACAATGAAATCTCACCTTATTCCCTCTCTCCTCTCAGTAACAAAAGGTATGCTTTCTCAGTGATCTTGCCTTGAATTCAAAATATAATTGATCATTTGTTTACTGTGTGCACTGCAAAACATCTTCATCAGACATGACAAATGAACTGAGTTAAGCTTATTTTTCTTAACCCTATTGACAAATATTTTTTCATTAAAAAAATCCCACACATAACATGCAAAGAAAAATATATCTTAATTTATGTCTATTGCGTATATCTATTCTTTTTTCTTGCATTTTATGTGCAGGGCTCAATACAAGAATATAAGTACTTCACTAAGCAAATCAAATGTGTGATTGATTTAATTATATTTTTGCATCTTCAGTCACAAACTATTGCGTTCGCCCCGAAAGCCAGCACGCAAGATTTCCAAGATCCCGTTCAAGGTTCTTGATGCCCCAGAGTTGCAGGATGACTTCTACCTCAACCTGGTACACTTTGATTACTTTATTTGTGTGTGTGTGTGTGTGTGTGTGTGTATACATAATATTCAAATAGTAAACAATTGTAAATGCATTTCTTTTATACAAAGGCTGTTAACGTTTGCAGTGTAATTTGATTAAAAATGTTTGTGAACAGGTGGATTGGTCAGCTGGAAATCTGTTGAGTGTTGGTTTGGGGGCCTGTGTTTACCTGTGGAGTGCCTGTACCAGTCAGGTATGTGACAAACTATATGAAACAGCAACAGATGTGATTGCCCATAATGAGTGTTTAATTTGACACTTTTGAACTGAACACAGGTGACGCGGTTGTGCGACTTATCAGTGGATGGCGACTCTGTCACATCAGTGTGTTGGAATGAGAGGGTCAGCTCCAACCTCTTATTTATATGAAGATTATTTATATGATTTGTGATTGCTCAGGGTAATATTTCCTCCTTTGTTGTTCTCTCAGGGAAGTTTGGTGGCTGTAGGGACCCATAAGGGATTTGTCCAGATTTGGGACGCAGCTGGAGGGAGGAAGCTGACCAGTTTGGAGGGACATTCAGCACGCGTAGGTTTGTGTCACACTCACTTTGCTGGTTTTCGGAGTAATTTAGCAGATTGTAAACTAAAATCTCCATCATAACCTCCATGTCACTGGGGCAGTTTCTGTCTGACCTTCTCTGCTCTCTCTCAGGAGCGCTTGCGTGGAATGGAGAGCAGCTATCATCGGGTAGCCGGGACAGAGTGATTCTGCAGAGGGACGTGAGGACACCACCTCCTGTGGAGAGACGCCTCCAGGGCCACAGGCAGGAAGTGTGCGGCCTCAAGTGGTCACCTGACCACCAGCACCTCGCCTCTGGAGGGAACGATAACAAGGTTAGCGCTGCATATAAATGGGATGATCTGATTAGTAGCAGAAATGAACAAGAGCAATAACATAGTCCACATGTGTTGCGTTCATTCTGTCTTCGTTTCATATTGAAAGCAGCCTTTCTTGTTTTTCAGTTTTCAAAGAACAAAAATGAAAAACAAAATATTATCAAAGGAATTTTTCACCCCAAAATTAATAGAAAAAGGACATATACATGAATAAAAATGTATTCCTCAGGCCATCCAAGATGTAAATGAGTTTGTTTCTTGCTGGGAACAGATTTGGAGAAACAGATATGACTTGTTCAGCAATGGATCCTCTGCAGTGAATGGGTGCCGTCAGAAAATCCAAAGAATCAGAGTCCAGACAACTGATAAAAACACCACAATAATCCGAAACTAATCCTAGATGTAATTTTTTTTGTTGTTTATTATTATGTTTTACCAAATCCAAAAACTGTTAAGATTTCCCAAGTATAACAATAGAAAGCTCACTATATAACTCAAGAGGACACTTTGACAGAATTTGGCTTGCTATTTTTTATTTTTAGGTTCAGGTGTAGAACATGAATTCTGCGTTCAATGTAAAATAATAAAGAAAATGTATGCACAGAACATACACTATTTTAGAGTGCTGATTACAATTTTGTTAATAAGAGCCCAATTAAGACCAATTTTTATTTTTATTGTAGCTTAAGTGCAAAAGAAATCGAAAAATAACTAATTAATATGGATCTAAAAAGCATGACACTCGGGGTGTTTTCTCTGCTGTTAGTTACTGGTGTGGAACAGCTCCAGCCTGCTCCCTGTGCAGCAGTACAGCGATCACCTGGCCGCTGTGAAGGCCATCGCCTGGTCTCCTCACCAGCACGGCCTGCTGGCCTCCGGAGGAGGAACGGCGGACCGCTGCCTTCGCTTCTGGAACACTCTGACAGGACAGGCACTACAGAGTACAGACACCGGCTCACAGGTCTGCAACCTGGCCTGGTCCAAACACGCTAATGAGCTGGTGAGACAAGCTCCTACTGTCACGATCAAATCAAATGCTTTTTCTCGTACTGACTTTCACCATTGATGTCTACCAGGTCAGCACACACGGCTACTCCCAGAATCAGATCCTGGTGTGGAAATACCCTTCACTCACCCAAGTGGCCAAGCTCACAGGACATTCATACCGAGTACTCTACTTGGTAAGAGTTTTTCTGACCTCAGCACTTTGTTATGATGAGTATGTTTATTATTTCTGAATTGAAATCCAATATATAAAGGCAACTATCCTGTTATCCGATATGAAGAAAAAAAGATTTGGTATAAGAATAAAAAAAAATTGTTGCTTGGCATGAACTTTTAATCATGTTTGAGATATGTTTACACATGTTTTATAATATAATGTTGTGGACCTTGAAAACACTCAATATTTGTTATTGCTTTTTACTTAATGGTGACACCAAATGATATTTGAGAGCCATTAAACTTCCTGAATAAACAATTTTAAGTCTCAGTAACGGGAGAAATGAAGCTTTTTGAAGCTCTGAATCAACTAGAACAGTTGTTTTGCAAGTTTAGAAGAGCTTGTAAATGCAGCAAAAACTTGAGTACAAGTGTTTCCAAAGTATTAAATGCATTTAGCAAATAATTAAATATAAAATAATTAGTAGGAATATGTGCTATATTCATTAAAAGCAAATTAAAATCAATTAAATCACAGAGAAGTTTTAATATTCATTAGACTGAATTAAAAGTACTAACCTGAGATCAGTTAAAAACCATTAGACACCATTAGGCTCACAGTTTCGAAAGCCAAAATTCGTTATGAATCCATTCTCTCAAGATCACGACACAACCAAGTTAGATACAAACTCCAAACCTCTGTTTAATAAACGAAGGCTATAAATGTTATAAACACATCCTACAGTCCACATGAAACCAAAAAATATATAAAGTGTTTTGTCATTAAGGACACTTAGTTTTTTGTTTTATTGAAATAAATGACATTTTCCAAGCTTACCAAAAGCTCACTAAATAGCTCCGTGAGAATCTGTGTTTGCTGTAAACCGCCGTATACTCCATAAGTTACGGTTGTCTCTGGATCTGATTTTTATGACCGGCGAAGACAGAGAGTAATCAAATCTGCGATGTGTAATTGAATAATGTGAAGACACACAAGAGAAGCGAGTGTATGCTGAGGATGCGTCTGGTTGTGTTCAGGCGGTGTCTCCAGACGGCGAGGCCATCGTAACAGGAGCAGGAGACGAGACGCTGAGGTTCTGGAACGTCTTCAGCAAAACACGCTGCACCAAGGTCAGGAGGAATCTTGCATACAACTCATGTTGCATCTCACCCTTACCTCTTTCACAGTCTTTGTCTTCTGTCTCCAGGAATCCAAATCAGTGTTGAACCTGTTCACCAGGATACGGTAATTCACAGCCGGAGAGCAATCCATCCAATCACGTGAACGAATGAAAGCCTTGAACTCACTCTGTTCTGTGTCCTTGCATCAACTCCTGACCCTCCGACAGAGAGAGACCCCAGCACTTCCTTCACTCTCACTTTTTTTTTATCTCGTAAAAATGAGTGAGGCCTCGTTGTTTATGTAAAGATTCAGTCCGTTCTTCTTATTATTGTATTGTGGATGTCCAAACAGATGTGCTATTGTATAAGTAGAAGTATTCATAGAGAACCTATATGACCATTATCATTATCATGACTGTGAGTCATGAGGTTAAAATGAAATGGCTTGTTATGAAAATTTCAATATTTTATATGTGTGTATCAAAACAGATCATGATATCTGTGAGAAATAAATACACTTAACACTAATCCTGGTGCTTTTTATGCTAAATGGATGAAGGTATGTTTTTCGAGCAATATTGTATCTACTCTTCCGTTTATAAGTTTAGGGTACGATTTTATTTTTTGTTATAAAAATGAATACTTTATTCATCAAGGATGCATTAAGTTGATCAAATTTTAATCTTACAATGCTGTTCCCCTTAAACTCTTATTACACAAAAATATGAAGCGGCACTGTTTTCAACACTGATATTAATAAATCTTACTCAAGCAGCAAATCAGCATATTAGAATGATTTCTGAAGGATCATGTGACACCGAAGACTCGAGTAATGATGCTGAGAATTTCAGGAAGAAATTACATTTTCAAATACGTATTTAAAAATGAAAACGGTTATTTACATGTTAATATATTTTTATAATACTGTATTTTGATCAAATAAATGCAAACTTGGTGAGCATAAGAAACTTATTTCAAAAGCAACAACAAAAAAGTATTTTGTATTGTAAATATGAGCTGTATTCAAGTTTCACTGAAAACCAAAAATGCACACAAAACCGCTTGCGACACTCCACAGGTTTCCACAGAACTGAAAAACCACAAAAATCATAAAAATCTACAAGTGTAATCTAAATGAATGTTTAGCAAGGTTTATACTAAAAACAAATAAGAAACAATAGAGATGTATTCTTTGAAAACAAGTTAACGTATCATGTTTTAAGGAGGTTTAGATAGTTTTAATAGAAAAACTATTCTTTTTTTGTGGTGAAATCAGTGCTGTTGTGGTGTTTATAAAAGATGCGATTATCCAATTATTACCAATTATATAACAATATGGCTTGATTGTATTCAAAGCAGTGCACTGAATCTTTTGACCCCACAAAACTACAGCAACGACGACTCAGAATCCACTCTGGATCTCGTATGGAGAGTGTGTTTAGTAGTTGGCTGCATACTCGCTACCTTGTAGTCCTCGACTCAACAGCGCAAACTCTTTCACAATGTCCTTCATCCGTCGTTTACTCACTTGTTCCCTGTGTGAACAGTTGAAAAGAAGAAACAAATATTAATAAAGTGCAGAATGCCTGGCTGCTGTTCCGGTGTTAATGTCATGGTTCTACCTGAGCATCTGCTGGCAGAAGTGCTCTTTGTGCTCAGTGGTGAGATGTGAGCTGGGGAAGCCAGGGGGCAAAAGAGCCTCTCTAAGCCACATGGACAGCATGCTGGGACAGTTACGACTCACTGAAAACAAGACCTCCGCCAAGTGCTCCGCCAGACTGCGTGGGGACTGACCCCCAATGGCCTGCAATCACAGTCAAATCGGTCAGTATATATTTGCTATTTTATGGCTGCATATTCCTGTATGAAGTAAATGTTCCTAAAACACGGACCAATAATTTAACTAAAATTACAATTAAAAACCCTGCACTGAAATACACAACTAAGTGAGTTCAAATACAATGGACTGAGTTTCTATATTTCAGGTGGTTGAGTAACATTTTAGACATTTCTGCACTACAGTATCTTTATTGGAAATAATTCAGTGAGTAAATCATTTAGTCATTGTTTTGTTATTTTGTTGCTGCATGAATAAGTGAATGAATTAGCTAAATGAATGATTTAATGACTCGCTTGTTTCCATATTCATTTACAAAAAAGGTTATGATTCAGGTACTCATAAAGACAGTCAGAACTTGCTCCTGAATTAATCAGTGTTTCTACATGAATTGGATTCAGATATTCAACTTGGGTAACACTTTATTTTGAGGTGTGCTTATTAAACATGCAACATGTACTTAACAATTAATTATGCAAAATTAAAAAGGAACCCAAATCCAAAACCACAAGTAACCATATAGTAAGTACATGAAGGTAACTCAGTATTTAAATGTATAATTACGCTGTAACAACGACACCTTAAAATAGTATAACCAAAACTTGTTTCCATCCTTAATGAAACTGCTTGTTTGAATAAAATGGTTAGCTGAATGATTCTATGAATCACTAATAAAGATGTATGTCACTTATTCCTTTGGATAGTTCACCCAAAATGAAAATAATCTTGTCTTTTACTCACCTTTGAAGGATCGTAGGTGTATGACTTTCGTCTTTCAGACGAATCCAATCGGAGTTATAATAAAAATTGTTTTATAATGAAAATCCTCCAAACCTTTGAATGGGTTTAAGCGGATGATAGCCATTACATTTCAGAAGACGTGCGCGTAATCGTAATACATTAAGGAATTAAGGAAATAATGTTTTCTTACTTTAGCAAAGGAAAACCAGTCTCCTCCTCCATGGAGGGGTCTGGACAATTTCTATTACATCTTCGATTGAATTCGTCTTAAAGAAGACAGTCACATACACCTAGGATGCACTTAATGGTGAGTAAAATCATTTTCAGTTTTTGGGTGAACTACCCCTTTAAGTTAAAACTTAATCATATTTTTTTTTTGTTCATACATATATTACTGCACTTTCCTTAATGCCATGTATGTGTACAACATACAAGCCAATGACATTTAATTTAATTGAATACGTGTTTCAGAAGGGATCGCTTAAGTGAATAATTCAATGACTGTCTCATAAAACAAATATAGCTTCCATTCTGTATTAATTAATATTTATTTGAATTAAATGAGAATTTAAATGAATAGGTTGAACAAATGATTCAATGACTCACTGGTAAAGGTCACCACCTACTGGTGTAACAACATAAATTGCAGAAATATGAATTGCACAGAGAGTCTGTCTGAAACCGCTGTTTTCTATGACTGAACTGCTGATGAAAACAGTAGTCATGTGGAGATATCTGACCTCTAGCAGGGTCTGAAGGAGCAGCTTGCCGTCCTCCTGCAGCAGCTCCCTCACAGCTGGAATATCCTCACAATGAGAGATCAGCTCCGTCTGCACAGGAGCATCAGGAGAGCATCTCATGGAGCATACAGTACTCACAAAGGTACAGGGTGACTAATAGTGCAAGTATTAAGAGTACAGAAAGAGTGCATTCCAGTACAAGCTCTGGTATTTGGGCTCTATGTTCAACTACAGCTGTCTGTAAAGATGAACCACTTCTGATAGTATGTTCGGAGAGTTTTACTTACAAACAGCAGACAAGTTGCTTTGAGTGTTGGAGTTTCAGGAAACTTGAATGACAAGATACCTACATAAACATAGAAAGTTAATTAATGGATGAATGAATAAACGTTGTGGCTGTTAATACACTTACTGATGCTCACCACAGTAGAAAACAGCTTTTATATCAAGACGCTCTGAAAGATAAAGGTCAGACTTTCTTCTCAAAACCTGAAGACATCAGAGAAAATATTAGCAAAAAAACTCTTTACATGGTAAGAAGAACAAGAAGGGTTTTTGTTTTTACAATTAAAAAGTATCTAAAATATGTAATCTATAAAAATGTATGCAAATGGATAAACATCTAAAGTTTGCAGACCACGGCAGAAATGAAGCACAGACCTGAGCGTGAAGCTGCATAAATGACTCCACCACATCTGGATGATCTCTGGAGCCTACAACATTGTAAGAATAACTCTAAAGTCAAGCATTAATATTTTAGCTTGGCAAATTGTGCATGCTAAAGGTATTTTTATGTGTTTTATTAGCCAACAAAAGAGTCTGCTTATTGAGATACTGCTTTTTCTAGGTCACACAATAAATAATATTTGTCAAAAACGCTATTCAAGGGCAAAATGTTTCACTGTTATATAAAGTTACTTTATATAACTTTAAAGAGCCCCTATTATTGTTTTTTTTTAAAATGAGCTTTAATGCAGTGTGTAACACAGAACTAAGTGAATTAAAAGTTAACTAAAAGTTAAGTTATTGTTTCTTAAAATAAATAGTCGTCTCTGAATCACGAGTCTTTTTGAAAACGAGTCCCAAGCAACATGAAGCATTAGCATACTGCCCGCCCACTTTTTGGTCTTTTCACATTGGCCTGAATGAAAATACTAATTCACACAGTCAATAGGTGCCACTTTCAGAAAATTAAAAAACTCACAAACACTGCTTTAAATGAAATCGACCAATTGCAATTAACCGATGAACGAGTCGTTAAACAAATAAATGACAAATTAATGCACATTATAAAAAATATAAAATATGAACTTTTCATAAAAATATGCTCCAGGAAGCAAATCATACCACAATGAGAGTAAAAATGATTATTCATCTGGAGATCCCCTTAATGCACTTTTGCTAAGCATTTGAATTGACTAATCACTTTAAATTCAGACCCTGACAGAGCTCACTGTTGATATGTTGATAGTGACTCATTCTAATCTCTTACCGAGCTGAAAAATGGACATGGTGATGTTGGTAATCAACTCCAACAGAGCAATGATTGGAGAAAAGAAATCCTTCTCACAGCCAAAAATGTGTACTAACTAGAGGGAAACATGAAAAGAATACATAAACGGTATTTATGATACTTGTCTTATGATCAAGCCATTTATACGTTATGCCATTACTTGTCGTGTGAGGTCTAAAGCCGAGGCTTGTGGGTAAGCGCTGAACATCTGACCAATAAGCTCACAGAGCTGAGTCACCAGTGGCGCAAAGTCATGGAGAAGGGTCTTCAGGGATTTCTCAAAGATGGCACACACCACCTGAGATGAGATGAGAGAGAAGCCAATCATTCATATATTCCCACAAAAACCCCCAAACACGTGTACAAACACTGACCTCGACCACCTCCGGTTCATTAAGCCACTTGTTGAGAAGGGTCTGGATCAGGGGGAAGGCCTGCTGCAGGACAACCACCACCTGAGAAACGCCCAGAACAGCTGCTGGGTGTTAATTTTTGATTCAAACAGGCTTGCTAATCACCAATAGCTGATTGGTGTTTGAGTCTTGCTGGGCTCTCGTACCGGGTTGTGTGGCTGTGTTTGGACAGGCCTCATGAACTCCAATCTTTCGCTTTGTTTGTTTAGGTCAAATGTAGAGAAGAGATTGGCCAGCAGGCCGAGGATGTGGACGATAGGAAGCTTGTTAGCAGAGCTGGGCTGCATAGAAGCGTAAAAGAGAGTATCTTCCTTCATGTTCCACCAATTTCAGGTATGTTAAAGTTAACTATAAAACCTTTTTGGAACAATGTACTACACAAACACATTTTCTTTACTAAAAGTACTCTAGTATTCTTAGAATTCAGCATGCACTGTACATTATTGCTCCTCACCGGCTCGTTGGCCAGTTTCTCCAGCTGCTGGATGTGAGGGGTGACCAGAGAGAGCAGCTTCCCCAGGATCTGGTCACCGGGCAGGGCTGAGAGCAGGAAGCCCAGCGCCTGCATTATCCACAAACACTGAGGGCTCTGTACAGGAGACTTACTGTCAGTCACACTGCGATATGGCTATTAAGCATGATCAGTGAATTCATATGAAAAAAATACAAACCTTTTTTTAATTAAATAATGATCTATTAACCCTTATAAGCATTTCATTGTTTCAATGTTTTTCTAAATCTGGGTGACTTTTTTATTCCTTTTATTTTAAATATGCTATCTTAATTTTTTTTATTAATCTTAAATATGCTGTTCTCTATCAAAACTGAGCAATCATAGTGAATTAAGGTGAAAAAAGTCAACACAGGCTTTTGTTTTGGTTAAATCTTTATATCAGCCACGGTGTTGAACAAACAGACACGAAACGAAGGGGTAAAATGATAAACATGCAACCACATACAAACTCTTACACAGACAGAAATATCCTAAGTCTATAACTGCATTTCTGCAAAAATTCCACTTTTTTTACCATGCAAATTGATGCATGGTAACACTTTACAGTGAGGATCAATAGTTAACATTATTTAACTACATTAGTTAACATAAACTAAATTACACAATACGTCCACAGCATTTAATAATCTTAGTTAATGGTAATTTCAGCATTTACTAATACATTATAAAAACTACAAGTTGTGGTTGTTAACATTCATTCATGCACTGTGAACCAACATGAACTAACAATGAACAACTATATTTTTATTAACTAAATGAACCTGGATTAATAAATACTGTAATAAATGTATTGTTCATTCATGTCAACAAATGACACCTTATTGTAAAGTGTTACCAAATGCATACCAAAATGTAACAAATAATTGGAATAAATATAAATGTATGTACACTACATATATTGGCCATTACTATCATTACATGATTTTGACCCAGCATGGCCAAATAAATGCTAAATTAAAAGAATTAAATTAAAATATTTTGAACACTAAAGAAGATACTTAAAAAAAACTTTCATAGTTGTCATAAGCCGGCTGAAGTGACTCGCGCTCTCGCTTTCCAAGATGGGCAGACAGGACACGGAGGCACAACTCGACTTCAAGGTGAACATTTATTAATAACAAAACAAAGGAAAACAAGATAAACGTGAAGAGCAAAGCAAAGTACCAAAACGCCATGAAACGTTAGACAAAGATACAAGACTTGGGACATGGTATTTATACATGGACTAATCAAACACACCAGGACAAACACGGCTGACAGAGGATGAAACACTAATGACGAAGGCGGGGTTACAAATGGGAGACACGAGGATGTAGAGTTTAAACAAACACAAAGAGCACATGTGGAACAGGACGAGCAGAAAGACAGGTAAACATGACATCAGGCAATGCCTAGGGCATGACATTGTCCCCCCCCCCCCAAAGGCTTGGCTTCCAGACGCGAGAAACAACAACAAAAGACATACAGGAGGGAGGTGGCTAGGAGGTGGAACAGTTCATATATGGCAGGTGGGATGGTGGAAATGCCAGATAGCGGGAACACCTTCCAAGGTGGAGCAGGTGGTGGAGACTTCCAGCTAGATGTAGCAGGTGGCGGTAATGCCCTCCAGGGCGGAGCATGCAGTGGGGATTTCCACCTGGGCAGGCAGACGACGGAACAGCCCATCTGGGCCTACCAGGCAGCAATCATGCTCTCCTGAGCCGATCAAACAGTTCATGTCCAGGGCGGTGCAGACGGTGGAGATGAAAACTTAGGCAGAATCGTCAGCGGGAACGCCCTCCAGGGTGGGGCAGATGGTGGAGAGGCCCACCTGGGTTCACCAGACAATGACAGTGCCCTCTTGGGCCGAACAGTCCCTAATAATGCCCTCCTGGACCAAACAGTCACTGACAATGCCCTCCTGGGCCGAGTAGTCCATAATAGAGCCCTCCTAGGCTGAACAGTCTCTGATAATGCCCTCCAGGGCAGACCAGATAGCTTGAGTGCCTTCCAGGATGGATCGGGCGGCGGGAACGCCTACCGAGGCGAAACAGACAACAAGGCCATCTTCCTGGGCGGAGCGAATGGCGGCTGAGCCCTCCTGGTCTGGCCAGACCATGAAAATGCCCTCCAAGACAGAATAGATTGACTTGGTTCTCTCCGTGACCAAACGTGCAGGTGAGGCCTTCCTGAACACAACAGTCAGTGATAGCGCCCTTCTAGACTGAACTGACTGTGGTAAGACCCTCTCAACCCGACCAGACAGCAGCTCTGAGACCTCCATGGGTTGTGCAGCCACCAATGTAATCACTGGAGATTCTACGGCCGGAACCAACATCTCCAGAGGTTGTGCAGCCACTGGAAGACCCGATGGAATCTCTGAGCCGCACACGGGCACCGGCGCTTCAGGCCATGAGGTCTTATGGTGTTCATGAGACTTGGGAGAATTAGATGACCGGGAAGCTGGATCACAGACCGAGTCTGGCGGATCCGGCCACATAGAACCCAAAACGTAGACCTGCGTAACAGTAACCGACTGAGTAACACACGGCTTCTTGTACCGTGTGACAGGAGTGGGACCCGTTATTTGCGGGCTAGGAACCACTTCAACCGCTCTCCTGACGGTGTCACCGGCACTGACTGGAATTTGAACAGCTCTTTTAGCTGTAAAACGCGAACCGACTGAGCATTGTACAGCACACCTGGCTGTGAAACCGGTACCTGTACACTACACGGCTCGCTACACCGTGAGACAAGGCTGGGACCCGTTATTTGTGAGTTGCAGACCGCAGAGACTGATGACAGCTCGCCAGGCTGCACAACCGGTGCCGACCGGACTAAACACAGCCCCTGTTGCCGTGATACGGCACTACGAAAGCGACACCGAAACTGTGGCTCAGCTGGGCGGGGTGATCTCAGAGGCGGACCTCACCGAACAGCAAGACAGGAGCCCGAAAGCTGAGGATATCCTCTGGGTCCAACGGCATTCCCATACACCGATGGTGTTGGCGCACGGGCCCGTGAATGTGGACCAAAGTCCGTGAAAATGTGCGCGTTCGGTGTGAACACCATCCTCCTTGTGGTCTATCGTTCTGTCACAAGCCGGCTGAAGTGACTCGCGCTCTTGTTTCCCAAGACGGGCAGGCAGGACAAGGAGGCAGAACTCGGGGTTACAAATGGGAGACACAAGGATGCAGAGTGTAAACAAACACAAAGAGCACATGTGGAACAGGACGAGCAGAAAGACAGGTAAACATGACATCAGGCAACGCTTACGGTGTGACAATAGTATTACAGTATTCAGTGAATACCGTCAACTGGTTACCAACATTATTAAAAATGTCCGGTATATAACACGTCACTTTTTGGATGAATTTTCCTTTTAAAAACTTATGGTGAAAATAAAGACATGTAATAATCTATAATAAATCCCAAAAGAAGTGCATTATCTTACTGTTACTACATGGAAACGAGTGTTACATTATTTAATTAAGAAGGTTACACAAAAATGAACACGAATAGCCAAGGTAGGATTCCTTTAGAAAAGCTTAGCAGGGTTAACCATTATGCAAAGTATTCATGTTTTTTTTTATTTTTACTAGTGTAAGTTACAGCTATTGTTACCAAAACTAAGCAAACAATTGGACTGGACTTACTTTATGGATGTCTTTGACAAGCACCGCCTGAGACCGAAAAGACCACAGTGAGCTTTGTATATTATTCACTGATAATATTTTGATACAACTGCAGTGGTAAAGTTTTTTAAACCTGTGAGACGGCCATGATATCACTGGCATGAAGGGCGAGGTCGTGTCGACACTCTCGACAGATTCTCTTCAGAGCTGAGACACAAGCCACGGACAGATCTGGGTTGGACAGACCATGCAACACCACAGGCAGGACATTCGCCAACATGAGCGCATGATCGGATAACCACTCGGCCAAAGAGCCTGCAAGAGACCAAGATAGCAGTGATGTTTCACTACAGTAATGAAACTGAACTAACATTGAACACAATCTAATATCTAAATTGACTTTTTGACTGAATGAGTGTACCTATGGTGAACATGATGGTCTCAGCCAGCTGAACGTTGTTTGCTGTGATGAGAGGAATCAGACCGATCAGTCCTGGAATAACGTCTGAGTAACCCACATCTACAGTATCAGCAATGGACTGAAACCCAAACAGCAGAGCCTCTATATCCTCCACGGGAGAGAGGGAGATGACACAGAGATACAGTTCAATATAATACATGACATTTACACCGTATTTATGAGCCAGTGTAACATTAAGACTGACTTGCCATGAGGAGGGGTGTGTTGTGTCCGTCAGCAGCGTGCCTAGTTTATCATACAGGCTTCTGAGGAGCTCTGGGCCCAGCAGCTCATACACATACATCAAAGTATCCGAGATGTCAACCCTCAAATCCAATTAAACATGCTTATTATTGCATTATGATACAAATGAAAAATAAATGAAGACTGAATGGAGAAAAAAAAACAAAAAAAAACGACTTAAAATATTAATGCTGTTTGCCAGAGGATCAACACACTTCATTTTACCTATTAGCCTTAGCTTTATAATTTAACACATTGTAAAAAAAGATGCACTGATAAATAAAATATATATATAACAAAATTTGCCCAGTTTCAGTTATATACTGTAAACAGCATGATGATTTTTTTTACATTTAAAACATATTGTTTTTAGTCATTTTATCCAATCACTGTAATTATTATACGTAAATTAACTTTAAGTTAAATTATAATTATTTATTAAAAAATATATAATTACATAATAAGTATGTATTATTAGAGCTAAAAAACTGTTTAAATTATTATATTTTTAATTAACCTTTTCTATGTAAAATTTTAATTAGACAATTTATATCATTCACATATTGTCACATATTATTTTTTGGTTCACTTGTTGATTACTGATCCTATTTATAAAGGGATAGTATTAAAAATAATCATTTTAACTGTGCAGTTATATTCCTTCCCACTTTTTGTTTTAAATTTAGTTTAACCTGTAGGTCCTGAACTGTTCTTTATCATCTGCGGACCACACAGCATAGTCCTCATCTCTGGGGAAGCAGGCTTTCTGCAGAAGAACATCCACCAGCTGGAAGTACACAGGCCTATATATTTGTAGATAGAGTGTCTGCCTCTCAGCATCCAGTGACGTTATATCGTCCTGAAACATGCAACCAAAATGACACCACCGACATCATATCTGCTCCAGTTAAGTCAACGCAACACCAGCTGGCATCCATCGTGAGTGATGTTTTGAGGTGGATCTGTACCTGTAGGGTGTACCAGAATGTGAGCGTGAGCGAGCTGGAGGTCTCATTCACAGGATAGTGTCCAGGTGTACCTGTGCAGGACATAATCATGCTCACTAGAGCCTGAAAGCCCTGCCAGTGATCCACCTGCTCCAGAAGAGTCCTGGGGAGTCGAGAGGGACAGAACGAGGGAGAAGAGCTTTCACCAAACAGACAAGGGCTGTCGGATGATGAATTGGTCTTCTTATAGACCCAGGCCATCTGAGGTCATATAAGACTGTTATAAATGAGAGATTGATGATGCATATAGATCATTATATCCAACCTGCAGTGCGTTTCTCCCAGAGCTACAGCAATGCGACAGACTCCGTGAGACGTCTCCATGTCTCCGTCCTGCATCGCTTTCTTCAGCTGCTCCCGAAGAGCCAGCACCTGAGGAACAATCTTCAGCAGACTGTCTGCAAACCTCCACACACAGACCATAAAAAATAATATTTCATACACAATCTTCTGTGAAGCCATTTAGAAATTTGCTTGAATTTAAGTTAGTTTTCATCAAAATTACTTGCTATTCATTTTCTTGTATTTGGGAAAATTAAACAGTTAT
>JAUYWG010000032.1:2950279-2973375 GCA_034779775.1 Enteromius afrohamiltoni
TTGCTTGAATTTAAGTTAGTTTTCATCAAAATTACTTGCTATTCATTTTCTTGTATTTGGGAAAATTAAACAGTTATAAAAAAAATTGCATGTTAAATATTATCAGACTGCTTTTTACTGTTTTTTGGTTTAATTTTCTTTCTAATTTCTAATTTCTATAATTTTTCTTTTTTTTTCCTTAATATGAAAATAATCATCAAAATAAAGTTTATTAGTTTATTTTAAAAATGTTTTGGAAATTTTACATGCAATTCCAATACACTTAATCCTGCTTTTTTGAATACACAATGATTTAGAAAGAGAAAGTTTAGGGAAACAGACAGGACTATAAGTGTGTTTTAACAGTACAAACTGCTTCTCTGTCTTCTCAGTCTTCTCTCACCTCTGACAGTCAGGCTGTGAGATGATGCTGACGATGGTCTCTACGGCTGTGTCAAACAGCTCAGACTCCTTCAGCAGGGCGAAGCAGCTCTCCAGCAAGCCCTCGCTGTCTTTTAAAGTGATGTCCAGCATGAGCCAGGAGGACACGCACCTCAGCACCCGCTCTCTGACCGGACAGGGTGCGCCCGGCCGCTGCAGTAACTGCTGGAGCAGGGAGCAGACCGAGCTCCAGTCCACAGCCAGAGCGCTTCTCAGCTGCGAGCGCCGGGAGGCTGGGATCTTGCTGCTCTGCAGCTCCTCAGGAAGAACGGCGAGGAGCTCTAGAAGCGTGAGGCATCGGGCTTGACCGTCAGCCTCTGTCACACTCTCTCCAGTCTGGAATGCACACAGAAGATCTGGAACTGCTGTCGGCCATGTTTCGGGTAATATGTGAAGGACCAAAGAGGCTAGAGCGACACAGAGCCTTGTCAGCACCATCTTGGGCCCAGATGCAAACTGGCCGACCTGGGTGATGAGCTGCGAGCGAAGCGAGTCTAACTGACCCGGCGGGAGGTCAGACCAGTGGCGGGAGATTTTAACATGTAATGTGCTTGCCCCAAAGAACTGGATCTCAGGAACCTAATGTGAAACCAAACATGAATGTAATGCAGTGACATTTATACATTTTAATCTGTGCTCTATTGAAAAATCCAGCATATGCTGGTTAGGTATGTTTTGAAGCATGGCTGCTGGTTTGCGCTGGTTTAAGTCATGTGCTGAGTTGGTCCTGAGCAGGAGCAAGCTGCTTAGGATCAGCACAAAACCAGCAACCACCAAAATAAGTCAGTTAAATAAGTTCATGACCAGCTAAGTCAGCTTAAAACAGCTCATGACCAGCTAAAAACAACTTAAAACTGTTAATCACCAGCTAAGTCAGCTTAAATAAATTCATGACCAGCTTAGAACCAAATTAAAACTGTTAATGACCAGCTAAATCAGCTTAAATATGTTCATGACCAGCTAAATCAGCTTAAACCAGCTCATGACCAGCTAAAAACAACTTAAAACTGTTAATGACCAGCTAAGTCATCTTAAATAAGTTCACGACCAGCTAAATCAGCTTAAACCAGCTCATGACCAGCTAGGAACCAACTTAAAACTGCTCATGACCAGCTAGGTCAGCTTTAAACAGTTTATGGCCAGCTAAGAACCCAATTAAAACTGTTAATGACCAGCTAAATCAGCTTAAATAAGTTAATGACCAGCTAAATCATCTTAAAACAGCTCATGACCAATAAATAAGTTCATGACCAGCTAAGAACCAACTTAAAACTGACTGCTCATGACCAGCTAAGTCAGCTTTAAACAGCTAAGAACCAAATTAAAACTGTTAATGACCAGCTAAGTAATCTTAAATAAGTTCATGACCAGCTAAGTCAATTTAAACCAGCTCATAACCAGCTAAATCAGCTTAAAACTGCTCATGACCAGCTAAGAACCATCTTACAACCGCTCATGACCAGCTAAATCAGCTTAAACTATCAGCAAGGCTACTAAACATACCTAACCAGCATATGCTAGATTTTTCAACAGGGTGGTGTAGTGGAACCCTCAGCATACTTTATCTGGGCAGAGCAAAGCCCAGCAGAAGTGCCAGGCTTGTGGTGATGCCTGGGCTTGTGTGAGCCACTTCTGGGCCACATTCTTCTTTTCCATATCAGGGTCATAGTAGAGCTGCTGAAGAGCCTGCAGAACATTAGGAAAGGCCAAAGCTTCTTGTATAATTACAATACTTGTCAAAAAGTCTAAATTATTAAGCCTTTTATGGTCATCAATGTTGCATTTACTAGAAAACATACAGAAAAAAATGAAATACAATAATGTTCTGATTTTTTAAATAGTTTTATATATATTATATAATATAGATAATATATTATATAATAGTACGCTAATTATTAATATGTTCATTCATTTTAAAATATAGCCTAATTTATTTATGTGATGACAAAGCTGAATTTTTAGCAACTTAATATTTTTGTTTGGGTAAATTGATTAATTTTTTTTTTTTTAGAATTTTTTTTTTTTATCTTAAAGTCACTGTAAAGACATTAATGGTCAATTTAATGCATATAAAGTATTAACACAATAAAATATTTAATTTAATTATGCTTTTTGAGCATATTAGCATATCATATGATCAGCAGTATCAGAATTATTTCTGAAGGATCATGTGACATTGAAAAATTCAGCCCTGCATCACAGGAAAAAAATTCAAATTAAAGACTGTTAAAAATATCAAACAATCGTAATGATTCTAAACTTCTGGCTTGAACAGTACATATTGATATTACCATATTCTTTCCCCTACAAAATGTATTGATAGTGGATAGATAAGATGTAACTGAAATCACAGCACACAATGGGGAAGCATAACATAAAGCACCACCAAATCCCCCACATGCTGACAGTTATTATTAGACTAGCACAGCTTACTGAATATATCAAGTTGCTTTCCACTTACAGAAGCCTCTATATTGTTCTGAAGTGCACAAGGCCAAACACCTTCAAACTGAATTATGGGAATTATGGAATTATGGGAATATAAAGGAATAGATGCCTCAGGGACAGCATTGTCCAAACGAAAGGAATGGAGCTGATGAAATGGACTTCTTTTGAATTATTGCACTTGCCTCAGTTTTACATCTCCAAACCTTGGCCGTTTTGATTTAACTTCTCTTAATGAAAGCTTTTAAAATACATGGCTCAAGTGTTAGCAATAATTCTCACCCTAAAGTGTCTCTTCAGAAAGTTGGAGGCACTAGTTGTAGGCACAAAGTAACTGTTATTCACACCTTTTATGAAACGTAAAGCAGTGACAGAAATGTTCTGCGTGACATATGATATTCCAAAACCTTTTTTTTTACATGAGTTTCAGTGATGAATTGATAGTTTAGTCCTGGCTTCTGATTGGTCAATACAGTGTGGCAGTCATCTTTTTTTCTTCATAGAATGGAAAAGTAAAACACCAATTAATTTTTTTATGATTTTTAATGTTACCTTACCTTGAAAGATCATGAGTTCCACTGTTGATCGAAGTTATACTTCTGTTAAAGTCATTAGTATGCATTATTTTAACTTACTTTTTTATGATTATACTCAACAGCTGAACAATTACATTAAATAAAAAAAAAAAAATACCCATAATGCTTTTTTTTACATTATACTTATTTTAAAAGATACCTCTATGGAGTTACATATAATACATTTCTGCAATTACATTTAGAATTAAGACATAACATAAAAATACTTCTGAAAATGAACTTACTGCTAATTCAACATGACTCAGACAATACAATTTCATCTGCTTTTTTATTTTAAGATTTTACTCCCACCTTATTGATATATGTCAAAATGATAATAGCAAATTTGAAAATATTTTTTGTGTGTGTGTGTACTGTGCAGTTTATTATGCATATATGGATACACACATACAGGATATGTTTTGAAAATATTTACATGAATGACACACATACATTTATATTATTATATTTTATATTATATATAAATATATTTTCCTTAAATATATACATGCACGTGTTTGTATTTTTATCTACATAATAAATATACAAAGCACACACACATACATTATGTAAAAAAAAACAACACTTTTATTTTGCATGAGATAAATCGCGATTAATCGTTTGAAAATTGTAAAAGTGTAAAATTGCATTTTTCATGCTGGGGCCTTTGTGTCTTATTACGATGTAGGTAATGTTTTAATAAGCACTTATATTAGAAATTAAATGTTAAAGTTTCAACGTGATGATTTTATGTTAAGGTCACTCAGACCCCAAATTGCTGTGCCATGCACATAGGGGAAAAACTAAATGATTACCAGTTGCAGCAACTAAAATACAGGCGACACTTATAGCAGAGTCACGGTTAGTCAAGTCCTCTCAAACACAAATGTTCGAGGGTTATTGTGTTTCTTTGAGTACGTTAACTCACGATCTACTCACCCTCTCCACTGCCTCCACCGTGAACTCGTCTGCATTCACTGCCTCCATTCCCAGTCCTTATCTTCTATTCTTGTGCTCAGTAACGGTGTGTGTTCTGTGGCGAGGGGGTGTTTTGGAGTCCTGTCGGGTCATGTGTGCGTGTTTGTGCGCTCGCGGGGGGCAGATCTGACGGGATGGTCCCGTCTGGCGGCGGCGCGCGCACGTGGCTGGCACTAATAACAGCTGACGCCACACGTCATTCACTTCACACTCAAACCTCTCTGTAGCTTCGCATTCGATTCAAAGGGTCTCACAGACCGGAGCATTTGGGTGCCTTTATAAATAAGCTGTCGTTTAGACCACAGGTTGCGCTTAACCACACCCCGTCGTCGAAGCCCAGACCCCTCGGGATATTTTTAGCTCTGATGATGCCCGCTGTCATCTAACGGAAAGATCATCCCGGAATCACAGAGCGAATCTGCACGGTGTCTGCGCTGGAGTCCCTTTATCTAACATGAGGACTCAAAGCGCTTTTATTATATGGACTGCGATGGTTTTGTCTGTCATAAAAGGTAAGCACATGGCTTATGGTTTACTTGATTTGAGCATGGAAACAACAACAGGATTCCACAATGTTATCTGCAGGCTTTGTCTTGCTTGGATGTTTATTTTTATGATTTATATGCATCTTATTTATTGTGAAATGACACTATTATGGGACAAAATCCATTCAAATATCCATCCATCCATTCTGTGTCTATTTACATGCAAAATATTAAAATATTAGCAATATGTTTTGAAACATATTTGACATTTTTGTAACATAATGTTTACACTCTAATTTGTATTTATTAGCATTCCCCCCTTAAGTGCTAATTAGAGTCTTAAAAAGTAAGATCTCGTTTTTTAGTGTTAATTTCATGAATAATTGGATGTGTTGACACATTGATCTGGTGCTGATGTGGAAGACACAAGTTCGAATCTGCCCTGTAAACCTGTACGCACTAATAAAACATGGCAAAATCTCCAAATTGAATCATTTACGTATTTGATTTTATTTTTTAACATAACATTTAGGTGTTTATCAATCTACGTTTAACCGGTTTAAGGTGTAACTGAGGTCTTCTTTTCTGTCTTCTGAATCTACAAAAACCTGCACATGTAAAGATAAAATCTCTATTTATCTGGTTTGTTTGTTCCTCTGCTCCTTGTTGACACATAAAGGTCACAACTGCTTTGTTCTGTGGATGCACTGTGGGACTATTAAACTCAACTGTACAGATCCGGTCTGGAACGCCCACGTAACCGATTCAGCATGAGAACACAGAGCGTTCTTCCTGTAGCTTTGCTCAAATCAAATAAACATATTTTATTATTAAATCGTAATTTCATAATTTTTTCCCTCCATGCTCAAGTTTATTTTCTAGATCTAAAAGTACATTAATGAGAGCGAGCAAGCTTGCTAATGCAGACATTTTCTACTTCTCCCCAAGGTCAGACCACAGACTCATCCCCAGACCTAAGATCCACTCTGAATGAAGTCACTCCAATAAATCGCATGACTTCAGAAAGTGACATTTTGGAATCACGAGCCACGACAGCCTATCAAAGCGTCTCCTCTCCTTCAGCGGATTTCACAACGGAGGTCACACCTACAGTTCCTCCTCCATCACAGTCATCCAAAGACACCTCTCCTTCACCAGCCATCTCACAGACCCCTGCGCTGCAAGAAATCACCTCCCTCAACGCGGACACAGCCTCGGTGCCAGGCAAGACTAATACAATTAAACCTAACCTAATCGCAAAAGCTATCTGTCGTTAATCAGTCTAACTAAGGTTTAAAAACAAATTTGCCATCCTTTGTGTTGAGAACAACAACATGGACAGTAGAAGACAAGATAATGTTCAAAACATATAGGCACACATTAACTAATTGAATGAAACTTTCATATAAAGACTTAAATACAGTTTTCTTATCATTTTTCTAAACTTTCCCCTTTAATATGTCAGTGATTTTCTTTAAAAGTTATTTTAAATAAATAGTTTATTTTATAATTTATTTATTTATTTTTTACAGTGTGTTTTAGTCAGAGCTGTGACTTTCTGGTTGGTGACCAAGTTTTTTAAAATATTAGATTTTTTTGTTTTTAATTTGTATATGCCATCAATAAATTGTTGACTCACTGCTCCTGTTAACATCAGCCATTGAAAAACACACACTGATCAACCACAAGCTGACATTGACAGTAAAGATGGCGGCGTTGCTCGCGTATTGTTATAAAAGACACAATGTTTCAGGTTTCATGTACTGACATTTGCGTTTGTCTTCTAGTCTGAGTGCTCTCGTGTGGGTGTACAACACTTTATTGTACTTTAATGATGAAACACTGGGCTTCATGTGACTGAATCGAGACTGAACTAGTGAGACTCTCTGGGAAACTGGCACATTCCACCCACTTGATCAAACGTATGTCCGTAAATAATGGCTGGACGTGGGTGTAACATTTTGGAACACGACAGTGTTTGTAAATAATATCCCTCTCTCATACTGACATTTCACTGGAAACACATCTATATTTAGGGCAGTTGAATATCTACTTATTGGTTTACGGCACTTATGCCAGACCTTAAGTATGACTCTTAGAAAACAACTTCAAAACACAAGTTCTTCAAAACGGTTTATGCCCGGCAGACAGTAAAACGGGTAAAATCTATTTCAGGTTCTACTGCTAGCAGCCCATCAGTTTCTCATTTGAGGAGCACGGTTTCATCTTCAGTAGCCACCACAGCTCCTGCAACATTCATCAGTCCAAGTGAAGGACCTCAGACAGTCTCTACTCCAGGCAGCAGTGTGATCCAGACAACACAAACAGCTCCACTGTTCACCACCACTTACCCTCAGACTTCTCAGATGGCCCTGACCAGCAGTTCAAAGGTCACTGGACCTGCTCCTTTGGAACACCAGGATGAGCCTTCTGAACTGGATGTGGGGGATCAAGGTATGTGCAGCAAATTCTTTTACTGTCATGCCATTCCAAAGCTCATAAAGATACAGTAAAAATAATCCATATGATTACCTTGAGAAAAACTACCATTAAAAACACACCGAAACTGAAATTAAAACTGAGACCTTCACAACAACCCATCAAAATAAAAGTCTGGTTTAATTTAAAGAAATTATGACAGAAATATATTACTACTGCATTAGTCTCAGCCTCAGACGTCACGCCCACGGAACGTTGGCTAAACGTCTGATGCATATGGTACACTTAACTGGAAACACTTCAGGAATGTCGAAGTCGTCATCTGATTGGTTGAATTTTATCGGATTTCCGGGGGACACGAGTGTTGCGTTTATTTTCGGTCTGCTGGGAAACAAAGCACAGGCGTGTAATTACGGAAGAAAAACCGTCATGTTTTCATGAGTGACAATAAGCATTTATCAAGATCGCTTTCGCAAGTTGGCGAAACAACAGACGCTGGCATCGCAGCTGGCCGATTCAGTATTGTGTTTGGTTCTCCAGAATTGCTTGTGGGTGTTAAAAAGTGGAGAGATATGCTTCAAACAGATGTTTACCGCGAGCGTCTCTTCTGGATTTTCTCTGCTGACTGACTTGTTGCCCACCGTTCTGTTGTTGTGAGGATATTTCCACGCCCCGAAACGTGACGCTGAACAAAACGAACTGCGATTGGTTGTTTGACATGTCGGTCAAACGGCCTTATGGGCGGGCCTTGCCAAAGAAAGCTGCTATGAATTTCAGACCTTCAGTCATCAGTCTGGCTATGCGAGACTACAACTGCATACTAAAACTAAACTATATTTGTCAGAGTAATAATAATGGTGAATGTTTCAGCTTTTAAACTAAAGCCAGAAAAATTATCTGCATGGAGAATCATTCAATTTGAGTTAGCGTCTTTCCAGGTCGAGTAAGCACATTGATAGATGATAGTTTCTTTATTTTTCCAACTGTTTTTATTACTTCTGTGGTCTGTACATGATGTCCAGTTGTATTATTTCCTGTGATACTGATAATCGGTTTCTCCTCCGTTCACCAATCTTCTAGATTCAGGGAAAGTTCCCCACCGCCCTGCTTCACCCCTGGACCCCCTGCTGGCTGCTCTGGTCACCATTTTCATTATTTGTACTGCCATGGTCTCAGCCGTCCTCTTCCTCAGGTTCCGTCAGCGGAGCGAGCATCCAGAATTCCACCGGCTCCAAGACCTCCCTATGGTGTGCAACCTGGAATATTTCATATTAAGACCTTTGAGAGATTTGTAAATTTCCATTAGACGTTGAACAAAACTGCTGTAGCAACTAAGGACCACAATCGTTATACAGAACAAGGGTGACCTCTAGAGGCGTGTGAGATTTAATATGATGCAATTTCAAAATTTCTTCTTTAGAGTGTTACAAGCTCTTAATGCAGAAAGAAGATCTGTAAAGTTTCATAGACTAAAGTCTCAAAACCAAAGAGATATTCTTTATAAAAGTAAAAAGTACACTCCCCCTAAATGGCTTGTCTCAACACTGCTCAAATGTTTACACAAAGAAAGAAGGCGGAGCTATCATTTACTCCGTAGTGTTTCTGCCGGTTGCTGGACACACTGTGTGTCATTGTGAAAGTGAAACTACTTTGTTTGTGCTTCCAAAAGAGGACATAACTAGAAATCAGTGGTTAAGCTGTTCCAACACTGTTCCAGAACAGTTCAACACAAATATTAGAGTGTGTTCAGCTCATTTACAGAGGACAGAATCTTAAAACTTGCAGAGGAGTCTACAAGAACAGTCTGCTGCTTCTGACTCACAACCTTTAAGAAAGTTAGGTTTTCTTATTAAAAGAACCTGCTAATTACTATTCAAACGCGAGTTTTGAGCAGTGAAGGGTAGTGCTGTTGTTTCTGCGATCACGAATGATAGCTGGCCAATCAGAGCACACCTTGCTGTTTTAGAACAATGAGCTGTGCTCGAAGCATGTGCTCTTCAATTACACCCACAAATACGGCGGTGTGTGCTGTAGCCCGTATCATTTGATATTAAAGCATGAATCACGTGTCACGTTCAGCAGCGGCAGCTCTTAAAGTTATAGCAGTCAAATAAGCTCATAACCCAGTCGCTGTCATGACTGTTAATTAAAGAACAAAAAGGACATTTTGCATCTTTAAGGATTGATCTATATTTAATTAAGAATTTAATGTCGATAACTTTTGCTACTTGTCGAAAGGCACATGTAAACATTTATTGTCATGAGTTTATGTGAAGATTGTTTTAAGTTCACTTAAATTAGAAGTTGCTATTTTTTGTAGTCTAATACTATAGTGGGCAAACATTTCCTAGACTTCATTGATACTGCACTTCAGTCATAAAAAAAAAGATTTACTTTCTTTATGTTGTTTCTACATTCATTTGAAAAGTAAAAGTATGTTAAAAAACAATTCATTTTTAGATTAATTAGTATTAAACAATAATATTCTACTGTAAAAGTGTTCTAAAATAGAAGCAAATTAAGTATGCATTTGTATCTAATTTCAGTGCATTGGACTTATAGTAATAGTCTATAATATAGTTATCGTATAGTAATCAGTTATCAGCAGTGTTACGTGGTTCAGCCTATCATATCGGTGCAAACCACTTTTGCTCTAATCTTTAATTAACATGGTAGTTATGTCATGTTTAGCAAATGTGATGGCATGTTTTGTGAATCAAGATTGATAATGATGAAATTGGAGAATTCAAGTGTTGTGTTTTTCTGCAGGATGATCTTCTTGAAGACACTCCATTGTCAAGATACAGCTATTAGCAAGAATGGATTCCACTATTTCATAATCTGATTCCTCAGGCAGTTAGTTAATGGTGCAAATCCCCTGAAAGATGGCTTTCACAACTGATCTCTGATTCTGGGTTTTCCTGGCTTTGATGCTGAAATGTGGTTGTGTAATATTGGATTAAAAATGTAGTTATTTTACAATATTATGAGAACTATTCCAGACTGTTCCAGAAAACACTCTTATTCTACATTAAAAACTTAATAGTTTCTTAATAAACAGCTGTTTAGTCATGTTCACATTTCAAGAAAACAGAACTAATATACTTTTTATTCAACTTAAGGTTCTCTACAAGTGTAGAGAAACTATAACAGACATTTTCTTTACAAACAAGACCTTTTAGTTGATTAGTTTGCTGGAGATCATTTGCTTGTTTTTCCCTTTATTAGACACTATATTTATACTGAAGGAATCACTCAATATTATGATGCTATCACTTGATTCATCCTAAACCTAAACTCATTTCCCGTCGTAAATCCAGTCTTTGAAAAATGTTTCGATACAATCCGGATTTTCAGGTAAAGGCAAAAGATATTCCAGAGTTTTCGGCAGGTTTCACAGTTCAAATTATGCACAGCTTTAAACAGAATCGCTACACTATTGACAGTTCAGACAACAGACATGTTGCTAATATGACCCCTCCGTACACAGTTGAATTTTATTCTAGAGGCCTAAAATTTCTTGAATCTACAAAAGCAAATAGTACTGCACTTTTTTGCTTATTTTCCAAGACAAACAGTTCCCTGGGTTTAGCATGAATGTCTCTGGACTTCTGCGCTGTTAGAAAATGCTCATTTTTATGTTCTAGATTGAGAACAAATTTGGAGTAAACTGAATTGTGACTTTGATATTCATGACAAAGTTGATTGTTCAAATCGATAATGAAGGTATGTGAAATAACCTGAACTGTATTTTAGCATATTCACTTCTGTCTACGCTGGTATTTGTGGTAAACCTAGTGCCTAATGTATTTTGTGCCAAAACTGATTTGCGGTAATCAAAACTGTGTTGTTGAGATGAACCTGTAAAAATGAGAGTTTGTAATAAAATAAGAAAACTGCTTTTTTGTGTGTGTAAAGATTCGTGCTGAACTAAGTTAACCTGGTGAAATGAGATACAAATGTGAATTACATATAATTGTATTCGTTTCTTACGAACACATACAAAAACATGGCAATATAAACTTTATTGATTAAAATGAGCAACAATGCAGATTTCATATTTGCTGTATGTAAAAACTAGATGAGCATGAAGAAATAAATATAAAGTGTGGAACAGTAACAATTCAATATTGTAGTAAAAACAGAAATACGGTAGTAAACATGGTATCATTAGAATAAAATAGAAAACATTGCATAAAATAGTTATGTGATTTTTTTTTTCATTGAGTACAAAATATCACAATAATAAATAACAATAACAGACATGTTAAACCATCAGTAATATTACCGCAACTAAAAACTTTCCAGAACACTGATATAATAATAAGTCATGTGAATAAATCTCCTCACACCAGTTATGTCTGGAAACTACGGCTGTGAAATGATGATATCACCATACGGCTCGTCCTGTCTCACTGTGACCTGACCTGCGACTGTTTCCTCTGAAAACACAAAACAAGACAATATATCTGTCTGGGGGATTGCACTTTTCAATAAGTTAAGCACTGGGGAGAACCCATGCATTTGTTTTGTTAATTGTGGTGTTCAATCTCACACAATTTAAGCTCAATCAGGGCTCATGGGTAGACAGACAGCAGCAGAAGTGGGTATATGTCACCTACAGTATACCTGACAAGTATCATTATTTCTCTCTTTACGTTTTTGTTGCTTCTAGGGTAAAATCAGTTTGATTTCGGTGGGTCAACTATCACTCTAAGAACAGTACCAGCGCTCCTAAATGTTTACAGCAAAATCTCAATTTAATAATTTCTTTTCATTGATTTTGTCTTCACTAACAAGACTCAGGCGTTATAGAATGTTAAATCGTACCTAGCAATTTAAAAAACATGTGGGCAACAATTCTGCGGCTGGCCTGAGGGGGCAGCAGAGAGTGAAAGGTCACCACACCTTCAACATCCTGTTGCCTTCAAAAGAAAAACAAATATACATATATATATATATATATATATATATATATATTAGACAAAATATGAATTAGATAATGCATTTGTCTGTAGTCACATGCTACTAAAATGGATAAATGTTAAATACTAAAAATGTGTTATTATGATCCTAGTATTTCCACAATGCAGTAAAAAACATACATACAGAAATATAAAGGTCTTCACAGAAACTCATCCAAATAAAAGTTTGGTTAAACTTGAAGAAACTGTGACATAAATATATTACTATTGTACGGTAAATTAAATTACATTCGTTTAAACTTTAATTATTATTAAAACGTTATTTCCTAAGAAATACATAAACAATTGCTTCTTTCATATTTGAAATGTAAAAGCGAACCTGGGATGTGTAGCACTTTGTCAAAAACTAAAGGGGCTTGTTCTAACATTGTATTCTTTTTAAGATCGTGTTCCATTAAGATATTTTGTAAATTAATTTTTGATTAGTAATATGTATCGTTAAGGACTTATTTTAGACAATTTATTTAATATTTCGATTTTTTTGCACCATCAAAATATATGATTCCAGATTTTAAAATAGTTCTCAGCCAAATATTGTCCAGTCCTAACAAACCATAAATTAACGGTTCAGCTTTCAAATGTAAAATATATAAATCTTTTAAAATTCAAAATTGACCCTTGACTCTGGCTTTGTGGTCCAGAGTCATTAAATGTATTTTTGTTAAGCATTTAATAAAGATATATATTATTTTTCTATACACCAAATAATCAGTAACAGTATTGACCCGAGGGCACTTACACTACTGGATGAGAACGAAATTTGAGCTAAACTGAGTTGGATCATGAAAATGTCTTTTGTAGAGCTGCTGTTTACCCGAATCACAATTGTTTCATGACCGATGAACTCTACAGCACTGATAATGTTATTGAACTGAACTGAATCAACACTGAACTGATTTAAATAATGACACAATAGCCTTCTGTGGAGCAGCTTCATAACTAATGAACAGTGACACTCTTACTGAACTGAATTAAATCAACGCTGATGAACACTGAGCTGAATAATGACACTGTTGTCTTTCTAAAGCTGATTTACTAAAAAATGTGTGTTTCATAAAAAAAGTACTTTACAACATAAATACAGTAAACTATTTATTACTGTAAAGCTGCTTTGAAAAAAAAAATGCATTGTATAAAGCACAATTAGAACCGGGACTCGATTAAAAAAAAAAATCTAATTAATTAGAGGCTTTGTAATTAATGAATCAAAATTAATCGCATTTTAATGGCATATAAATATTTGACCTGAGAACAGTGAGAAGTTTTTAGTATACCATTGAATAATGACTGAATACATAAGCTTAAGCAACAAAATATAGTTTATTTTTGTTCAAACAAGTCCAACCGACCAATATTGTGACGTGCGTGATTTCACATTGAGCCGTATATACACACACAGCCGTTGTTCACTGACGAGCTGCGCAAAACCATGTTCATTATCAGCATGGATTAGTGAACAACTGCTGTGTGTAGTATATACACGGCTCAATGTGAAATCACACACCTGATTACAGGACCAGGTTTACAGCACAAAACGGGCAAACAGATCGACCGATCGGGATCGGTGCATCCCTATTCAGAAATCAGATATTAGAAACTCATCCAGTGAGAAACGTTCCGCAGTGCAAAAATAAGTGCATATTAACATATAAAATATGTTAAAAAAAATGTACGCTGTATTTTTGTGTAATGAATTAATCTAAATTAACGTCCCGGCCCTAATATAAAGTAATGCCAAAATAAAAGAAATTGCTACATTTTACTAACTCCAAAAACAAAAATAGAAAAAAAATAAAAAGCTAATTTAAAATAAGAATAGATATTAATATAGTACATAAATGATACTAAAATTGGGTTAATGACTAAAAATGTTGGGTGGTGTAACCACGAAGTATGAAATAATCATTTTCCTTACACCTTGAAAAGATGCTTCTTAATTCTCAAAATGTTTTTTTACATTTGTTTCCCTTTTTTAATTATTAATTCATAATTATCACTGTTTTTGGAGAGTCGCACCACACGACATTTTACAACCAAAACTAATCATGCCTTGTCATTTTATCAGATATTTAAAAAAATATTTTATTAAATGACCAGAAAATGAGCATCACGTCAAACAGGCATATACATGAACGTGTTCCATACAGGTACGGATTTGCAGGAAACTCTCACTATGCACCTAAAAAACACAACAAAGACTAGTAAGAGAGAATGCCACAAGAGTAATTGCACTCATCCAAATATCTGCAGTGTTTGTGAAAACAGTAGTAATGTCTTGGGGAGATGGCAGCCCACTCCCCTGCTGTGTATACGGCATATCTTTCCAGCATCCCAGAGTAATTGATGAGTTTTCTACATTTATATGATCCCCCAATCCATAACCATGGTAACTGTTTGCCGGGGAGCAGGGTGAGGGGAAATGCGCCAGCAAGGAAAACTGATAACAGGCATTGGCGTCCTAACCCAGCATGGGTAAAACGAGAGCCTGCGTGTCTGGAGGGAGTTTAAACATGCTTTGTGCCAACGCTGGCCCATCAGTACACTTTTTAGCCTTTTATGTTGACAATAAAGATGCTACTGTAATGACGGCTTCCATTTTCTCACACTAATGCATGACTACTGGGCCCCAATCAGGCTGCCCGGTTATATGGAGGCTCTCAGAGCCAAACAGCCACTGCCAAAGGTCCAATTTCATGCCTCAGCCCTAATTGTCCAAAGAGCCATGTTTAGATGACCAAGCGCAGCACGAATTAAACTGTGCAAGCTAAAACCTTTTGAGTTTCACATTTAAAATTTAAGGAACTGCTCACTTCCCTGCTTTCTGAGATGCTTCCTTAATGCAAGACACCACAGGCCAAAACTATTTTGAGATTTTTGGCTATTTGGCTTTTTATAACAGGCAAGTGGAAACAAAACATCCAAAACACATGTTTAAGTGTTTATTTTATTGCATCCTATCTATTTGCATATGTAGATTTAGTTTTCCCCGCTGAATAAAACAACTGAAACCAACCTAAGCTGGTTGGCTGGTTTTAGCTGGTTATTCAGACTGGTAATAGCTGGTTTAGCTGGTTTTAGAAGGGTATTGACCGCTTAATGAGCTGGTAAGGTAGGGATACCAGCAAACACCAGCTTAAAACCTGGTATCAGCTGACTTTTTTTTTTTCTCCCTCTCTTGCACTGAGCCGGAATTCTCTTATTTATTAGCCCTCGACTTTACAGTTTCACTCCTATCTATATTCTGTTTAAGGGGGTGACTAAAAAAGCATTTCATTCCCAAATTATATTTCCGTGTTTTTAACATTCACAAAGAAATTTAAAAAACTAAAAATGTCAAAAAAAAAAAAAAAGTCAAAAAATGTCCAAAAAAAAATGCTGAAACCAGTTGGTACCAGACATGTTTAAATGTAATATAAATAATAATATAATATAATCAATCAACTAGAGACATATGGTGACTACTGGTTATCATTTTTACTCAGGATGTCTCACCTTAAAACTGCACCGAGTAGCAAATCAATTGGCATAAACCTTTCAACAACAAGCATTAAAGCTCGGGGTGAAATCTGCAAGATACAACTGTTACATTTTCCCACAGCACCCAGTGTGATTTCATTCCTTTATCAGATGTTTCACAGGGGTTTCGTTTGTATGCGGCTCATGTGGCTCTGCTTTGTGATAGCAGCTGATCGGCGTCTCTGCCGCGCACCAGGATCAGGTGGCCAAGCACAATCTCCCCCAACCATTCTGGGCTCCAATCCATGAAATAACATCATGAGCCACAACCTGGAAAAACAACGAGCGGCACTGTTCGCATACTACAACATAACAGAGTAACAACTTCAGGCCATGTGGGAGTCGTAACGCGTTGACAGGTAAAGCAGCACTATGACTGATAGCATCTTATTTAAATATGTATATTTGAGAACAATAGTTGTGTGAGCGCTTTGGCACAGTGATTACATAGAGGAATGCAAACTACACCGCTTTAACATGAGTCAGTGGCTTTCTGCAGAATTTGCTACATTTCTGTGGAAGCACATAATGAATAAAAAACGCTTTAAGTGAAAAGTGTTTGCAATTTATTTGGTCACTCCATCTGTTCTATAATGTTAGAAATTGTTTAAGCAGGATAAAAATGTAAAAATAGTTTTGGTGACAGACATGAGACTGTAATTACATTGCATGGTGAGGACGTCCAACGAGAAAATCTGCTTTGCGCAAACCGCCTAAGGCAGAACAAGCATATGTGTGATCTGTAGGCAAGAATGCATTTATAAAGTCTAACAAACATGCAAAAAACTAACTGTTTAGATATAGTTCGATCAACTGGAGGCATGGTAACAACTCCATATTTTCGCACATCACTTGAGCGAATTCACTAAAGGAAAAACATTCTGAATTCCTCACTAAGTGTCTTGGAATCTCTAATAATGTGATCTTGCCTATGTCATCTGACTCCCATTAAGGACAATGCATGTCCGCTGGGCATGCAAAAACATCAAAAGCCGCACGAAGATAATGTTGTGATCATGGGAGTAGTTCGCAAAATTACCATACGACCATGACTATCAGCAAACAAGGGAGCAAGGTCCCCTGCTGCCTCTAATGTCCTCCGTGGCCATTTGGTTTACTGAGCAATTTGGAGTTTATCTCGCCTCCGATTGCTGTCAGCTATTTTGGGGACATTATTTACTTTATCAGCTGTGCAAAGGTCTGTCTGGGCATCAAAATTCCAAAAGTACTACTTAAGAATAAATGGGTGGATTCTTCAGTTAAAGACACTTTTTGGATTACATGAAATCTTTAAACCGTGTTAAGCTTTTGGCACATCATGCAGATCTGATCATGGTCGATCATTTTTAGATTTTGGTACAATGTGTGATTGTAATGATGTGATGTTTCACTTTATGTAGAAAAAAGTCATAGATAAAGACCCGTTTACAGTAAGAGTGATATTGACAACTGCAAATACAACAATAACGATATTAGCATTCACACCAGTACACAGTATCATCTGTTTATTCTAAACGCACGCTCGTCTGCCGCTTTAAATTTTCCAGCTTGTTACAACAGGACGGGTTCTGATTGGTTGTCAATGTTTGTATTGTTTGTCAGCTGGGGGGGTGGGGGGAGATTCTGAAAGTGGTTCCCGACATTATCATTCCTCTGTGCCTTTATCGTTATAGTTGTGGTGTGGACTTGGCTATTTAATATTCTTTAAACAATACATCTTTATCATTATCTTTATTTTTCTTGGTGTGAACTGGCCTTAACCTTGGACTTGATAACAAAAAAATTTATTAGCGGTCAAAAAAAATGACTGCTTCTGGCTTGAAATGAAAAAAAAATCTGACCTTTATGAAAATTAACCATTGTTTTATTAAAAATACATTTCTAAAAATATGGTTACTATAGTTAAACCAAGGTCATATTAACCATAGTTTAAACATTGTATATCTGTGGCCGAAATAAGCCAGAAAAACAACACCACCACATTACTACATTTTTACTATAATAAAACCTTAATTTTAAGGGGAACGGTCTGGCAATGACACCAAGTAAAGTAGATTATTTTAGATTGAAGGACATTTAATTAAAATTGCATGCCAATTTGTGCCGGAGCATGCTACTGCCAATTTTAATTTCCATCATTCCATCAATACAATTTTTTTCCCAGGAAATAGTCAAATGGTCTCTAAAACACTTCCTTTAATGACAGCAATAATATTGATTCTTTGTTTTTTCTGCACACATTTGTACCAAATATGTTTGAAAAACTGGTGACATACGCAAAACATACATTTTTCCTCATATATGCACAATTTCAACCACCTTCTAAATTAAGAATCAGCCATTAAAGCACAATAAAAACATCTTCTTCTTTTTTTTTTAAAATCATTTGAGATACAAGAAGTTGCCCTAAATTAAAAAATCACCCAAATATCTCTACTGCACTGGCTTTGAACCTTGAATATTATATGTAGGAGAATTGTGGGTTGTAAGCCAGCCTTAACATGGTTTTGAACATGGGACTAGCAAATGTGAAAAACATCTGTAAAATATTAAAGGGGAGGGGCTGGGGCATGCTTTTACCCTCAATTACTCTTGAATTAGTTGCTGTTTTAGGGTCTCAGGCAGAATGAACTGCCAAAATTAGCAATTTTACTGTGCAGTCTGCATTCTCATCACACAAGTAAACACAAAAGTTGCGGGTTGCCAAAGTGTGTAACTATAAACAGGCTACACGTTCGCGACGCTGTCGAAAGAGGAAGGGCTACAGCTTGAGCTACATAAAACACAGTGATCCGGGGAAAACTGATGCAAAGGCTTAGGATAAGATCGGATTATTGTGATTTTTTTCTGCGCTGCCATGAAACATATATGAATGAAATATATGTTTATATACAAAGCAAACTCAAAAGAAGCAGACTGTGTCAGAATTAGTGATTTAAACAGCCAAGCGCGATGCATTTCTGAGCCAAGCAGGATATCGCGACAAGCATCCTCAGTCTACAACCCCACCGGTGTCCCAGATAGCCGGATGGCTAATGCCCCACATTTCCCTTTCCAATCTCACACCGCGCACATCAACATTTAACACCACAATAAACCCATCTACGTCCGTTGATAGACATCATTTTGCAAAATAAGCACACTTTCAACACGTAAACGTCAAACTGTGCGCGCGATAGCTGGGAAAAAAAGGGATTTTTTACCTCGCGCGATCCTTGTGTTGCTTCGGAAGGTGTGAAAATATCCCCGATGAATATCGCTAAGAAATACCTTGAACTGTACGTTTAAATTCACAGTTTGTGGACATGTTTATCTGTTTTCCCAGCCGCTGATTAGAGGTTTTATCGTCGTCTCTTCCCATCCGCCTCTCTTCCCGTGTTTAGGTTAAAGCACTCGCAGGAAAAGTGATGTCATGGCTTGAAATTGTGTTGCCCGCCCCACTTTTAGTAAAAGGGCCTATCTTGTGCTCCACGTAGCGTTTTCTAAAGCAAGTTTTCATTTATAGCCTTGATTTATATATTTATCTCTTTTAAGTATTCATTATTATTATTTACTATCGCAGTAATATTTAACAAGCTGCGTTGTCATCGCGTTTTTGCCTCCACGCATCTGCAGTAATTTCCTTTATCATGATTTGTGACTAAGCACAAGTGATTCAGCCTTATTCGTGGCCAAGATTGACATGTAATTTAATGTTCTACAGCCAATCTTTAGCACGTTTTATTTGAATCCTTTAAGCGTATAAAGCTACTATTTATTTAATATAATTTTTTACACAATGTTATTCTCAACAAGGCCTGTATTTTTTTATTTAAAAGCGACAATGCTCCACAGAAAACTACCAGCAACTAGTAAATGTTCATCAAGACACTATTTCATTGTGCAGGGTTAGTGCTTTTTGACCCATTTCCATGACCTTTCCAGTCATTTGTTTACTGGATACAGATTCTACAAAGGAAAAAAAAAACAGTTTGAGACCAGTTCACTGATCTATTTCTCTTCTTGTAAACCCCTTTGCCCGATTTAATAAAGAACAGTTCGCTCACAAATCAGCGTTTGCAATCAAGTTCTACCCCACACACAGAACAGCTCATGACTAGAACCATGTATATCCACTATAAATATTTCCATTACTCTGAAGATAAAAATTCTGTGTCGTTTCCCAAGACCGTGGGAACCCTTACTATCCCAGAGGAGCCCCTTTTATGAGTGCAAATTTATAATTAACAAGAACAAGATGAGTTGTAAAGGTTTATTTTAGAGAACATATTCCAATGAGTCTTGAGTATCATATGGAACCAAAGATGATGCACTGGATAGAAGTGGGGATGGTGCTAAGACTTTTTTTTTTTTTAGTGAAATACATATCTCATCTTTACCTTTCAAAACACAAACTTTTAATTGTGCTTACAACTGTCCTATAACTGGACAGGTGCAGAGGACAGCGGGGCTCTTCTGATTGTCCCATGTGTACAGGCCGATCACAAGGTACATCCTTCAGACCAGGACACATTTTGATTAAAACTTGGCTACTGTCTTGATAAATGTCTATTGCGAAGGGTTGAAGAGATTAAGAGAACTAGCACTGACATAACTGTGAAATAACTTTTATATGTCAAAGATATGGAAAATTGTTCCTTTGAACTGAATCGACTTTACCCATTAAGATAACACTGGGAAAGTCAACAGACCATAAGAAGACTTTTCTATCAGCCGCTGCTTGAAACCAACAGCTACAGCAAGCTGCAGGTCTTGATTCAGGGCTATAAGAGCATATACGAGTCCAGAAAAGTACTAGAGTACTAGAAAGAAGGGGAGATGGTGCTTAGAGACTTTTTGTAGTGAAATACCTACCTGATCTTTACCTTACAAAACACAAACGTCCAACTGTGTATATAACGGTCCTTTTAATTTCACAAGACACTTACAGTCTATATCAGAACGTGTTTTTGTGCTATTTTAAGTAATGAGAATGTTAGCTTAAAAATGTTTCAGCAATCAAAGCAAACTTCCAGAAATATGGCTTTTAAATAGATATCTGGACTGTTTGAAATATCAACAGAATGACAGCTGAGAAAACCAGGTCACGAGGTGCTCAGGATAAGGCATCTGTTGTTTTCGTGTCAGAGTCTTTTGATGAATTCTTCATGGGAACTGCTTGTCCAACTGCTTCAAGTATTTCAGATTCAACCTGAAAAACAAGACAGTAGTTCTGGTGCTTAAATGCTTAAGTGCCATTGCCAGGAAAAACCATACTGCTTTCGATCCACTGTTTAATTATTCCAACAAGCGACAGTGATAATTACCTGATCTTCCACAGACACCTCATCTCTCTCTGAGAGTTCAGAGCCATCCAGATCGCCCTGCTCCGCCCCTGTCAGAATGTCCATGGGGGCCTCGGCGATCTCTCTGATCGTCTGGTCTTCTAATGCAAGTGCTGTGTCAAATAGCAAGGGGGACGGGGGACACTGCAAACCCTCATCTTCAACGTCAAGATCCTGCATGTCAACAGACTTTAATTAGAACAGTAATAGGGGAAGCAAGTATTTTTAAAATATATGAAAAAAAAAAAAAAAAAAAAAATTTAACAAATCACTAATGACCAAGTTAAATGCTACAAGTGACTTATACATCACAATGTTACAATGTATAAAATTAAAAATGGATATTGAGATTATCTAAGGGTTACTGACAGCGTTACATAAATATTTGATGTTTTAAAGATTAAAAATTACAGCAAATGTGAATTAAACAGGACTAAATGTCTAATATCAATTGCACACTTATATTGGCTGATAACTTGAATCAGAAACACTGTGCACTGATGATAAAAAAAGAAGAAAAATCACAAATGTTTCCAAAACAAAATATAATACAAATGGCCAACATGTTTTTTCATGTAACCAATTATTTTATGAAACGCATCTAATGGCAGTTCTTCAAACTACAGCCCATTCATTTATAGTACATTAAAAATATGTCAGCCACCCATAATATATATATTCAGGTTTAGTATTTTTTCAGTTTTTTGGTAGCCGTTGTCCAGCTTCAAAAATATACTGCTAAACATTTCAACATTGCAGCCTGTCGTCAACAGCCAAACAACCAGCAAATTCCACCAATATGGGTAAATTAGCAATACTGTTTGCATTTTTGAAAGCAAGCAATGGGAACAAGTAACAAGAAAAGCACTTAAATAGTCTGTAGCGTAACAGGAAAATGAGATGTTTCCAAAAACAAGTTTAAATGAGAGGTTTTACTGTGGGCACACAGAAAATGTCAGACACAAAATTAAAGGAAGATGACTGCCGAACATCCAGATTAATTTGGGTTTCATTCATACAGGGCTATGAGATATGATTTACACAGCAGGGGACATGTTTGAGCAGCACTGTTTGTAGGCATGTAGATACTTGATGGATACCTCAGCTATCTGAAGAGGGACCAAGGTGTTTTGGTGAACAAATTTAGTGCCGAGTTAATTGCTCTGATAATATAAACTTAGTGTGAAGGGATATGCCAAAACACATGAGAAAAGCAACTGCACACAGCGACTTCAGTTTTAATGAGAAAAACCAACACAATTCATACATCACTGAATTCCAGAGGTAGATTTTCCGTTGGCTGGAGTTCTGCGGCACTGAGGTACATGTCTGTGGGCGCAGACGCCAGCTGCTCCGGGGCAATAGACTCCTGCTCAGGCTGGTACATGGGTGGAGGCAGGGACAGGTGCAGAGGACAGCGGGGCTCTTCTGATTGTCCCATGTGTACAGGCCGATCACAAGGTACATCCTTCAGACCAGGACACATTTTAAATAAAACTTGGCTACTGTCTTGATAAATGTCTATTGCGAAGCGTTAAGGAGATTAAGAGAACTAGCACTGACATAACTGTGAAATAACTTTTAAATGTCAAAGATATGAAAAACTGTTCCTTTGAACTGAATCGACTTTACCCATTAAGATAACACTGGGAAAGTCAACAGACCATAAGAAGACTTTTCTATCAGCCGCTGCTTGAAACCAACAGCTACAGCAAGCTGGGGGCCTTCATTCAGGGCTACAAGACCATACACACACATCGAAATCTACAGTAGTCGACATCTGAAGTGGGTAAAAAAAAAAAATAATAAAAAATTATATATACATACATACACACACACAGGTCCTTTTCAGAAAATTAGCATATTGTGATAAAGTTAATTATTTTCTGTAATGTACTGATAAACATTAGACTTTCATATATTTTAGAT
>JAUYWG010000032.1:2973475-2990465 GCA_034779775.1 Enteromius afrohamiltoni
TGGATGTGCGCAGCTCGTCAGTGAACAACGGCTGCGTGTAGTGTATACGGATCAATGTGAAATCAAGCACATGATGGCATTTACCGCTGATTACAGGACCGGCTTTACTTCCAAAACTCGCAGACAGATCGACCGATTGGTATCGGGACGTCCCTATTCAGAACATTAGAAACGCTAGTTGGTTCTCCAGTATAATCAGCATTATTTTGTGTGTGAAAGTGGTTAAATTGTTTTTTTTTTGACATAAAAAAAATTGTATGCGTTATTTTTGTGTAATTAATTAATCTAAATTAACACGTTAAAGTCCCAGCCCTAAGCACAATACAAATAAATGTGACTGGACCTGGCTATAATAATACAAATATGAATAGCCTTTCAATAAATAACAAAAACTATTAACACAGTAGTTAGGGGTGTGACGATATTCAGACAGGAAACTGCTGCCGCGTTCTATTTATGACGTGTTATATATGACGACACAAATTCCAAATGGTTTTTATAAGTATAAGTAGGCAGACTTATTAGGGACAGGGTGTGCTTCTCTTTCGGAGCAGCTTTCAAATTCTACTCAATCACGTATTACTGCGGACGGACGAGCTCGACACGTGCGCAATGCTACCTACTTGAGCGGCACTCTTTTAGCCTTGTTCTCGCGCACACACTGTTGTGCGTAGACTTAAATTGTCTGCACGCAGACAGGATGAGCGGGTGTCCGCACGAAAATGACATAATGTTTGTGTTATTCGTTTTTAGTTATTAATATTGTTTATACTTTTTGTGTAATTACTTGCCTGTCAGTTTGTGGCTAGATATTTTGCAGTGTTCGCAAGTTATTTACACATAATTCAATAAAACATTCAGAAAGTTGATTATAAAATGCACTTACATTTTTGGAATGTTTTTGTTGAATAAAATACTTTTTTTGGAGGATTAATGGAGGATTTATTATCAAAAGTCTAAAAATCTCGTCTCGTTCTCGTGGGATAAGTGGCACACCCCTAACAGTAGTGTATGAAGAATACGTTTTATGTCGACAATGAGCGTTTTCCAGCAGTACCTTAATTGTTCCTCGATATCTTTTGTAATGTCCTCTATCTCTGGGACCCTCTCTTCTGGGATGCCCTCAAGACCGAACTGAATTTCTGGAACAGGGGATCTGAGCCCGTGACAGCACACACATACAAAGTCATTATTCAGAGGCACTTAATTATGCAGCTGAATGTGAAACTCGCAAGTGTCAAACCAGTCGCTTCTGACAGCGACAGCTATTTCTGTCTCACAGTTTCTGTCTCTCTTTTAGCATCTCTCCACTCACCGTCTCATTTCAGGAGTCTCCAGTGGAGAGAAATCTTTGTCTGTCGTCTCCAAAACCACCAGAGAAGCTGCACATTCGTGGAAACATGAACATTCAGTATGTAAATAAAAATAAATTCCCTTCCTTCAAAATATAATTATTCTACAAAACACAGTATGTGCTGATGTTTGTGTAACCTGGTGTTTCTTGCTGGAAGAGGCCAGACTCCAACATTTCTCTGGGAATCTACAGTAGTAAGGATGTAGGACAATAAGATCAGTATTTAGGCCTAAATGTAAGGTTTTTTATTTGAATTGCATATAAAATTTCCATCTATTCGGGTTACACAGTTTTAACATAAACTAATAAACCTAATGTGATGCACATTTATTGCATGCATGCATTTATATACAATGTTTTAAATCAACATAAATCTGTTCATGTTGAAAAGTTATTCAGTTAAATAAGGACGAACATGGTTAAAATAGGGCAATAGTCAGCTATTAGTCATATTTTATTGTGAATTAGAAACATATTCTGTTTATTGGTACTATTTCATTCATGTATAACTAAAAATCATTTTATATGCAATTCAAAGACATACATCCTAAATGTATGCCTATTTTTTGAGTGTATTTACAATTTTTGGTCACACGTTGACCGTAAAAACTTAAAGGGGACTTCAAGTAAACATTTCGAGTCAAAAAGGTTTAGTTTGTTGATCTTGATGGCATTAATCATGTCTGTATGGGACTAGTTATTTCTCAGTGGGACACATGTTATGAATGCTAACCTCTTTTGAGCTGAGCTCTCTCTCCTCCTCTCTCTGTCCTGGTTCTGGTCTCTCCTGCTCTCTCTCTGGTGTCTCTTCAGTTATAGGAACCTCCCTGCGCTGCCAGGATGGTGGGATGGGCCTCAGGACAGCGGCCTGTTTCCATAGCGCAAGGATTTCAGGCGGAAGGCCTGTGTAAGCATAACACTTCACTGTCAATAACATGACCTTTAGCTTTAACTCTGGACTGTATGAAGGGGTAAAGCACAGGGTGCTTCTGTGAATATTATGGAAACTGTCATGAAATAATAGCATGGAAATTAAACTTTTATTTTTATGTGTAATTCCGTATTTTTTATTTCTTATTAAACTCCTTTCATATGTATGTATGTAATAGGGTTGGGTCGATAGATGATGTCATCAGACATCGACATCACGATGCTGAGCCGGCATCGCGATCCTCCGCCCCGCTGCAGCAGCAGCAACCAGCTCACGAAAAACACACTTAATCTATGCCGGCAAATCTATGCTAAATCATTTCTGCGAAAAGGAAAACAGATGTAACATTACATGCGAAGATACGGGGCCCGCGAGCTCATTTCAGACCCTTGCGTGCGCTTGATATGTCATCCGTACGCTCGATCTTCTCTCACCTGCTCACATGAGGGGCGGGGCCATGGACGGATTATGGATTGTGTGGACCCCTGGGTAAAACGTTTGCGAGGGCCCCCTGCACTTCCAGGGTCCGTAATCCATCCCTGGGCAGGTCTTGGAGTTTTAGTTACAATTGAACAACCCCCATCCCCCCAACAACCGCCGCCTACGATCCATCGCGATGTTTCACATTAGACATTGTACGAAGTATATACACTACCAGTCGAAGTTTGGTGTCGGTAAGTCTTGCAATGTTTTTTAAAGATGCTCATCAAGGCTGTAATTATTCAATTAAAAATACATAAAAAAACAGTAATCTTGCAAAATGTTGTTACAATATAAAATAATGGTTTCTATTTTAATACACATTTCCATCAGCCATTACTCCAGTCTAAAGTGCTTCAGAAATCATTTAATATGCTGATTTATTCTTAGAATTATTCATTCTAATTAATAGGCAGTTGTGATGGCAAATATGTTTTTGGAAACTGCGATACTTTTTTCAAGTATAAAAAGTTGAATGTAAAAATTGATTTGTGTATATACAGTATATATGCTTCCAGTACATGTTCAGGATCTGTCATTTTTTAAGTCTCTTCTGCTCAACAAAGCTGCATTATTAAATTATTCCTGTGTTTTTTTTTAAGATCTGATATATAATACATAGTAGGAAATTTGAGAAAATTAAAAAGAGCAGCATTTGTTTGCAGCACAGAAAACATCTTTACTCTTTTAAGGCTCTTTGCAAATTACAAATGTATTTTTCCTTATAAATCCCGACTGAAATCCCACCAACTTACTCATGCAAGGGTTCTCGAGCAGCTCTTTAGCACCCTTCTTCTCAAACGGTGGTTTGACAAGTGATGCCTTGGAGGGAAAAAAAAACAATTTAACCACTTTCACACGCAAAATAATGCTAACTTGAAGACTGTGAATCCTTCTAGACTTACCAAAGGCCTGGTCTCAGTCTCCACATCATCAATCCGGGACCTCATTTCCTCTTGAGAGATCTGAGTGTTTTTGTCGATGAAGAGCAGCTGTCTCCTCCTCTTCCTCTGCTCTGTAGGGGATTCAGGCCTCACTACAGCAGGCTAACAGAGGGACACACAGAGCATGATGACAAATGTGTCAAATGCTTCGATGCAGAACGAAGACTGATCTCAAAACATGTCACACCTCAAGATCAGGGCTCCACTCTCTCACTGCCCTCTCTTCTCTGGGTTCAACACCCATTTTCTCCTCTTCGCCGGGCGGAGGGGAGGGTATGGGTATAGACACAGATACCGGGGTCTTTTCTCTTTCTTCTAACACAGGCATTTCCATGGGCATCCTCGGGTCCTCCTCAGGCAGCAGGACAGCGTCCTGGCTTGACGCGCCAGTGGTCTGTGCCCTGGATAATCATAACATACATCATAATCTAAATTCATGTTTGGATTTGTTAGTTTCTCACTGAGAAGGTTTTCTTGCAGATTTGTAGCTCCAGTATACATGTTTGCCAGCATTACAAATCATCAAAGTTTCTAAGTACCAGGATAAGGGAATAGCCATGATTGGGGGATTTAAGCACTTGACATCTGGCAACCCACGCCTGATTGCTTTTGGAGGCTTTACAGGAAAATATTTTCATCTATTGTATTTTAGTTCAGCTGCTGCCTTACTTGATTGCATGAGTCATTTCAACTCAAATTCATTGTTCATAAAACATGTTTTGAAGCATGGCTGCTGGTTTAAGTTGGTATCTAGCTGATCTTGAGCCGGTATAAATTGTTAGTATCGTTTGTTTACTGAAAGCTTAAGTCTGAGTGTGACTGTCTAAACGTACAGATCTAAAGAGACTGATGTTGTCAGATCTCTGGCTGCCTCTCGCTCAAGTGCTGCTCTCTCCTGCTCTCTTTCATCAGGTATCCTGTGCTCTCTGTCCTCTTCTGTCTCTGTTTGCTCTCTTTCCCTGTCTATCTCCAGCTGCCTCTCATCGTCACCTGCAAAAAACCAAGCACCTCTCAAACTTGAGATGAAACTGAAATGGCTGAAACTAATGAAAACACATGTCATGTCCTTTCCATTGCATGACTTACATGAACAAAATGCTATGGAAGTCAATGGCTATTGGTAACAATTTACTTGTAGGGGTGACATGACACCTTCATAATCACGGCATGACATAAATCATGAATATGAAGGAGGTTTTATGCATGTTTATGACAACTGTCATTCAGTGTCATTCGCTCAGTTATGTCATTTTTAATGCAAAGATGACATTGTTTGAGATGCTTTTGTTATGACAACTTGACATAAAGCACTCCCTCCTAACCTGCCAGTGACATTACTTAGACAATATAAAATAAATTAAACAAACAAACCCCTAAACCTACCAATTTCTTACCACACCAATGTCAAGCTGTCATGACAAAGACACTGACAGGTTATGATGTAACAAAGGCACCTCGACCAATGGCATCTTTGCATTCAAAATGACATAACAGTTTCCATAAATATGCATAAAACCTCCTTCATATTCATGATGTATGTCTTGTCAGTCTTATGCATGTAGTAAAGTGCTACCGATGGATGATAGATAGACAGATAGATCTGAAATAAGAAATAATATTCTTTCATTTGAAGCAATGCGCTTAATTGTCATTAAAGAAATAATGTTACAATGCAAACATAATATAATCATTTTAAATAACGATATATGAATTGCTTTCGGTGTAAAATATTAATATGACATGGCAAGTATTGAAATAAGACCAGAACATGTTTTATGTGACTCGTTCAATTAGTTTGTGCATGTGTAATCTGGATCTGGATAATCACTGCACGTAATTATGGGTGTGAATGAGAACACTCACGCCCGAGAAAGTGATCGGGCTGCTCCAGCAGTAGCTCGATCATGTCAGACTCCTGCAGATCTGCTCCTTCAAACTGAGAAACAGCATTCAGGATACACACAGCTGGATTTTAAACAGCGATGATATGGAGACGATACTGAGTGTGTACCTCTGGATCAGGGATGATGACTGGCTCTCTTTCTGTCATGGTGATGGACTCTTGGCTGGCCGTGATGCCTATAGCACACAAAATGCACATTTCTATATTTCTGTCTTCTCCTTTCTTCTTCTTCATTGCTTTTTTTTAATGGTGTGATTTCCCATGGTGTCATTTGACGATGGATATTTTAAAAATGTCAGTGAACCAATAAGTGATTACCGTCTGAAGGTGGTGTTGGTTCTCTAGTGGGCGGGACTTGCTCAGGTAAGGCTTCTTCTATTCTCTGAGCCACAGTGAGAAAGATTAGACTACACATGACTGATAAAAGCCATTCTTAGCTCAGATAATTCAGTGTTAAATAATGATAAAAAAAAACAGGAGTAGTCCAGTCCTCAGGGATTGCTGCTCCAGAGACTGTTTTTCTGTTTTGTTTCCTGATAAACAGAAATTTGTCTTGGAAATTCTGAGTTGCATCTACCTTAAAAAGGCTGCTTGGACTTGGCAGGCCGTAACCAGTCTCCATAATGCCGAAGAATGGATCCCTCGCTCCTTCTGTTTCATCAAATAGTTCAGCAGCATCTGGGATCATGTGGCTCTGCCTGAGAAGGAAAAGGAAGGTTTTTTTGTCATTTCACTCATTTTTTAACTGGCCAAAAAAACTATAACCTATTTTTGTCTTCCTTGTCCTATTTTGCATTTGTTAAAAAAATGTCTTTTTTGAAAATAAAACATGAATCATTTATAAAAGTGCCAAAATGGGTTACAAACACTATTTTGTCAATGTTGCTTGTGCAAATGTAAAAATAGCAGGAAAAGCAAATTTGAGGGTTTGTTGGTAACTGTAATTTAACATTCTGTACGACGACTACAGATGCCATATTCTGTCACATTTAAAGTAGTGTTTAATATTTGTACACGGTACCTGCTAAATAAACACATAGAAATGTTTTAAAATAGTATATATAAAGATCATCGTTTAAACTAAAGGAGCACAATGTTTATCAGACATTATTGTCATGAAGAGGAGAAAACATAAAAGGGTTCCGTTCATCTCTATTATAATGCATGCTCGTAATAAGAAATAAATGCCTGACCTGGTTTCTTCGTCCTTCATATCAATGTTGGACTTCATGTTAAGGCGGAGCAATCTCCCTATTGCCCCCTGAGTATCCTCTGAGAAAACATCATTGCAGAAACACAGTTTATATACACATTCAAATCTCGAAATGATACAGATTTCATGATCCTTATCAGAGACTGCATTGTAATGAACTTTGTAGAGCAGAGTCGAGATGCAGTCGAAACATCTAAAACATGCCGTCATGTAAATCAATCTTTGGCAAATCAAGCCTAATATATATTTCACTGGTAACCTTGTAAAAGAAATTTTTTACCAACAAAAATTTCCCATAATGATAATTCGCCCTCAAGTTTTAGCACACAGACCTAACAGAAATTCACACTGCCTGTGGTAGACAAGCACCACTCCATACTGCAGCTGAGAGGACAGGTACAGGGAGAAACGTGGGCGGGGCAATCCTGGTACAGGGGGCGGGACACTGACCAAGACGTAATCCATGATGTCACAGCTGTGAAGCACACAGAGAACTCCATTAATGTGTTGTTTCCACACAAATACTGCATTTCCAATAGGCTAAAACAAGTTCATTTTGAGACCGTATGCAAAATACATGCTGTGCACAATAATGGTATTGTGGCAAAATATATGGATGTTGACAGTCCTTCAAGATCCTTTTGGAATAGCTTATATCTTCATATAGGTAAACATGTTGATTTTTCCAGATCATTTCAGTTCAGAGAATATTTTTTATTTATAAGCAAATTCTCTGATTCGCAGCCTACCTTTTCACATTGCTTATTTGAAGATGATGAATCATTTAGTTCTCTTGATTACAAATGAGAAAGTGAGAGATTTTTGTACAGGCTCTATCTCTTCTATATTTATTGTTTGATGCATAATAATAATGTTTTATTATTATAAATAATACTTACTTTTTATTTAATTAAAGAAAAAAAATCATTTAGTTCTCTTGATTACAAATGAGAAAGTGAGAGATTTTTGAAATCTTATGATATTTATTCTGCTATAGAACGTCCCTTTTTGTATTTATTTGCATTTTAATTATGTTAACATTTATTTCGTTTGTAAATCTTTACATGCAGATTTGATTAAATTGTATTCCTGTACAGGCTCTATCTCTTCTATATTTACTGTTTGATGCATAATAATAATGTTTTATTATTATAAATAATAATTACTTTTTATTTAATTAAAGAAAAAAAAAAACATTATCACCCCTAACTCCCAAAAATGAACCCAATATGGATGATCGTGTCAACTGTTTAAATTTTAGGATGTAGAAAATAGTTCACAAGAGTTGCATGGTTTTTCATTTATTGCACAGAAAGGATACACACCATGTGCGCTGGACATTGACTTTGAGCAGATCTCTCCGACTGATCTTTCGTCCTTTAGTGGCAGCCAACCTGAAAAGTATATATTTCGTTAGATTTTAATAGTTATGCATGCGTTTTAATGCATGGGCTACTGTTTAAAATGCTCGGATCCTAATGATGGATTTTTCATGCTGTGAATATAAGCACACGTTCTCAAAACTCAAAAGAAAGAAACGAGAACTTACCAAATCGTTGCAAAGCACCCGGTCCTATGATTGAGCACAATAGGATAGAAAAACATCGTAAAGACAATATCAATTTAGAGCAAACGTGGAATAAAAACTGGAATAGCGTGATCGTGAAACAAATGAAATCTCTCAGGTGAAGAGTTTTTACAGGAAATGGGATATATAGTACTTCAAAGGTTGCTGTGGGGAAATTTGTTTTGAAAGCTCTACCAATCATTCGTGCTTTGCAAATTTACAAACCAATCTAATTAAGACAACAGTCTAGGACGCGTTTTATTGGACTGTCTTGTTTCCATAATAATGGATACTGAGAAGTAATTCAGGATTCTAAATAGCATTGTAGTCATACACGGAATCATTATCAATCATATTATCGATAATGAAGCAAAAACGAGAAAATATTACTCATCTATATAAAAATACTCTATTATAGATCAGAAATATATATATATGAGATATCCTATAATATCCAAAGGTTGCACGTTCTGATTATGACATGAAAACAAATCGATTCTTATTTGCTTTTCTACTAGGTTATGAATATGAATTACCTTTTCCCAGTACTCTAAACTGATTGGCTAACGCAGGCAAGTGGGCGTTGTATCGCGGCTGACGTACGACCCAATCATACTACGCTGAAGGCTTACCTCATGAATATTAATTAGGCCAGGCGAGCGGTTACTTGCAGGAACCTTCTTAATATTCATGAGGGAAGCCTTCGCCGTAGTAGGTTACGTGAGGAGAATCGTTTGACTCGTGTACTTCCGGACAGGAAACTGCTCACAACTTTTTTTTGTCTTCGCTTTTGCACATCGATTAGCTATATCAGACACCATGTCGAGCTCATCAAACATCGTAGCGATGAAGAAAATCGTTCAGCAGTTGCGCTTCGAAGCAAACATCAACAGAGTAAAGGTTAGTTTCTTTTAGCGATTTAATGTCTTGAGGAAACCGAAGCTAGTGAGTTAGCCGCCGGGTTGAGCTTGGGCGTGGACCTGTAGCCCGTTAGCTTTGTTTCAGAGCCATCTCAGTTATGTTATTAAAATCATTTTATATATTGTAACTTAGTGGAGTAATATCAACATCAATTAAACGAACTGAGAATTATATAGATTCCAGTAAAGAAATGTGTATATGGCTAAGCTAGCTGGAACGAGTAGGTTAGTTTATGTTGACCCTCCCTTCTTTATAGTAGACAAGAAATAAACGTTGCTCTGATATTACACCTATTTTCCAATGTATTTATGTGTCTGTTAGTATAACTATGCATTTAGCATATAACCCATGTTATATTTCTATTTCCAAAACATTTGTGAGATGATGCGATTTGTTTTTGGGATATATAGGTCTCTCAGGCGGCTGCAGAGCTTCAGCAGTTCTGCATTCAGAACGCCCTACAAGATCCTCTGCTGACCGGTGTGTCTTCAAGCACCAACCCCTTCAGGACACAGAAGGTTTGCTCCTTCTTGTGAGGGTCCGTGATGGGGATCTGCCATTGGTAAGAAGGAGTTTGTCATTTGGTTAAAGGCTAAATGGTATAAAACTGAAACTAACGATTCAAATTTGTCTTCTCAGGCTTTTTCCTGTTCCTGTGACGTTTCTGCTGGGAAAAAGATAACCACTGCCATGATGTGTAATTGAAAAAGCAGCAGCACGAAGCTGTCGTCTTGCCAGTTAATACCTCATGCCATAAACACAAAAACAAGAACTGAAAGGATTTGCCGCTCTGGCTGCTTTATGTCTATTGGTCCATTTTCATTTTAGAAGAACTTTGTTTAATGTCTCAGCTTGAGTCTCCTTCTCACAGCCCTCAGATTTTTGTTTGAAGGCCTCGAACTAAAAGTCTGCCTTAAGGAGTGAGAAACAACGCTCCAGTTTTGTGGAGGGAAGGCTTTTGTATTGTTGTGTGGCACAGCAGAGGAAACTTAGTAATTTATTGTGCCTTTTTAACATTGTAGTCTATTTCTCTATCTTCTCTGCCTTAGACTTTTTATAACCCGAAATAAAACATTGATTTCTACATGTCTCTGTTGTTTTTATGCTTGCAGTAAAGAATTGTTTATAAGCAGAACAGAAGCTAGATTTTTATCACAGTAACATGAAGTTGAACAAGGAACATCATTTTATATAGTAGACCAGCATATATAACAAAAGATGTTGTGGTATTTCTTTAGTATTTATTCAAGCAGTGTGACATGCATTAGTCCCCCTAGAATCATTTAATTTTAAATGGGTTGTAGTTTAATTTAACAATTACAAATGCAGTTTTGTTATATTATTTGGGTTTTACATGGTATGTTTGAAGAGTTAATTTGCTAAATCGTTTTTATTTTCATTATGCATTCCAATTAGCCTAATCTCGATCAAACTGCAGTTGGTTTATTTGATTAGATAAAAAAGATCCTTAAACAATAAAACGCCATAGAAAACCGAGTCTTTATTTAAAAATTAACATTTAAAAGAACATTTGTTGCACTGCATTTGAACAAACGAATCTAAATAGATTTAAGAACGTTCTAAAATATTTCAAATAACCCCATATCGAACGCAAAGGCGCAACGTCATTGCTTCTACATATTTTTATGTGACCTAATTGGCTTGAAACAATGGAAATCAGGTGTACGCGGTTTGGGTTAGTAATTAGGCAGTTAATTTATAAAAAATTAGAATTTTTCGTTAGTCCGTGTTTAAAAAACGGCGACCTACGTTATGCAATATTTGCATGCTCGATAAGCCGGGTTTTATATTTATATATATAATTATTTATAATTAGTTGGCGAGATGTGGCTGACTAGCACACTAACATGGCGTATTGTTGTCTTTCTTATGACGCCCCAGCTCCCTGAATGTTATCCTGCTAGTAAATACCAGCAAGCAGGGTCTTTGTCAAGCCAGCAGCTGTTGAGCGGTCAGTATCAGGCCGCGATTCCGCCTGAAATAAACGACCCCGTTCCACAACGGCGTCAGAAAACAGTGTCCGTGTACTGCCACGAAGAAGCGATAGAGGTCGCGATGAACGTAGACCTGTTTGCGTCGGGGTTTCCAGTCTATGCTGAGGAGCTGTGGCTGGGTTCCCCATCGCTGCTCAACAAAGTGTCTGGAGCATCATGTGGAGCCGTGCAAACGGGAGAATCCCAGTTAACCATATTTGCTTATTTCAATGATTGTGGAACCAAACTATCTGTAAGTTCACATAAACGTTCTGAAAATCTTTTACAGATGGGTGTTCTGCTGAAAAATGCACTGTTTCTGCTCTTTGAGTTTTGCTGCTTCAGTCTGATTGGAGTCTGACTTGTAGGGAACCACTGTTGAATGAAACTTGTAAACTATTGGTTAAATTTGATCTTTTCAGGTTACCGGAGACTCTCTAGTATACTCGAATGCCATTGTGTACTCTCCTCTACCATCTTCTGATGGTGTACTTCGCCAGGAAGGTGCAGTTATACCTGTTCAGTGCCAATACCGGAGGTACGCTGACAAACCTAGGATTTTAATTGAATTTATTTTAGCTTTATTAACTCTTGTTTTGCGTTCTCCTAAGGCGGTACAGCGTTGACAGCGCAGCAGTGGCACCCACTTGGATCCCATTTGTTTCCACTATTTCTGCCACAGATCATCTGGACTTTACCCTCCGACTGATGAATGGTGTAGTATTTAAATCCACCACATTCTACTTCAGAATTACTTGACTGATTCTTTATATTATTTTGAAGATGACTGGCAGTATGAGAGGGGCTCAAACATCTATTTCCTTGGAGATGTGATAAACCTCCAAGCATCGGTTATCCTGGCCAATCATTTCCCCCTCCTCCTGTTTATTGATTGGTGTGTGGCTACACCAACTTATGGTGTGGTTCCTAGTGACATCAAATATTCTTTTGTGGATTCTAATGGGTAAGTTTTGTGAATTCATCAGACTCCAACTGATTACTGTATCTATTAGACTTAAACTCAGATCCCAAAATGTCCAGTTTCATATGCAGCACCAGACTGGTCCTGTCGTAAAAATGAATAAGTGAATCCAAAAGGATGTTGAAAGCATTATGCAAGACCTGTTTACTCGTCTTGGCACAGTCAAAAAACGCTCTACTAGCTTGTTTGTACACTTGAATTCAGCATTTTGGACTTCTGGAAAGGAAGCTCTAATCATGTAGACTGCTTTCAGATGTCTTGCAGACAGTAGGAGTTTGTATTCTCGTTCCAAGTTCTTGCCGAGGAGCCAAGGCAACAAATTAAACCTGCAACTGAATGCCTTCAGATTCTACCAATTGACAAGCAACTTGGTGAGCAGAAATTAAGGTTAATTGAAATGTTTGTTCGCCTGATAATAAAGATTGTTAAAGCCTTAAATTTATTGTTCCTTGTGTTGACCTCTTGGAGTAATCGTTGTTGTTGTGTTAAGCCTCAGACTTTGATTTCATCTAGTTCTGGAGTATTCAATGTTTGCGTTTCAAGCTTATTTAACCCTTTAGTTTGTTCTTCATCTATTAACAAGCTGCCTGTTTCTGCCTGAGATGCTTGGAGTGATCTTTAAAAGTCTGGTAGCATGTAATCCTCATTTGTTTAGCGTATGATGCCCAATTTTTTCCTGTGTTACCATTTACTAAGTGGAAAGTGTGACACCTAGTGTTTTCAGAAAATTAAATGGCAACTTTTGGTAGAATTTGTGTAGTCTAATGCCTCCTGGTTTTATTTGAAACAGGTATTCATCTCATGTTACCTAAAAGCTATCCCTGCTGCGTATCCTGTGAGCCCTCAGAATCGAGCATGTTCTTTTATTGATGAAAGGTAATGACTGGCTTCTATCAAGTTTATGTATCAGTCAGTCCTGTATATTTATGCAAGATCCCTGTGGATGTTGCAGGTGGCAGTCTGTGGATGGAAGTGATGAGGTGTGTAACACCTGTGAGCCATCCAGACAAGCTGCGGCAGAGCCTGAACCAATCCAGCCTTTCCGCATCACACTAGCCCCTCCGGTCAAGCAGCCTTATTTGGCCCCACAACCAAGATCGGCTGGTTTCTATCATGTGAGGCCTGGTCAGTCATTGGAACCCTTTAAAGCGCTCATGCGTTCAAGGCAGTTTTCCTACGGTGTGTCGAAGAGAGGAACAGACCCCAACAAAGGTTTTCACATTTTTAATGTCCCACTCTTCAACTGTTCTAACTTATTCAAGTTATGTGGCACCTTTCTCCTTTTTATAACAGACTGGGGCAAGATTGCCACATTAGGTCCTTTGCATCTTATCCCAAAGCAAGAAACCAGCACCCGATCAACTGGGTTCCCACAGTCCGGCCCAGCTGAGGTGGTCTCAGAATCTACAGCTGAGGAGCTGAAGCTCTTATTCAACTCGACCAAGACTGTTCCCGTGATGGATGAACTGGAGTTTGAAACCGATAAAGAGATTGAAAGCTTCAGTCCATTAGGGAAGAGCCTGTTCCTTAATGCTTCTGATTTCTTTGGTTTGGAAGAGGGGAGTGGGTTTGAACAGTGACTCTCCGCAGAAAGAAAATTGGCACAAGGGGTGGGGAAATGGAAACCGACAACGTGACCTTTTCTATTTAAAAATACAAAACAAATATGTATAAAGTTTTAAAACATCTCATCTTGGTCCTTGCCATTACTGCAGATGCAAATAGCATTCATGCATTAAAATACATCTCAATCGAAGCTTGTTTTATTTAAAGAAATTTCACATCCATGTTCTTCGTTTTCTGACATATTAATATATTCATGAATAATTTAAAGTAACATTTGGCACCTTCTTATGGTTCCTTTTGATTTCATTTTAGTTCCGAGATCACTTGCATAACTTTTTTTTTTTTTTTTTTTTTTTTTTTTTAAATCTGGTTATCAAGTGTGTACTACAGCAAATGCAAGTAAAAATTGTACATTAAATAAAAATATAAGTACTTTTATAGCATGTTAAATAAGTAACATTTAGACCCTATTATGGTTCTTTAAAATTCAACTTCTCATTCCTTCACATGATTCTGAACAACTCGTATGAGCTGATATATTTCTATAATCAATTACAAAAATGAACAGGTTTTGCTGTTTTAGGCATTAATTTCATTACAGAATGAAAGATTTATCTTGGTTATATTAATGCACAAGAAGAATTCATAACTCAAGTAACTTTTGGTATCTTTCAGTACTTAATTTTTCACATGTTATGAACTATTCAAATTAAGTAGCATTGTATACATAACCTTCCATAAAAAGTAGTTAATCAGTTACCCCGTGTGCTATTTCTTCATTGACATGACCGATTTTGATGTTATATACTTCACAGTCTCTTTGATGTTATTGTCGTCAGGTGTCATTTTCACCAGGTGTGCCATTCGTCTGAAGCCGTCCACCAGACCGGCTCCAGTCAGCGCCGAACATGGCTGAATGAACCAGTCTCGATCACTGCAGCTCTTTCTCAGGTTAAACTGCTCTGTGATCTTGGTTACCGTTGCAGCTTGTACAATATCTTGCTTGTTGGCTAGAACCACCACCGGGAGTCCCCTGAGGTGGTCGCTCTTTAAGGTCTGTTCCAGCACACTCTTGGCCTCGTCCAGACGCTTAATATCAGAAGTGTCAACGACGAACACAATTCCAGCTGTGTCCTGGTAAAAATTCCTCCAGTGCGCTCGCATCTTGGCCTGCCCTCCAACGTCCCACACAGTCAAGGTGATTTTGTCCCTGTTCTTCTTCGCTTCGATCATTTCTACATTGAATCCAATTGTAGGAACCGTGTGGAAGTCCTCATTGTACTTCAGTTTGTAAAGAAGTGTTGATTTTCCAGCTCCATCGAGCCCTAAGAGGAGGATACGGGCTTCAGGTTTGTGTCTGGATCCTGAATGGCCCATTGTATATGTCAGGTGTTCACAAACACCAAAGCTTCTCACTGTGTTCTCTCAACAAATGTGAGTTTACTCAAGATGGTGTCTGTATTACTCAGTGATGTATTATATCTACTGTAGCTTATCAACATAGTGCTGTATGATTAATGGGTCAAAGTATCACAGGACACCTCCCAAATGATATGCTAAGAATGCCTGGAACGGAGTTCTGCTCAATTTATCTCTCTTTATGTCTTCCGTAATGTACAAATGTAAACAAAATATTAAAACCAAATAAAAATGGATTTCCATGTCACATGTTCAAAAAGATCCTAAAGAATGTCGTTTGACATACATGAAGTAGGATCTAGAAAATTGAACCCTTGCAAGACTGATAAATATAATAAATATATAAATAAATATAACTAATAAATAAGTCCTCAGTTAAAACTGTTGTCCTGGGACATGTTCAAAGAAATCAATCATAAGCTTCCCATTACATTTATCAGCTGACCACATGACATGTGTGACCATGACCAGGCAGTATGATATCATAAATGTCTAATAAAGGACAATAAATGTCTTGGAAAAAAAATCTGTTTCCATTTCAGTTATTGGAAACCAATCAAAAACGTATAATGTGCCTCTCAGTCGTCCCATCTTCTTCCTTCCAGATACGGTCCAGCACTGGATTGTTGGCAGTCGTCACGTTTAGAAACCTCAGGATGGATTTCAGGGAAAAACAAGGAGAACAACGACCAAAACTTCACATTCAAGTTCACCTTTGCCTTCCGAGAGTTTCGTCTATCCACACCCCACCAGTCGGATCAGCCACAAAGACGAGTCCCGAGCAGTCGACGTGAGTCCCGCAGCAGCGGCGCCGTCTCTCCGCCGCCGCTTCGTTCTGAGAGACGTCCGCTCGCCATTTCCCTTGAGAGATGCCGGGGGCGCGTTTTTCACACAACTTTATAGTTGTAAGTGATGAGAACTCGTTAAACTGCTCCGATGTCCTTGAACTACACTGACCCATATTTTGCACGCGGAAAAATTCCTTGACACGTACCTGGGTGTCTCGTAAACTCCGTGCCAACACCGAGCTCAAACGCACATTTATACGCAACGACGACTGAGCTACTGGGCGTCAGATCCAGTAAGAGTGTGTAAGGACAGATTTATAGAAGGCTTACTCAGTGGCAAAAGGCACAACGGGCTTTAATAGTCTACTGGACTCAACAATGCTGCTGGTGCTATTCTGGGGCTTTACACCTGGCATGGGTTGTCACGATCCGGCAGCATGTCACCGTTAAAGCTCGGTGTGTTAAAACACGGACAGGGCCCTGCAGTGTTAGGTTACTTCCGCTGGACCTGTGGAAATATGTCAGTCTGGAAGAATGCAAACAGCAAAGACTCATATGCTTATTATTTGCTTCACAATATGTGTGATCACACGCAAGATCAATAACGACAAAGCTGTTTTTCTACTGGTCTCTCAACCTGCTACTGGTTTTAGAGGAGATAGGGCAGTTTCAGATGGTCAACCAGCTTAAACTAGCCTGGAATCAGTAAGTCAGCTTAGTTTCCCCCAGGCCTGACCATCTTTTTCTATAGTTGGCGTTTTGTTTTTGGCTTGATGTGCAATAGGTGTATTTTTTTTTTTTTTTTTTTACAATGACCAATCTGTGATATCATATTGTGATACTGATATAATATATATATATATATATATATATATATAAAATATATATATATATATAATTATTATATACAAGATATTATATCCGTTTT
>JAUYWG010000032.1:2991267-3017486 GCA_034779775.1 Enteromius afrohamiltoni
TATATCCGTTTTCAAAATTACATAAACCTATATAAACCATTATATATATGTATTATATACATATTTGTATGATACATTTTTTTCATTTAAAACAATCAAATAAAATCATAATGAGCATATGAAACTTTTATCAGGGAAAGCAAAGACGAGCAATGTCAGATTTGATGTGTTAGCTTTATTTATCGCTTTATTCTCACATTTCACATTAAAACTTTGCGTAGATCGGGGCTGGTGCCAATTTGATCAGTAAACTAGGAGGAAAGTTGGAGGACAGCTTGCCAGTATGACTTCAAAAGTCTCCACAAAATAATTACATTACATTCTACCTTCGTTCCAGCCACTTCTGTATTCATATAACCATTAAAACAATGACTTGAATGAGCAGGAATGACTAGAACCTCAGAGAAAGAATGGGACCTATTATGAAATGTACTTTAAAGTGTAACATTCTTAATCTAACAATCTTATTTCACCCTCACTTAAACTAACTAATGAGCAGCACCAGTGTAAATAGGCATTAATGCCCTGAATTGATATGAATGGATCATGCACATCCAGATTCAAGAGTCGCATATGGTTTCATCAGCTCCTTAATTCACAAAAACAAGAAAAAGAAACAAACAAAAAGTAATAAAATGATGATATTTATGTATGTCTCCTGAACAAAACGCTACGAGTGCATCTTCAAGGCAATAAACGTCCTTCTACCATTTATGCCAACTGCTGTTTCACAAATAATATTGCTCTGATTAAGGAAGGCCAGGATACATCATCTTTACAGAGTAATGAACTGAAAAAGAATTACAGAATAAAATTTCCATCAAGTGTCCATTTGGCACACACCAAAAACAACACAAAAAATCTGGGAATGCACGTGTTTGCACATGCATATGTGTGTCTGTACAGTTAATTGTAATTGAGAGAAAAATGTTCAGCCTTTTATATTACACCGTCTAGCCTCTGGCAAATACGCATTAATGGAAAGACATTGGAGGCCGTTTATTGGTTGAGTCCCACTACTCTCCAGTTTTGCTCCCAGAGCTACTCTTGAACTTCACCACCATGACAGTGATGTTGTCGGGACAGCCGCGGTAGAAAGACTGCAGCACAATGCTCTTGGCACCGAAGTGCGGCTCATCCAAGCGTTCCCGCACAAAGCGCACGGCCTCCTCGTTGCTGAACGCGTCCCACAGACCGTCAGAGGCGAGGATCATGAACTCTGGCTGGAGCTTGTCCAGGTCAAAGGTCAAGATGTCTGGGTCTGGGATGACCACATTTAAGTTTTTGAGAGGGTAGTCGCCGAGTGAGCGAGACATGGCCAGGATGCCCTGCACACGCCAAGAGCCGTTGAAACTAATGAAGCCACCTGATGGATGAGATCACAGAGACGTGTTATACTCACAAAGTGAATCTCGAACGGCCAGAAAGCCATCACAAGTGCAATCTTACTACTTAATAACAGAAGGCCCAATCACTGACAATTAACTAAAAAGTTTAATAATGCCCACTGATGAACCAATAGTTAGCTGAAGTGTTAGACTGATATTAAAAACACATTTTTTATATTGACTTCCCCATTTAAAGGTTTGTAAATATGAATTTAAAAATGTAAATCATAATTGGCCAAACATATCCCAGGGATGAGAAGAGTTTTAATATAACAACACAATGTTTAAATTAATTGATATAATAAATCACCAACTGCTCATACATCAGTTTGGGCAGAGAAAAGAAATAAATAAATATTTTGATTTAACATTACATTTTTTGTAAATAAACAATAAAAACACACCAAATTAAGGACAAAACGTTGGTGTATTTATTCAGACTGTTGAGAGGTGGGATGAATGCATTTACACTGCAATAAGCATCGCAAAAATAATGCTATGAGGCTGATGGGTTTTACAAATGTGGAATTTTTAAAAATAATAAATGAAAATAATTATAACCTTTTAAAAATAGTTTAAAAACACCAAAAAATAAATCTTAAACATAAAATAAATAAATACAAATATTACTGTAGTGGTAATCCTATTGCTGCGGAAATAATAATGATAATAAAAATAATATAATAATAATAATATTCTACAAAAGGTGACACGTTTGCATCCCTTATAAGATCAACAATGAAGTGTTTGGTTATTGTCAAATTCAACAACTATCAAACAAAAGTCCTCAATTAAAAGGTTATTTAATAAAAGAACATGACAACTATCAAACATTAAAAATATTATTATTAAATAAATAGTACTACAGTTACAAAAGTAGTCATTTAATTGCCTTTTTGTAACTTCATAAGATAAAAATAACATTTTAATAATAAGAGCAGTAAAAACACTAATAAAATACTGTATAAGTGAATAAAAAAAAAATGTCTTTTGTATCACAATCTGATCAGTTCACGTGAGCATCAAGTTAAGAGACGCATTGAATCAAAGGAAAGTTCATTCATCAGCACGTTTTACAAGCACTTAAAAGTTCTTCTCGTGCATCAGTAAATATAAATAATTTAAGGCTATTTTCTGTTCATTAGTACGCTTAATTCATATTTCATTGATTCAAATCGCTCGAAAAAAGAATTGTGATTCATACGTGAATGGTGTTTCCCCCACTCACACCAGCTACTTTACTTTCATCATTACTTTTTATGATGAAATGTCCCTAAGAAAATGGCTTAAATTCTAATCAATTAACTGAAAAAAAAGGAAATAATAATTAAAAGTGCCTAAATGTTTTTTTTCACGTATTTTTTGTACAGCAGCTCACCCAAGGAAACTCACCTGCTCTCTTGATCCTCTTGCGCTCTTTCAGCTGGTACGGCTTGTGATCATGTGACAAGGCCACCGCGTTGCCGTCCTTGTCGCAGAGAACGCCGCGAGAGTCTCCGACATTTGCCACAGTCAGTTCACGGTCTGACAACAAGGCTATCAAACATGTTGTGCCTGAAGACAGAAGAAGGGTTTAGCATTGTTTACTAAATCTCAGAGATGAGATCTCGTTCCTGCTCACCTGCTTCATCATGGGTAGCAGAGAACTTGTCCACCATGTCCCGGTCCACAGAAAGAATGCGCTGCTCTAGGATGGCGGGGTAGGAGAGAGGACTGTCTTTCTTTTCTCGCTCGTAGGCCTGCAGCTGCTGTTTCAGGGTCTCGGGCAGGTGAGCCTTCACGTAATCAGCGGCTGCCTGCGATAAAACAGCCAAAACAATGAGGAACTCACTCTTTCTGTCACACTTTAACACAGCACCTGTAATTCATATTCAGAATTCTACTGATTACTAAAAATAAACTAATAAAATTTTTTTAAAACTTAATGTGCAAAACCTTTAAAACAAGGAAATGAAGAAACGCAAATGAGCTGCATTCATTAAAATATGTCAAAAGAAATGCTATTCTACGTAAAGATTTCATGACAATTATTCACCTGTTGGCATTACCATAATTAGGGCTACTTGATTATGGCAAAATCATAATTATTTTGGTCAATATTAAAATTGCAATGTAGGGTCAAAAGATTTTTAATCAGTGGATTTCCTTTAAGCTACATTTAAACAAAGCAATAAATAAAAGCATATATATATTATATATATACCCACACACACATAAAATAACTGATGACCACATTAAATTAAATTTACAAAAGTGATTTCACATACACATTTTCTTAAAATGCAAATAAATTATCTACCTACTATTCATTCTAACAGATATATTTATGTATTCTAAACTGTACTCATTAAATTATATAAGAATATAAGAATAAGTGATGCTATTAATTTAAACATTTTACAAATGGCTAAACCTGAGTGGTTTGTAGAAAAGTCTCAAAGATGGGTAAATTCTTAAAATGACAATTAGTGATATTAATAAACAAATTTCGGGAGGAGCGTGCACGTGTGATTAGCCACGGCTGGCACTGCATTACTCAATCAATCCATTTCCATTCCGTCCAATCAAATCCATAAGCCTCCTCCTTAAATAAGCTCACTTCCTTCCCTTCCTTAACTCGCTAGGCATCCCTCTTCCGCACCTTCACGCACGGGGGGCATGCGGGATTCGAGCTCAGCCCTCGCTAGGGTTCCCCCAACCGCCACCTACAACGATGATATCATCGTCCATCGCGATGTTTCACATTAGACATCGTACGATGCCAAATTGGTCAACATCACCCCACCCTAGTGTACAACAAATATTACAATGCACTATTCACATGATATATGTTATTCTCATTACAGTAATGATAATAGGATTTCTGCATTCGGAAAATGAGAATCAGGAAAACATACATCACTTAATTTTCTTAAAGCAAAATCTCATTCCTCTTTTTGATTTGAGATGAAACACGACAGTTATGACAATGACAAAATGTTCATTTTTGGGTGAACTGTGCCTTTAAAGTAGGCCTAAGAGCTCGAGCCAGATGGAGTTTGCAGTAGAATACAGATGAAGGGACAGAACGTCTCTAGAGAACGAGTGCCCTTTCCAAACACAGCCAGATCACCAAAACACAGGCGAGTCAAAGAGCGTGATTTCATTTCCCTGTCATCCGTCAGGATGGTTCGGATTCCTTTCAGCAGCTCACACTACAGCCTTGTGCGTTTTCAACAGTAAGCCTTTGCCAGTGACTCAGCAATGCCATGCTATTAATACAATGATGAAACCAGAGAAGCAAACATAATACCTTTCTGCCGAGAGAACGCTGCAGTGTCTTTCAAAGCCACTTCCCGGGCAACAGTGAGTCGCTGCTTTTCAGAAAAGACACGGCGGAGCCTCCTGATGAAGCCGATGCATTATTTACGCAGAAGCATCGCTCATGCAGAACACTTACAGAATAAGCAGATATAGCTCAGGGTCACTTTGCACACGGCAGTGATTTTAAAACCGTAAATAGCACACAGTAGAGCCTTTCAAAGCTTAGATCAGATATACGGGACCGCAGCAGTCTGTGTCCACTAAAAATGAGTCCAGACTGTAAGAATAAACTTAATTATCTAAAAAGCTTGAATGCAGTTAGTTACCATTCGAAAAGGGTAAAGCAGCTTTCTCAACACTGCCAATATTAGCCAATTCCATTCATTAATTGCGCGCCTGACAATAACACAATTCTCTGCAGGCATCATAATCTCAATTATTTAAAGTATGTTAATCATCGTGTCTCAGGAACAAAGACAGTGGGCGGCGGAGACCCACAGTGACCGCTCAAGACCCTCCCACCGCAAACACACTACGGTCACGCGTCCATTCGACCAGCACAATGAGGGCTTTATTACTGCTGCTAAGCACCTGTGTTTAAACATATCGCTGTATTCATGTCAACGTGTATAGCTATCAGTTTATTCTCTTTTTAAAGCGTTTTAAAGACCATTAAGAATTTTTATTTGTTTTTGAATTGCGGGATAATTTATTATTGTTTATAATAAGGTTATGCCGATAGATGATCGTATCGTGTATCGATGATCATCAGAGATTTCGACGATACCAGATACCAGTCTTTGTCGATAGTCAAGATGATATTGGGCTCATTCTCCTATTAAAATATAAAACTATTATTATTGTTAGGCGGCCTGTTATTATTGGGCTACCATAAACGAATTGTACATACACACAAATGAGGCTCCTCCTCCTCGGACACTAAAATTAAACCCACAACCAAACTGAACTGCAGGATGATAAACCTTTATTTACTAATCATTAATGCTAGAAGAGACATCCTTAACAGCTATGAATGATCATAAACACCATCGTCACCAGCATTTAGTTTTATTTTGCAGCTCATTAACTAAAAAACACTTGTTCTTCATCATGGTTATAATAATAATAATAATAAAAATATGCATCTAAAACGGCGCTCGTCGTGGGATGCGGGGTCCGGAGCGCTGTAACTTATACAACTATCTGTTTAATTTAACTTTACTCCAAAAATATAATCTTCGGCTATCTGTAAATGCTTTTATCTTTTATGATCTTGGACTTTTATGTCCAATATTTAGTGTTAAACTGTTGGTCTAAGACAAATCTACTTTTGAGTTTCACCTTGTCTGATTTTTATACTGACTTGCAGGACGCGCGGCCCTATAATAACAATGTATGACTGCTGTATACGAATATATTTTTTTATATTTAACATGTCAGTTTTCCAATATGTTTAAAACCATAGTACTTCAGTTATTGGTGCTTCCAGGTGTGCTCTCTCTCTCTTTTTTTCTGTTACGTACGCGCGGTTTAAAATCACCAAATAGCCTGTGATAAATACAGAGAGTCTCTCTCTTACCTCCATACACAATCATATCGTGTATCGGCGATCTCATAGGCTGGCGATATGACGATATGAAAAATGACCATATCGCGCTACCCTAGTTCATAAATTTAGCGTCTGTAAATAGTTTTTAATAAGAATGTGAATTATATTGAGTGTCAGTAAATATTATTTAATAATATAAAGAATTAAAAAATAAATAAATAAAAAGTATAATGCTATAAACTATTTTATTTCAAATAAATATAATGGAAATGTTTCTTGATCAGTAAATCAGCATATTACAATGATTTCTAAAGATTCATGTCACACTGAGAAGTAATGATGCTGACAATTCAGCTTTGCATCAAAGGAATAAATACACCTTAAAATAAATGACCGCTATTGGATGTAATAATAATATTTCTCAATATTATTGAGCAGCATCAGAAACAATACACCCCATACATACACACAAACATATGTACACATACATACTCTCACAAATGTGTATATAAAAATAATATATGACCTGATAATGTTTTAATGGGATTCACCTATTCAGAACGATTACACTGTAATTCATACGTAAGGTCACAACTCTCACATTTTCATACCCGCATCGCTAATTAAAAGCTCAATTTACCAAGCCTAATTCAAGATTACAATACTGAGAAAAACAGACCACCGGGGAATAGAGGAAGAGCAACGAATGCGTAAGACAAATGTTGATTAGGCCAACTGTGCTAGTCATTGTTAGCGGGAGCTCTCTTCATTAGCAGACACCACAGGGCAAAAGATGATGAAACACAAGGCTGTCTATTTAACAGGCTATTTTTACCAGACCCCAGACCTAGTTTTTACTTTTGACATATTAAATCTGAACTTAGATTTGCATTGCAAACTTAGCTTTGCATTATACACGCAAATCTTAACCACAATATGATCGATTGTTGGCTGTTTGACCATTAGCTGCTGTCATCATCATCATCATCATCAGTTCATCAATCAGCTCCATTTATCTACTGCTGAGGTGTTTCAATCAGCCACCCAAGAAAACAAGTACAGCCCTTCACAGCTGTAAAAAATGAACAGGAGAACAATGATAAAATATTGCAAGCAGCCTAAAAAGTCAATAAAAAATAGGCTCAGACTTGTGTTGAACTGGGTGGGGTGTTGTTTGGTGTCAGATTTATGCTCTGAACACTGTGGGAGGCTGGAAAAGTCTGCCTCTGTAATTTCTGGTTAAAAAAATTACATGTATAATTAAACCTAACAGCGTTGCTATTCTGCGTCTCTGGTGCTGCGGTGAAGATAGAAATGCACTTTAGATTTTTAATTTTTAATTTTATTATGCTTTAATACTTTAAGGCAAAACTGAATTTTGTTTGTCAAATGATCCTTCAGAAATTATTTTAAATTAATATGCTGATTTACTGCTAAATAAACATTTCAGATATACAAAAACAGTTTGTATTCAATGTAAAAAAAAAAAAAATGTCTTTAAATAGAAAGGTCAAAAGATCTGCATTTAATTAAAACATTATTATTTTTATTTATTTATTGTGGTAGAATAAAAACAGCTTAATAATTAGGTTAGTCCAGATTAAAGGCAAAAATATAATTAAAATTGAGGAAAATACTGCGATGTGCTTTAAATATATCACCTAGAACAGTCTTTCCCAACCCTGTTCCTGGAGGCACACCAACACTACACATTTTCCAACTTTTCCTAATCAAACACACCTGATTCAACTCAGCTCATTAGTAGAGACTCCGCCACCAGAAATATATTGGTCAGATAAGGGAGACATCCAAAATGTGCTCTGTTGGTGTGCCTCCAGGAACAGGGTTGGGAAACACTGACCTAGACCTATTGAGTAGCAATAAAACAGTTTAGTTTAGGGAATAATGATCATGACCTTTCCATTTCACAACTAGAAAAAAATCAGCCTGTATAGCAATTTGCCAAGTGTAAATATACAGATAAGACTTATAATAAGGATGTTTGGGTCAGCAAACATTTAGGGGAGGAGATAGGTAGTGAAGATTAAAAGGTCTTTTACTGGGGTCGAAGGTTGGCACATTTTAATCTATTTACTGCTTGGATAGCAGGAGGGGCCCTGGACATTTGTATAAACAAATAGCACTATAAATAGAGTTTAGGCATTCCATATATGACCATGAGAGCCAGAAACTGCTGACTTGAATGCTGAGGAAAATAGCTGATCTGTAAAGTCCAAACTCAAAGAGCTTCCTGAGCCGTTTTAATAGGTTTCCACATCTATCAGACCTCCTTAAACCTTGTGAGCTGTTAATTTCATTGCTTAAGAGCATCTCTGAAGGCATTCACACATTAAGCCAAACCAGCATTCATCTGCTTCACTGCACAGTGAAGACGATAAAATAAACATCTGTCTGCGCTCCACACAGGCTGGGAAATCAGACCGGCCGGAGCAGATGTCTGGGGGGAAGGGGAACTGACTGAATGACTGAAGTATCATGGGAATCTCAATTGGCTGCATTAGAGTTCTCATATAACCAATTACAAAGGCAGTTTGTGAAAATCTCAACTTTCAGGTCATAATGTTATTTGGAAGAAATGCAATATGGGATTTAAAATAAAATTAAACATGTATACTGAAGGGATGTATATCTTAAAATAATATGGTCAACCAATGTTGTGATACTGAGGCTAAAGGATATACAGAAAAAGTTACAAAGGAGAAAAAATAAAGATTCTCACAGTAGATTTCAAAGAGAAATTATCTATAAGGTTTTCTGGTACTAAAATAATTCAGAATGAATTAGCCAACTAACAATCTTAAATAATATTGTATTGTCGCTGAGATACTATTATAGTTTTTATCATTTTTTTTTTTAATTACTTTTATATTTCTTTATTAAATACACATATATGTAAACCAAAAAATATATTTATCTATACAGTTTTTAAAGTTTATACAAAATTTTGGTTTCAGTTTCATTTAACAAATAAAACTTTTAGTAGCCTACTAGTTTTACCTGGCTATAATAACCACAGATTATTATTATTATTTTAATTATATATAAAACAGTCAGTCTTAAAGACAGTTCATCCATTATTTACTCACATTGGCGTTGTTCCAAATCTGACCTTCTTTTCCCCACTCAACACAAAAGACCATTCACTCATTGTTTGGCGTAAAATTACACCAGACGTAAAATTAAAGGTTACTGGGGCTTGAGAGAGAATAGTTGTGTTAACTAGCTATTTCTATCAATGTAAAAACTCTCTCACTTTTATACTGCGGCACCTGTTCAGGGACGCCACTTTTATGATACTTTTAGGGTGATTTGTTTACGTTTTGGAGCTTTACACCCCCAGTCCCCATCTGCGTTCAGTACATTAAAGCACCTCTAAAATTTACTTCATAATCTTCCTTTTTAAGAGAGTCAGGAATATGGGGTTAGAAATAACATGAGTGTAACTTAAACGCGTTTTTTTTCCTTTTAAGGTGGTCCCAGCTAACACGGAGCGTTCCATTAAAATGTACTTATTTTGAACGTCATTTTTTAGAATTCCACCTTTAACAGTAAACTAGCTGTCCGCGAACCGCTAAGCGGACTATCGTCCTCTCATCAGCACCCACGCTTCTTACCTCACCGCCGTGGCCGTCAAAAATGGCAAAAATTGAAGGGTGGCTCCTGTTCACCAAGTCGGTAAGCACCTCGAAGCGGTCCTCCATGTGGTCTCTGCGGCCCTGGATCGAGTACACCGCGACATTGTTGTTCTTAAACTCCCACGTCTTGGAGAACTCCGCGTCCAGCACGTCCAGCCCGCCGAGTCTGTCGTTCATCATCATCTCGGCCACTTTTCCCTTCACCATCTTCACGGCATCCCGGCTGGACTTGACGATGGTTTTCACCTCGTCCGTGTGGAAGAAGTAACTCCAAAGGGCCAAGCTTATACATAACAAAAACAAGGTCTCTGGCCTGAGCAAGAAATAACGCATGATGCGACCCAAAAGAGACAAAAGCGTCATTGTGTCTCCTATCATCACACGCCCGGGGACTGAAGTATGGGCTTCAAATTACTTCATTAGACCGATATGAAAGCCCATCTGTAGCCTGACGTGTTTGATCACCCCCTGATATCTCGAATGGCCGGTGGTTATGTTATTAGCCGCAGATTGAGCGAGTTTCCTGGCGCTTCCAGCTGCAGTCTGGCTCAAGCGCCCTACCGACGCGCCGCATATAACCGCGCAGATCCCATTACCCCCAACAACAGCGAACTTATTCCCTCCTGTAAAGACATCTGCGCCGCTAGCTCGCGCTTTCGACGAGTCTCTGCTTAAAAAACAGTTTGCTGTTTGCTCGCTCGCGCGCCACGGTGAGTTTTAACGCGCTAATTCGTCGATGCACATGCCGCCGCTGCTTGGCGTCCTCCGCGCGCTGCGTGCGTGACTGACTGCAGCGCCTGGTGGATCGGGGAAAATACACACTGCACACAAACTACAGAAACGACATCATATCGCTCCGTTAGCTTGACGTCAGACTACATTTCCGCTAATAGTTTTCTTTGTACTACCGATGCTGCAACGTGACGTACCAATCGATGCATCTGAAAGGCCGTGACGTCACACGTAGCCGTCCTCACGAGGAAAACAGAGCGCCACGCTGTTGACACTGGCCGCAGAGATGTACCTTGGTTTTATTGGGTAAATTTAATATGTACAATATCAGTCATATTGAATAAAATCAGATTTTGGTAGGTTTTTTGTTCATTGGGTTTGCCTGACTAATAGCAGACAAATTGATTACCTACTGTAATATTTTATTTATACTTTCTCTGGGTGTAATTATGTATAATTTTAATTATATGTAGAATTATTATGGTTGTCCGTTGCCTGCTGTAAATATGTAGGCTGTCTGGTAAAACGACATCTCAAAGCAACCAATCCAAAAGCAACAAAACATACATGTAGCTAATATTTAAAGCTGACAATAAATGCCAGGCATACAGCTAGCTTTCTAGTTAACCTAAAAGATATTTTGAACTCAACCCCCCCCCAATTATTAATTTGCCACACTATAAACACACAAAAAAGAATCAACTCGAAAATCTACTGCTTTATATTTAATACATGCTTTTCTAAGGCCTATACATTACCAACACGATCTAAACTATGCTGAAAACACCACTGAAAACACAAATGCATTCTACATTAATCATTATTTAAATAACAGTAATGTATAAATGTTAAAATATGAGTCAAATATAATACAACCGGCTTTTGTTGAACATTTACATTTCTCATTAATTGAAAATTACAGAGCTTTGGTCATGAAACTGAAATACCATTTTAGTAATTATTTAAAGATACTTTACCAGCATTCCATCTTACTTTTTGTAATAAAGTATTATCAAAAGTATATTATTAAAATAATATCTCTCCCACTTTTTACATTTTTGTGAGCTTCATATTTTCCTATATTAATAAACATAAAGGCCTGACATCAGATATCACATAAAACATAAAAGACATAATTGTCTTTGGTTCAATAAACAATTCCATAAAAAAAATGTTTTCAATATTATTTCATTATAAGCTTTACATTGGTTAAAATATGCCAACCATCCATTTAAAATTCTATTACGTTGATGAAAGATTGTGTTAAAAACCCCTTGACATTTGTAAAATGCAAATCACTGAAGAAAACCCTTTACAATTTTAAACCAGGTATTTTACTCCATGCCCCGACATGACGTTGCACAGGCTTGACAAGTGAAGGATCCATTTAGGGATGCCACAAGTAAACACACTGCCAGTAACACATAAACTGATGCAAAACCACAATGCAGAAAAAAGCTTCCAGAGGCTCAGTAATGGATGCACATCTTATTGATTTCATTTTCATCACAAGAAGTCCAATGGGATTTATTTTTGTGCTACTCCAGTACTGGAAGCTCAGTGAGGTGTAGAGGAATGGATCTTTTGGTTTGACTAATGGTTTCCATTTTGCCTACCTGGCAACAAGGGCATGTCAGGGCATTCGAGCCTCTTGAAGCTAATGCATATGGTCTGTGTAGCGGCAGCGAGAGGGTGGCTATACAGGCTCAGGTAACAGCCCACAGCCTCCCCTCACACCTCTCATCTCCCACTCCCAATGGTGCCCTTGTGTCCACAGAAACAGTGCTAGACGAGTCTAATGGGCGCTGTAAGTGGAGAGGGTAATGCCAGCTAAAACATATTGCTTTTTGTTTTAGTGCTGTTTTCTAAGGAAAGCTGCACTATGTTATTGTTCATAGTTGGAGATTTCAACAAACCTGTATTCATTTTCAGTGTCAGAGTCAGTGACAAAGATAAAAAGATACAGAAAACAATTACATTGCTTTAGTTGCTTCAAAAAACATTTTTCAAATATATATTTTTTAATGTAAAACTTTTTAAATTCATGAATAGAATTAAATGTCATCAATAAAATGTAAAGAAAATTAAAATAATAAAATAAATAATAAAAAAGCCACATTCTTAAAATTAACTAGCTAGGGCAAAAAGTCATTAACATGCATTGCCGAGGCCTCTATATCATCAAGATTTTACTTGCCACACACAATCATCTGCATGCCTTCTAAATTATCCATACATCATTTTTTAGAAAAAGCATATTAAAAATGTAAGCATCAAATTCAATTTTGAGTAATATTTATCTGTATATCTCTCAATCATTCGGTTTCAGTGCATGTACTGTAACTTAATGCTTACAAATGTCATGTGGTGTATCCAAGAAAACATTTATAACGTATTTTTCTTACACATTGAATAGATGCAAATATGTTTTTGAAGGTAAATCTTTTTCTATTCCCATCTACAACAATAATTTGTATTTATAATAAATAAATAAATAAATAAATGTTTTTATAGAAATTTTCCAACATTAACTAATCTTTGAAAGACTTTGAAGCAGTCACAAGGGTCAGGAGGTGTTTTTTGGCCTCATTTTTGGTTATTTTCTACAGGTACACATGATCTGATAAAACCCATCTGATAGTCCCATAGCCTTACACTGATGGTGATATTATACACTATAGTGACACTAGTAATGCCATGGCGTCAATTTTCTTCAGATAATATAAAAGTTTAGGTAATATGGAAGTTGTTGAAGGTGTATGCTCAGTTTAAAATGCCATAACCTCGCTCTGAGCACAGTCATGGTTTAACCACACAGAACTGATCTGAAAAACTGTGAGGTACGAGATGAACATCTCAACTCTGCTCTGTTACCCCCTGAGATATAAAAGTCACCAGTGCTGGATTTCCTGAAGGAGGGCTGCAGAATGACTGCCATGACTTTGTTTCATGGGCCAACGTCTCATTTGCTTTGATTATTTAACTTCCCTTTGAGCTTCCGCCAAATGGACCAGTTACACAGAATTCAGGCTACATTTCTGTAGAAGGCAGTTTTGACCTTAAGTTTCTTAGTTCAAATTTTGTACTTTTACACCGTTAGGAAGTAGACTGTGTGTCTGATGAAAGGGTTTGAAGGCGTCTAGGATACAAGACCATTGGCCCTCCAAGTGTTAGTGTTTTCTCCGCTGAGACCGCTCAAAAATCCCCCAAAAGTCTCTGCTTCACTTTGATCCTTGGGAAAATCATGACTTATTCGACCTTCGTTTAACATTGTGCAGCATGCAATTTTGCTACTAAAACTTTGTCAGAGAGCTTAAAAAAATACCATAGACGCAAGACATGAGATTCCTGTTTATTCATAGTCAATGTCAGGTATATGTGTATATGCAAGTAAACATCTGCATTTTAATTGTTATAACACGAGGGAAACAGATGTATGAGAATAAGAAGGACTGATATGTTAACTTTCTAAAGCCATCTCATTAGGCTTCTCCTCAGGTATCAAATCCGCAGGCCTGTGCCAAGTGTATGTCACCTGCCCATGCCGTAGAAAACGCTCTCATTGGCTGCACCGAGGGGCGACAGGGAGGCACAGGTAGTTAAAAGGTAGTGATCTGGATGCAGTTTTCTCTTAGAGAAGAGAACGGAGAGGCGGCACACAAGTCAACGACTAGGTAAGCACTAGCTGGGTTTTGATCTTCAGGATCTAGTTTATCAGCTTCCATTTGGAATCCTTCCAAGTGCATTTGTTCGGTGATTGTGCGCTGGTACTTGCACAATGCCCAATATTGTCCACCCGGTCATCCTGCTGATGGCCTTGCTGGTGATAACAGCAGGGAATCAAGCATCACTACCCAAGACCACACAGTGGCCACGACTGAAACCCACTAAGAAGCCTCCGCCTCGAGACGAAGGGGGTCCTCCACAGCCCCCCGGCCGTTTCGAGTCCCATCCCATTACCACCACTGTGAGCCCCACAGCCAGTGGCTTCACAGAGGAAGCCACGGACTCCACGATGGACTCCCACTCTACTTCCCCCACAGACAGCACCACCTACTCCAGTGATGCGTATTCTGCTGACTACCACACGGAGGCCATGGTTCCTCCCAGGGTTGGCCCGGGGAATTACACGCTGGACTACAACGAGTGCTTTTTCAACTTCTGTGAGTGCTGTCCACCAGAGAGAGGTCCTCCAGGACCGGTGGGAGAAAAGGGGTTGCCAGGTAAGAAGACCAGTTGTAGTCATTTAGTTGGTATCTATCTCAGTCAAATGGCTAATTAAACTTTGTCCTATATTTGTCATCTTGCAAGGTATTCCAGGAGAAAAGGGAGAGATGGGACCTTCTGGACCTCCAGGTCAGGATGGACTCGCTGGTGCTCCGGGGCCACATGGAGGAAAAGGTCTGTATGGTAATATCACATGTTTATATGTGTAGTAGCAAGTATTAGCAAGATATGTTTAAAACAGTTTAATAAGCAGGATGTTGATGCTAAATAAAACAGCAACTCTGAGCTACACAGAGGAACCCTGTATTTTTTAACAAACTGGTTGAGTGAACCATTCAATGGCTCATACAAAATATATTAAGTGTTTGTTTCTGAACTAATTATTTACTATGTCTAAAATGCCATACTGCAATAAAATGCAATACCAAAATGTATAAATTGGTACTGAGTGGTACTATCAGAATTTACTGGCTAAGTAAGAATTTAAAAATAAACTATGATTTGATATTTTCACAGTTAAACTAACTGGTTGAGTGAACCATTCAGTGACTTTATATACTTGTTTATGTCTGAATTAATTGGTGACTGTGTCTGAAATTGTCTGAACTTTGCGACCGGTAAAAACAATGTTTTTGTATAGTTTGAATGACCTAGCCAAACTACACACACCATGCTGTCTCGGTCATGTGACATATGGCGTCAGTTGCGTCGCTTCACTGCCCTTCACAAATCCTTCTAAACACTGTAAAAAAAAAAAGAAAAAAACTTTAAAGAAACTTTAAAGTTTAAGGCTACCAGTTTCAGCAGATTTTTGCGTTCTCTGGACTTATTTTTGTTACATTTTTAAAAGTTGAAAAAACTCAAAATCTTTCTTAAGCTGGTTACCTTAAAAGTTTAAGTTTGCTGAACTTTTTTTTGTTATACAGTGTAGGTCATCCATGTTTTTTTAGTCTATTACTTAATGAATACAACAAATTCAGATAAACTAATCTGACATGCTGTTTTTCACCTATTATACAGTAGGGCAGTAGGCACATTTAGATGCAGAGACAAATGTGTTTGAACAAATTGGTTAAAAGATTGTTTTGCAAGCAGTTGGTCCTGCTTAAAGACCTACATAAAGAGAAAGATTTTAGTAGTTAATGATATTATGTTACAATTGTAGGTTCTAAAGCTTCCATATAAAGAAGTGGAAAGGAATTTAGGCCAAACACTGTTTACACTAGGACCATATTTTTTTTCTTTCACAACTTCCACATACGGCGGTTAATCTATTCAAGCTTAAAAACAAAGGATTAGGGGCATTAAAACTCATCTGTTGATTTTGTATACAAATATCCTTGTTTTGCAAGAAGGACAAACATTGGAGAAGACCTTAACTTTATTTAAGGAGAATTAGTTTGTGTGTGTATTTTCAAGGCTTCAACTTCTGTGTCCTGACCAAAGAAAAAAAACCACGCCTAAATCAAACAGACTAAACTTTTCCCTTTCCTTTAGTGCTGCAAGCTCACACAAGTTGGCAAAACCTACAATTTGTCTTGAAACTGGTAATGCTAGTTCCCTGGGATTACAGAAAAAATTTGATCTCTGATTTTTCATTTTCATATCGCCACTGGACTAAATAAATCCATCAGTGTTCTTGTAAACCTCTGTGCATAAGGATGGAGATCTATTTTGATAAACAGTGTAATCAAAGTAGACGTGCAAATAATTTTTAGCTTGATGCCAAGTCATATTCATTTCTGACAAAACTAAGTGAAGATATGAGAACAAAATGCAAATGTATCCGGAGAGATCTTTCTTTGAGCACTGTGAGGCAAACAGCAGCTTGTTCCGTCTTAAACATTATACCATTAAACACAATGTTTCATTGTTGTGGTTACTTTACAGATAATGCTTGTAAGTTTTGTTAACAGACGTCCTTTCCTCCTTCAGGAGAGAAAGGTGATCCTGGAGTGAGTGGGCTACCCGGGATTCCTGGTGTCACTGGGAAACAAGGAGAGAAAGGTGCATTCATTTGTGATAAAAGCCCTAACCCAGTATTAGACTGACTTTATGTTAAGCTTGCTAATTCAAATGATAAAGTATATTTTCTGAAACTAAGCAGGATCAGAATTTAGTTAGTTATATATTATAAGAATTGCAAAAGAACTGGGACAGAGTTGAAATATTGTTAATATTTAGCGTTTTCATTATGTTAATTAATTTTTGATTTATTGTCATTTGCTTTGTTATGGTGAAGTTTTAATAAGTGTGATCATTTTAATTACTTGTAATTTCTTACAGGTACACCTAAACTAAGCAGTACTATTAGAATGTACTCCGCTATTCAAGTATAATAATTACATATGAACTGTGACAGGGTTGAAATAATACAGTTTTAGGGTTAGAAGTAATAAATAACTACTAAATTTAATGTTTCAACGATTTTTCCCCTTAAATTTGTACACATTTTGAGGTTCTAGAATTTGCTTTGTCCCTTAATTGTCTCCGACATGTCCAATACGCCTGTATAGGTCATTTGTAAATAGAGGTGAAATACGACTCATCAGAACATATACTACAGGTTGTAGAGCGATTTGCTATAAGACGAGATGTGATCATATGAACGTGGGTTCGAACCCAGAGAACGCATGTGCTAGAGAAACCCTATAAAACATAATTTTGCATTCTTTTTGTAACAGGGAGGTTTAGGGTGGGTTAGGTGTGGCCATTTGAAAAATGACACCTACTAAAATATGTTAGCAGTGAGATCAGTGTGAAAACTCCACAGACTGCATTTAAACAAAACACGCATTTGGTTGGTAATGACAGTTATACATCATGTCATGATGACAAAATATGACATTGTCATTATTTTTGTGCCAGCTTGAGGGCGCTTACCTTTAAAACGTAAAGATAGGTTGTAATAAGGTACTTGCACAAATGACCTATAGGGTCGTTTTTTGTTGGAGGACAGTCGCCTTGTTATTCTACCAAGTTAAATATGTGATATACATATATAACTTTTATCTGTTCCTCACTTTCTGTTAAACCCTATTATGATGTGACTATTTCCCCCCTTTTCAAATGAATAGTTAGATTTTTTTGCCTTTCTAATTACATGATTCAACTTTCTTAAACGATCTTTAAGTATGTTGTTATTTATCTACACTGTTCCGTACCTACACTGACCTCATCTAGCTCAATGGTTCAGCTCTGTTATAGCTAATATTTAATAAGGGTGATGACCTTTTTGAAATTATATGTCATTTCTAAAACTGAGTGATATCAGATTATACTCAGCTATTTAAGTATGTGGATTATAGTCTGTGATGGGGTTGAAATAATGTAGGGTTAGAGGTAGATAACTTATAGTATTTATTTTACCATGTTTAATTATGAAGATTCTTTTTACAGGCTCTACATATTTTTGGGAATCTTGTTCTTTACTTTCTATTCAACCCTGTTATGCAACTGTTCCTCCCTTTTATAAAGATAGTTTGATTTTTTTCCCACAACATATGAATTATATGAAAGTCTAAGGCTAATGGTAAATGAAGAAACTTTTTGAGCAATGTTGCCGGTCAAATTTTATTAATATTGCTATCAACTGGCAACCAGGTGAGACACCGCTGATGTACTGAAGTGTTCAGCAGTATCTTTTAAAAGCATTATACAGTAACAGTTTCCTGCGAATGGGCCTTTTATTTAAAATTCCACTTGATGTTAATGTGTGCAGGTGAAATGGGCCTCAAAGGAGACAAAGGAGATACAGGTTTAACCGGGCTGAAAGGAGATCCAGGGGACAGGGGAGAGCCCGGCTGGAATGGAACAAAGGGAGAAGCGGGCGAGCCTGGAATACAAGGACCAGCTGGCCCCCCCGGACCAGATGGAATCAAGGGGGAGAAGGGTGACAAAGGAGACTGTCCATTTGGAGAGAAAGGACAGAAAGGCAGTATTGGGGAGCCAGGGCTTCAAGGGCCGAAAGGAGACATGGGTGTGCCAGGTCTGAATGGCACAGATGGGCTTCCTGGGGCTAAGGGTCCGAAGGGAGACCCAGGACTCCCAGGTAAACAGGGAGAGCCTGGTCCTCCAGGACCTCATGGACCACCAGGGCAGAGGGGCATGCCAGGGATGAAAGGCACACGAGGCCTGAAGGGAGCACGAGGTGTTAGGGGATTCAAGGGCCTTAAGGGTGAACCTGCTTTTCAGAAGCGTTCAGCCTTCAGTGTTGGTCTCTTTCCCAGCCGATCGTTCCCACCTCCAGGACTGCCGATCAAGTTTGACAAAGTCATTTACAACGAGGAGGGTCACTGGGACCCCCACGCCAGTAAGTTCAACTGCACTCATGGGGGAGTTTACGTCTTTTCCTACTACATAACAGTGCGTAATCGCCCCTTGCGTGCAGCCCTGGTGGTGAACGGCATTCGCAAACTGCGAACTCGCGACTCTCTTTACGGCCAGGACATTGACCAGGCCTCCAACATGGCAGTGCTGCGTCTATCATCTGGAGACCAGGTCTGGCTGGAGACTCTGCGGGACTGGAACGGTGTTTATTCTAGCAGCGAGGACGACAGCACGTTCTCTGGATTCCTGCTCTATGCTGATGCCACCAAGGACTGACGGCCAGGAACCGCATGGACTTCTCGATGAACCATTTTAGACCAGTACTTCATTTTGTAGGGGTGAAGCAAAAGCTATCTTTTTTTACCTAAATTACTTGAGATCTGAAATTAGATCATCTACTAACAGTAACTGTACAGCCACCAATTATTACACTACCTGTTTCATGGCCAGGACTTTTTTTATAAGCTGATCATTTGTGGCAGCTATTTTGTAGCTCTTTACATATTTATACAAAGTAGCTAGCAGCTTATGCAATAAATTGATTTAATTCTGTCTTGCTTTCTTAACCATGCTGTGATTATTTTATGCAATATTAACTTCATTTATATAAATGCAAGATTTAACCTTTTTTAACATTTAGCCCAGGGTTTTCCCCCCCGCATAAATAATCATCCATGCATATCCTTAAAATATACTGTAAGTCTGTGAGTCTGAAAAATTACAGTGATTACCTATACAATTTAATCATATTTACATATTTATAATTCAGATGGTATTGCAGAGAGGACTTTCTGATTATACAAAAGAATTTTTGAGAAAAATTTTTGACAAAAGATTTTTTTTTTTACCATTTTCCAAAGAAATCTTTAAGCAGAATGAAATACTATTCAAACTCACAGAATTTCTGACTTAAGATATACTGACTCAGCAAAGAGGAACTGTGCATCAAGTCAGAGACTCAGAAACAAATAGATGCTGTGATGTGGTCTCTGAAGTACAGGTTTAAAGGTATTACCAAAGAACTGGATCAGTGCCACTCTGACTGTATGTCATACGCTTTACTGTGAAACCACAATTTACTACATTATTTGCATTATCTGCCCAATCAGAAGCCGGATTAATTAAAGTTGATGTTTAAAGATTAAATAAATACAAAAAAGGGAAATGGAAAACAGGTTGAAGGGTTAGACTAGAAACATTTTAATTTCTTATTTAGTTCAGTGAGGAAAATAAAACAACGAAATACTGAAAATTACATGAAAACAATAAACAGCAACAAGCTATAACTGTCCTTTATATGCCTTACTCAGCAGGTACTAATGCATATAACATTTATATAAAACTTAAAAACTATTATTTTAGAAAAAATGTAAGCACAGGCCAAAAAAAAAGCTGCAAATTTTGGTTTGTTTTATGTAAAAAAATGAATTATAAATGTACATTTAAGGATCTTAGAAAGCCAGTGAACTTGTGTGCAACAGAACTGTGAAGTGCAGCTGTCAGCTGTAAGTACTCTGCCTGACACACATAAGCTGATGTTCAGTGGAAGGCAGCTTTATTCTGGGTTCAGGGAAGAGCAGACTGGCTGCGGTCAGGGTCATTCAGACGGAGGATGCGGATCAGGTTATTGACTGGCAGAGAACTGGGACACAGAAAGAACAGAACATTACGTTTTTCCAAGGACTAACAATTTTCACAAATCATGTCTTGTAGTCTAACTACATTGCCCTTTGTAAGTACTAGCATAGTAATGACAAATTTACTTTGTTTGCTGTGAAAAGACACAGTATGTGCAAATCAGTGGCAACTTCAAGGGAAGCTCAGCTTCCCCTATAATGTCACAAAATTAATGTTCAAATGATGTACTATTGTATTAACATTTTATTGACTAAAAATGCGTTAGAAAACATTAATCTCAAAGACGAGTTCAGAATCAGTTAGACATAGCAGGTCGGCTGACTTGATTTTCTTCTCAGACATTCCCGTAGCGTCACAGTGCATTTCCCCGTTGAAGCCCAGCGTCCATTGACTTCAATGCGGCTGCTTTGAACGTTTTTTTCAGTGCTTTGAAACTAGACGGTCATTGGATAAACGCTGCGATTATGTCCCGCCCACGGACGCGTCTCTGGGGGTGAATGAGGAGCAAATGAGGAGTGGGCTGGCCTGGACTCCGAGCTTCTGCTTGATGATTGGAGGGTCCCATCAGTCCCATCGTGGATTTCTCAAGTTCAGTCGAAATAAAAACTGCTGCAACCTATTTCTTTATATTTGCATGGCGAAATTGCTTGATTTTCCTCATACATTTCACACAATTACACACCACATTCCTTGTTTCACTTTTACAGAGTTTAATATATTTTTTAGATCGTTCATTCAGTCACTGGAAAAGACGCCTAGTTGGTACGACAGGGTCACAGACCATCACAGAACGTAGGGCAGAATTTACTTTTAAATAAATAGACAACTTTATGATGTAGGCCGAAAATGAGCTTCCCATATTTGACAGACCAGTAGCCGCCACTGGTGCAAATTTAATTAACACATGAATATGAGACAAAAGTACCCAATGTTTCAACACATAAATGTCTTGCTGAATAAAAAGGACAGCACCTTTTAGCACTTTCATCTAACTACCTAATGTTAGCATAAATATTGGGACGGTTGATCTAAAGGCAGATAAAAAAATTAAAAGCTATTGTCTCTATAAAGACTCTATAAAGTCTTACTGATATGGAGAGAGTCTCATTCTTATGGTCAAAGGTAATTTTCCCTATGTATCCTCTCTGAGACAGCATGGAGTCAAAGTAGTACTTGCAGCGTAAAGAAAGATACCTGGAAACACACAGAAACACAACCTACATCATCATCATCACCCTAAAATATGCACTAAAATGGACAAGCACTTTGATATGTCCCACCTTTGCTGCTTTAAGCAAAACACTAGCACAGGCTAACCCACTGTTAAACTTATTTTACTGCACTATTCCCCATTTTCCCAGACCTAGACTAAAACGTAAATTTGAGCTGTTCCATTGAAAGAAACTTGCACTGACTGATCTTAAAATATATCAGTGCCTTTGTTTTGTCTCAGAAAGCATACTAGTTGAACTATGGCCCAATCCTGGCTTAGTCTAAGCCCTGTCTATGAAACAGAGCCTTTATCTTTGTGTATTTGAGTTTTTTTTCTGGCTGTAAGGCAGGATGTTTTATGTACTCTGCAGGATGTTTTTATTCAGTTAGAGCTGTGTTGCACACTGCATGAAAGCTCATTTTCAGACATCAACAATGTAAAATGTCAAAAAGAGACGAATGAAGGCTGTTTCATTTGTGACCCCTAATTTGGTGGTCTGAAGTTCAGACACATTTGAAACATTTTAAATCAGTCAGGAGGAATCAGACGAGAGCCTCTAAAGAAACTTGCAGTCTCAGTTCAGCGTAGACATTGTGTTTGGTGTTTATGAAAGCCTTCAGACCTTCAGAAGTTTTCCTTCGCCTCGTGGAACAGCCTAGAAGATTCAATAACCAACAACGTCACCATCATATCATCATAACATTTATATGCACGTCACCTGCATGATAAACAATGCAAATACGCTTTATAGACGCAAGGAGAAAATAACTGCACAATATTTATTGTTGGTCCTGCTGTGTGTTGATCTTGTGTCTGAGGCGGCTGTCCAAACTCTTTGCTGTTCTCCTCACAACCAATGAACAATGGAAGTCGGTCAAAAACAGGTTCAGTCAGACAAACGCAAATCTTTTCTCATCTAATGGATCAGATCAGTGTATGATGTCAGGGTTTGGTCAAACCTATGACAAAATTTATGCCATGTATTAATTAAGGATTTATTGACCTTTTTTTTTATTTCAAAATGTACAGGAATATGTGTACCTTTTAGATATAGTTATTTCATTTAATCACTATACAATGTATTACAAATTTCTCAATTCAGTTTTAGTTTGGTTCTAGTTTGTATTTATTATATATATTTGCAACACAACATATTGATTAAACAGTAAATTTTATATTAAAATAAATTATAAGTAAATAAGTAAATAAGTAAATTCAATGTTAAATTGAATCAAATTGGTAGTCGAATCGAATCGTACGCTTGTGAATGAGAATTTAATCCTCTTTATTTAAATTTAATTTTCCTCTCGACACGCACTTATGCGGCTGCTGAGCTCCTTCAGTTCCTCTTCCTGTGCACAGACCCTTAATTAGACACAGAAACCCACCGAGACATTTATCTTTATTATGAGTGAATTTGTTTGTTACCAAAGCTTTAGAAAAGTAGAAAAAAAAATGAACAGGTTATATTAGCATGATGCCGCTTCCCAGCGCTATGACACCAAAACTATTAAAACACATAAAAAAACAAGGAATTTGTTGTATCCGGTGGAGACATAAATACTGATTATCATGACTTATATGGTCTTTTTACTTTTGCATTGCGCCTCGTAAACATAACATTATGTCTGCATTTATGCTTGGAGAAACGACAAACAACAAGCAATACTCGACACTGCTCAAAACTCATGTTTTTTTAAATAAAAAAAGTAACTTACTAACAGGTTATGAGTCAGAAGCACCAGACAGTTCTTGCAGAGGTAAAATTTTTGCCTCACTTTATAGTCTCTGTGCTCAGCGATAGTAGACTACTCTCCAGGTTTTGTGAGTATGTCCTCCGTAAATGATCTGAACACACACTAATATTTATGGTGAACTGTTCTGGAACAGTGTTGTGAATACAACTTAACACTGATTTCTAGTTGTGTCCTCTTCTGAAAGCACAAACAAAGTTTCACTTTCACAATGCAACATAGCGCCTCCAGAACATGGCGCCCGCAGCAACACAACAGCGAGGAAAATAGCTCCGCCTTCTTTCTTGTTTGAAAATGTTTGTCTGTGACGTAGAAAAGTGGGGGTTGTTCAAATTTAATGCATTTAATTTATTAAATCACAGCGTTTGTGCAGTCACAATTTACAGTATACTTAATTAAGTGGGTTAATATATTATGCCGCATTTGAAAACTGCATAATATATTAATAATGTGTTTAATAATGTGTAATGTGGAAGTTTCTCTTCCATGGAATGCACCTCTTCCGGTATACTGCTTTTTAGCTGACGTGGCCAAAATGAATTCTGGGATTTAAAAAAATAAAATATTCAACAAATTGTGGACGGCCTGTGTATAGAGAAGACTTTTACCAACAACTGTACTAACCTCACTTTACCCAGTCTGTCTTTAGCTAGTAGTTGTTCCAGCTCAGCCTGAATGTGATTCATCTTCTCCGCACGAGCATGAATGTCAGCTGAATTCGTCTGACTTATGCTGGAAAGAGGATGGATGATAAAGTAACTGCTGGATAATGTTACGTAACGTTGTTTCCTTTCTGTACACTTCTGAAGTACCTGTGTTTGAGTTCTCGGATCCGCTTGTTAAGCTGATCTTTATCTTTTTCAAGGTCTCTCAAATTAGTCTTTTTACGATGAAGACCAGCCTAAAAGAGGAGAAATAAATAACAAAAATCACTAAGAACTGAGCTCATACGGTTTCGTTTCCCCTTCTTGTGATGTTGTGATTGTGCACCTCTGCAGCTTTGAGATTTCAGTGTCTCAATATCCTGCTGGCCTCCTGAACTTTACCCTACAAACATTGCACATTACTCTGAATCAAACACAATTAGTATTTTCTTCAATTAAGTATCTAGGGCTGCTAAAAGATGGCAGTATGAAAGTTACAATATTAATGCTGTTATCAAAGTCGTGATTTACAGAGGCTAAGAGCAACTTTAGTTCACAAACTCTTAGCAAATGACCTTCCATTGCAATTCTTCTGTTCTAATCTATGCCATCATGTCTTCACACTTTCCATGAGCCCATTAATGTCCATAAGCTGTATAACTACAGCTGTTTATCTGCGCGTTTCTGAATCTGTATCTATACTGTGGAATAAGGCCATAAAAAAAGGTCAACATTGAACTTATATTTGAATTTAAAAGTCATAATTTCAGTAAGGGGGGAAAAAGCTTTTGGCTTCTCTCCTGAGTTCACAAGAGGGCGCATTGAGGGGTGCATCAAAATATTATTAATGCATGTTTATTCAAAATAACAAGACAATCTTTAAAAAAATGCATAATGTTTAAAATGTTTATAGACCATATATAACTAACTAATTTGCTTAAAACAGCATCACATATGTATGTATAGTTTAATGCAAAGGACTGAAAATAAATCCCAAACCTTTAAATTTAAAAACATGAAAGCAGTTGAATAGGGAAAAACTGCCATAAAGCCTCCAGACATGTTTTTAAAAGTTGAACATACATTCATTATACATGGCTTTCTAAACATGCAGCTCTCTTGCACGAGGCGTGAGTGTAGTGGAGATAAATGTGTGTCAAGAAAATGTGATAAATATGCATTCTGTGTGAATGGCTTAGTTTCAGTTTTGCCATAAACAATATAATCTCTGCATGAATTGTTTGAATGAACAGCACTGCATCTACTGGGTTCAACTGGATAAGCTATGGAAAACATTCAAATACAACAACACTTACAACAACATCGCTTCCTGTGTGCCACTGAGAAGGCTGCCAGACACACCCAAAATTCATCATTTTTGCATTTGAACATGGAATTTTATTTTAAATTGGATGAATATTTTAAATATATTTTTTTAACAGCCCTACTGTGAAATAAATAATTTTTGCTAAACGTGACACTAAACTGTGAGGAAAAAATATATAATTATATATAAATTATAAAATATATATATAAATATTATAAATATATATTATAAATATAACTGATCAGTCTCATTCTGGCCAAAAAATCCTACTAAGACAAAAAAAGCTGAAATCTGGCCCAAACTCTCCTGAACACTTCATGAACACTAGAGGATACCAGATCACAGCAACTTATATTATTATAATATTATATTATATTATATACAGATAATATTCAGTCACCTCCCACTCCTCCACCTTCTGGTCATATTTGACAGTGGCCCTCTCTTCAGCTGTGATTC
>JAUYWG010000032.1:3067710-3093914 GCA_034779775.1 Enteromius afrohamiltoni
TGTATAAATAACTTTTTTTTTAATCAAATACTCACAGTTAAATGAAATATCTTTAATTATCTAGAAGTGCTGGTTGGCATTTAATAAATCCTTTTCCATGAAAGTAAAAGAACTCAGATTAGGAACAATAATAATAGGTAACAATAGGTAAATGGTGAAAAAGAAATTAATTTTAAGGTGAACTACCCCTTTAAGTGCAACAAAGTCAAAATTTCTCATAAGTCATATTTTGCATAATATAACATCTGATGTATTGATCCAGTAAACTCTTTGCAAATGTGTAAACACATGCTAAAAACTTTCATTTTAATGTTGTTATTGTTGATGTTGCAAGCTTTTTTTTGCTTTATGTACAGTAAATGAGTGGAAATAAAACACAAAATGATGTAAATAATATATTAAATACATGTAAAATAAAAAATATAGTAAATAGTATATTTAAATGTGCAAATAAAAGATTCAGTAACTGCTTCTAAAATTAGCCAGGGACAATAAATGCATTTTAATACTCAGTACTCAAATTTCATATTCAATTATTTTATTAAAATATTATTAAAACATATTTATAATTAAATATTTTTTATTTCATTGTGTTTTATATATATATATATATATACACACACACACACTTATTTGCTTGTATATTGTTAATTATTCTAATTCTAATAATAACAATAATAAACTTTATATAACTTATATATAATACGTATATGAGTAAATATAACTTTTTCCTGGAGAGATACTAAGGATCAATCTACAAAATTTCAAGATCATGTTATATATCTAAAGCATGGATGTCACAAAGAGCTCATTGATGTAAATCACAAATATTTCTCTTAAACACTGAATAATGTTTGAATAAGTTCTTGTGCTCAGACAGTAAGCAGTGCTTCTGGTGCTGAAGTTGAACTTGCCCACAATCATCTGGTGCCGCCTGTCCCAGAGCCGGTTGGTACCACAGCAACACCTGTCTGTGATGGTCCAGGTGGGTCTCCATTAGGTCATCACCACATATATCCACAATATTGAAATCACAGAATGGAAATCCTGCCATAACCAAATAGCGTGTGGTTGAAATAGACCTAAATTGAAGTATTTGCTTATTATTTACGATCTAATCCTTTCCCCAGAATACCAGTGCACCTCCTTTTTAATTTTCCGTCATTTCCCATGATCGAAGCGTCACAAATTAGCATATCTCAAATATCACAATTGCAACAAAACTGGATGCCTGAGAAGCGCTTACATAGATAGAAACACTAGATAGAAAACACTAAACCATGAAGCCTCTGCAAACAAATAATAATGGAGCTTTTCTCAGAAGTCAGCCATTTTTGTAGTGATTTGTAACTGGTTTTTAAAGGTGATTTTAGTGAATGTACTTTACGAAGTCAGTTCTCAACAAGTTCACACAGGTGTGCTACAGCCACGATCCACTTCAATTCATTTAATGCTTAGTAATGCAGAAGTGTGCTTGTTCTGCTTTTGACGTTGACATTCGCATATTTAGTTTTTTTCTGTGGCTTACGTGTCCATCAACTTCTCCAATTGTCATCTTAGTGTGTTTCTGTCTAGTTCACAAGATACTGAGCTGAGCTTTTGAATACGAGATCAGGGGTTAAAGAGTCCATGAGTCCTTTCTATTGGAAATTTGGAGTTATGGTTTTGGGCGGCCAGTGGAAAAGTGGTATTTAAACTTCCTACCGCAGGTTATGGTGGAATTCATGCTCTCTCAGAAATAAAGGTGAAAGCTGTCACTGGGGCGGTACCTTTTCAAAAGGTACATTTTTGTCCTTAAAGGGTACATTTTGGTACCTTAAATGTACATATTAGTACTTAAAGTGCACATATTTAAACCTAATAGGTACAAAAGTGTACCTTTTGAAAGGGTACCACCCCAGTGACAGCTTCTGTATACCTTTATTTCTGAGAGTGTGGGTAATACGCTAACACCTGACTGGATATAATACAGCCTAAATTGACCACTTTTTCTAATTTTGGACGTAATGAAGAACCACAAGTGCAAACAAATCACCTTTATCTGTCATCGGTGAAAAAAAAAAAAAAGTTTCTACATGATCCCCTTTGAGCTCTCCTTTAGCATCGTCTCAGTCTGTCAGTGCATGTAAATCTCCAGAAGCAATGGAAAATCCTCTGCCAGATTTGCATGCATAATGACTTACACATGGCCAGGAGAATTTGGTTTCCAAAAAAGCTGGCAAGGATGAGGACACACTCACCTGTGCTGACTCCTGAAATCAGAGTTATTCGTTCACTGAGACACACAACAACATGCGCTTTTTTATCTCTCTTTGCTTTGTATTCAGTTCATCTATGCTTCTTAGCACTCTGTTCTGATTCATCCACAAAAACATCGTAAGGAGGGATACGCACAGTTTCAGAAAATTGTAACAACATTAATAATTCATATTTTCATATTTCCAGACGGGGTGGAATTGTCTGTAATGCATCATTACGGTCACACCGGGCTGTGAAGGGAAGGCAGTCTTGCTGGAGACTGACTCATTTGTCTGTGTAATTTGTTTGTAGCACCTGTGCTAGCTCGTGTGTATGTGTGTGTGTGTGTGTGTGACGTCTGTGTGTTTGTTGTGTTCGACAGGGTCAGCAAGATCAGGCATTCCCTTTGTCAGGCTTGAAAACGAGACGTTTAGTAATCAAGGATGCATTAAATGAATCAAACACTAGAGGCATGTTACAACAAATTTCTATATCATATAAATATTTTTTTCTATTAATCAGTGATAAAAAATATAATGTTTCTATAAAAAGCACATAACTGTTTTCAGCTTTGATTATAATGTTTCTTTCAGTAATTCAGTATATTGAAATGATTTCTGAAGGATTATGAGACTGAAGGCTGGAGTAAATTACTTATTGTAATACAATTTCTCTGCTTTTACTGTATTACTGTAAATATATGTATATGACTCAATGCAACCCTGGGTAAGAGACTACTTTCAAAACCATGAGAAAAATTCTACTCCCCATAAACTTGTATGTAAACTATGTATATATAAATAGGTGAATGTTAGTTGTATAGTTGTAAGTAGTATAATGACATTATAATCATATATATATATATATAATCACCCTCAAGTAGTTTCAAACGTGTATGATTTCAAAAAATAAGATATCTTGAAGAATGTTGATAGCTCAGCAGCTGACGGTAGCCACTTTCTTTTTTCCTCAATACTATGGAAGTCAGTGGCTATTTGTTTGTTTAAAAACTGATTGGCTACCTACATTCTTCAAAATATCATCTTTTTTGTTCAGCTGAAAGAAAATCATACAGGTTTGGAACTTGAAGGTGAGTAAATCACACACACACACACACACACACACACACACACACACACACACTAACAATGACTTATTTATATACAGTACAGTATACACAAGTTTGTCAAAGTAATCTCTTAACCAGGGTTCCGTTAATTAATTGACATATATTTGCAGAAATACAGTAATATTACAAACAGTTTTCTATTTTAATATATTTTAAGTTGTATTTTATTCCTGTGTTGCACAGCCATCATTATCCAGCTCAAGTAGTATCTGTGTAATCAAATGGATGATTATCGCTGGAAAAAAAGTGTCCCCAACTGAGCAAGCCAGAGGCGACAGCAGCAAGGAACCAAAACTCCATCTGTGACAGAATAGAGGAAAGAAACCTTGGGAGAAACCAGGCTCAGGTGGAGGCCAGACGAAACCAGCAGTTCAATATCAACCACAGCAAAGTCAGATGCTGTAAAGGACTCATTTGATTTGCGTGGTCTTGATTGGGGAATGTCTAAATGTACAAACTCCATAATCCAGCAGGGGGAGCTGTGGTTCCTAAATGAACTTCCTCTCACCTCTGCTCCTCCTGGCCTGCTGCACACTAAACATCCACGTGCAAAACACCCCCACCACTCTTATAAGCATCAACAGGGATGCATTTGTGTTATCCGTGTCGAATCTTCTCATGCCGCCGTGCCGTCTGTTGGGTTATGGTGACACAAACATATCCTTCAACTCCTTGTGTTGTTTTTCTGTGAGTGTCAGCTAAAAGATATCATTAACTAACTATATTCTGCTGCATGGCTAAATAATAGCGGCGTGGAGAGATGATGTGCTGTAAGGGTTTATTAGTCCGCTCTGGGATGACAGGAAAAACACCCATAATCCTTTCCACATTTTGTCGTTTGTGTAGCTTAGCAAGATGATGGTGGTTTATATGTCATTTAGAGGAGTAAATACTTTTGCTTTCATTTCCCAAATCAGAGAGGATATTTCAAATAAGAGTCATTTATTCAAATCATATCATTTTATTCCAGGTACTGCTGAATCCCATTCTCTCCAAAAATGAAAAATCTGTTATTTATTATATATATGTAAATCAGTGGGCTCCAAACAATTCTGGACCTCACTGAAATTCATTGTTTGAGCAAAAACATTCTTCTAAATATCTTCTGTGTTTCGCAAAAGTAAGTCATACTTGTTTGGTATGACATTAGGGTTAACTGCATTTTCATTTTTGGGGAACTATGCCTTTAAGAGTAGCTTCTCTTTCCTGTCAGGGTCAAATGCTTTTGCAGAAACATCTGGTGTATCTCAGAGTAGCACTGTGGGGTGTTAAACACAACAACACATTTGATCATGTCACCCTAATACGTGTCTGTATTACAATCTCCTACAACAAGAGTTACACCACAGAAGAATTTGTTTCCATCTGGTCACATAGGGCAGATGTCCATTACCTTACAGTATAAGACGTCTTCTGTACATTCAGAGCTATAATGAGTCTTCTGTGTTTGTAATGTAACACTTTCTGCTCGATCTCACACAGCTCATGAAACAGTTCATTAGTCAACATCCATTTATGATTCATGAAGCTTCGGTCACTTCACTTTAATAGCTATTAAAATAATCGTTCTACCAAGATGCTTGATTTTAGGGCTAATTATTAGCATTATGGTTTGATGGTGTTAGTCTCATTAACTTTAAGATTGATAACGCTTAAAGGGCTTCTTAAAGATTTATGGACTGCATCCTTGAGCTTCTAATGGGGGAAATTTGGGAAATTTACATCCCTACATAAGCAAAGTAAATAAGTCGAAATGGCCTTGTTACTTGTTGCATCTACTTACTATTGTAGTAATGGTTAATTATAAATGATATCAATAAAAACCAAACCCTAATTCTAATTATATGTGTTCAATGGAGTGCCTGCTCACTTTTTTAGTGGCGCTGGTTCCAGAAGTATTTTTTCCATTCATTTTTAAGGATTAAAAACAACTTGTTAACGTGCTATAGCTAAGCCATGAATTGCATCATTTCAAACTTTTATTAGGAACATAAAAGTATATGAATATTAGACAAAAGCACAAAGACAGTAGATTGTGTAGGCTAACCGATTTAGTGAGGGAAAGAACTGCAATCAAATTAAATACAATGGGGAAATAAAAAACATCCATTTAAAAAAGCTTTTTGTATATACTGTATAGACACACCGTATTTTAAGTTTCTTGCAAAATAAGCATACATATGCTTTTATAGGATTGGGTGGAGCTCTGTGCTTAATTTGCACTTTGCTAGTCTCTGATTGGTGGAACTTTCTTTACAGCATCATGAGTAATGTAGCTTTTTTGGCAACAATGATTTTGCCATTTTTTAAAACAATTATACACTGTTTAAAAAAAATAAAGAGTACTCTTAAACAACACAATGTAACTCCAAGTCAGTCATACTTCTGGAGTTTGGAAATGCCATGGAGAACGTTCTGCTGCCTGCAACATCCTTCAGCAAGACCGGTTTGGCAATGGTCAGTAATGTTGTGTGGAGGCATTTCTTTGGAGGGCCAGGGGTAGCCTGACTGTGAGAACATAGAGTGTGTCAGCAGTTCTTGCAAGACAAAGGCATTGATGCTATGGACTGGCTACTTTCCCCAGACCTGAATCCAATCGAGCACATCTGGGACATCATGTCTCGCTCCATCCACCGACGGCACGTTGCACCACAGACTGTCCAGGACTCTGTGTATGCTTTAGTCCGATCTGGGAGAAGATCCCACAGGAGACCATCCTCCACCTCATCAGGAGCATGCTTAGGTGTTGTAGGGAGGTCATTTAGGCACGTGGAGGCCACACACACACTACTGAGCCTCATTTTGACTTGTTTTACGGACATTACATCAAAGTTGGATCAGCCTGTAGTGTGTTTGGAGTGTGACTCCAAATCCAGACCTCCATGGGTTAATGAATTTTTGTGTGATTTTGTTGTCAGCACATTCAGCTGTGTAAAGAACAAAGTATTTAATAAGAATATTCATTCATTCAGATCTAGGATGTGTTATTTTAGTGTTCCCTTTATTTTTTTGAGCAGTGTATGAAGCATCATCTAAAATAATGCAAACTGATGGCTTTAACAAAAGCATATACCATGAATTAACAACCTCTGGGATCACAGTAGATCTGTCTTTAAAGGTTTGTAAGTTATCATTAAAAATCCATTTCCCTATAAAGAAAACGAATGACATTTTTATTTCCGGGAACCCAACCGTTGCACTCAATTATTGTTACTCAGTACTTAAAGATTTAATTATACACAGATATCGTAAAGTTTAACCATGTTGAATTTATATAAAATCACCACCTTGGCAAATAGTTACTATTTCCTGCAAGATGGGGTTGGTAGTATTTGACCTCAGCATTCACCTTTTACTTCAGACCATGATGCGCTGATTTAAACTTTATGGAGCAATATTATTCTGCAGACTCATGCTGCACACAGAAACTGAGTAAAATGTTGGATATAAATTTTTTTTTTTCTTTCTCTGACTGTGTTCTGCTTGGTGGCACCCAAAGTTAGACATTATGCATTCCAGTAGCCTGTCTGTGCATGCATAATTGATGTCTGCTATGAGACACAAGCAGTCTGGTTTGATAGGATGACAGTGGATCAGACGTGGGTCTTGCTGAAGACAGCTGGAAGCCTGACATGAGCTCTAATGATTCACATCAGGAGGTAGATGCGGCCATTTCTGAGAAAATTATTTGTGGGGAAAAAAAAGAAATACATCACTGGGATGAAATCTCGACATATTGCAAACACTGAGTACCTGTTAGCCATGTTTGCATAGCAAACTAGTGTCAGCCTTAAGCGGTGCACCTGCAGACCTCCCACAGTCTGTCTGCTGACTGCACGCTGAACAACTGCAAGCTCCAAACTGATTTTGTTTTTTGTTCCAAGTGGGCAGTTCTTTTCTAATATGTGCTATGTTGCAGAGATGATGTAATATTGTAGGCCAGAAAGCTGGAAATGACTTAGCATTTTAGATCTTGGGGTTTTGGTTAAATGCTTGAAATAACGTCTGTGGTTAACACAACTCAAGATATTTTCCTGTTTTTTGTATGATGTATATATAACTTTTACCAAAAAGTAGTATATTTCAAGTTTATTTTTATTATACTTTATACAAATATCAGTGTACAAGTAGTATATGTTTAAGTGTACAATATTTCAGTACTCATTGGGACTAAATTGTCCCTTTTTCTAGTATATAAAAGTATACTTTCAGGCATACTTTAAGTATAACAGCATTTGGATTTCAGTAGTGTTGCTGTTTATGGAGGCAAAGATATATTTTTTTCAAAAATATCTTAATTTGAGTTCCGAAGATGAACAAAGGTCTTATTGGTTTGGAACGACATGAAGGTGAGTTATTATTGACAGAATTTACTTTTTTCCCCCATTTAACATTTTATTTCATAATGTTATAGTTTGAACGCTGTTTTATGTCTTAGATTACATGTGAAAGCATCGGTTGTTTCGGTTTCTTCTTCACTTGTGTTTCTAGATGTGTACTAGTGCCCCTTACCTTATAAAAATTAAAACACAGATTCGCACAAGTATAGCTCAAATACATAAAGACTAAGAATTAGTCAAGCGTATGTTTCTGAGAAATACATAAAGCCCATTTCTTAGAAGTACATACCTGTAAAAGGTTGTCTAAAATACTTTACTATACTATACCTTCTTATTTTTAGTTTAAAAAGAAGTATACTAATAGCACACTCGAATAAACATATTTTTTGTAAGGAAAGTAATACCCCCTTGTGTGGTTTTAAAAGCTTTTACTTGTTTGGAAAAAAACAACAAAAAAACAATAATTGCTAATAAGTGGCTAAAGAGGTTGACAGGGTCATTAAAAGTCATAATGCAAATCAGCAAAAGCCATCTACTCACTAGTCACTTTCACAGCTTTGTTATGTTCATAATCACACACAACTACCAACAGGCAAACCACCCTAACTAAAACTTAGACATAGACATTAAATGGTCATGACAGTAACTCATGATTGAACGACTGATGCTTATGTGCTCTAGTTATGTGTGTGTTCGACTTGAAGCAGCACCGCGCAGTGTTTGACATCAAAGCACCGCGAGAGTGATTCAAAGCACAATGAGCTCTCTATAGCTCTCACTGTACTGATATCACACAGCGATCAGTCTGCAGTCAGTACTGCTTCAAGTCCGACACAGCTGTTATAGTTTCGCGGGAGGGGCAATTTAGACCCTCCCAATAAATCCTGCTCACGAAAATGGTGAAAAACTGTTTAACGGTATGACTCCACCATTAAGTATTACATAGTTCTCAGTCTTTGTAAGATGTTTCAGCAATGCATTTCTTAAATTTATAATGGGTTTACAAAAAGTTTTCTCAAAATTGATTTTACATGGTCTTTAAGATTACAAAACAAAGCTCAAGTCCACTCTAAAAGGAGAACTACAACAAATGGCTCACTAGGGCACGTTTCTTCTAGTGAAGTCACAATGTCTCTCTTTTAAATAATTCCTGCCCACGAAAAACACAAAAACAGAAGCAGAGGCTTTGTTGAGCTGATCTAGAAAAGAAGAAGAAGAAGAAGCACTGCTTTAGTAGCATGTTGTCTTCATGGCAAAGATGATGGCTGAGAAATAATGCTTTTTAGAACAATCGAGCAGGAAAACTTTGAGCACCAAAAACCCAATCTTTGTAAAAGAACACATATTAGAATCCATTATCATTTTAAACAAAATATGTAAGAATCATGTTATTTTCCACAGCATTTCGAAAGCCAGTGGAAAAATCCTGCTTAGAGAACGAGGGTGATGTTAAATTCAGTGTTGGCCTACAAAAATATGTGATCAATGTAGTGCTCTATTGGACCAAACTCTGTAAAATCTAGCTACACAATCAAACTCCATCATAAATATAGATTTTTGAGTCACTTTAAAACGTGGTTTTATTTTTCAATTCTTCAAAGTTTCAGAGTTTTGGCTCTCTTTACTGTCTTTGAGAGTGCCACGACAATGGCCGTTGTTACATTTAGCTATAGGCCAAAATAAAACAGAATTATGTACAGTTTATTATACAGACACTTATCATTGAACAGTTATTTACAATGTTGAGGCATTCTAAACATGTAGATTAAATTAAGCTTTGCATGAAATCCTTCAAGCAGAACTGAACATTTGACAATCATGACAGAATGATTAGTATTTAAATACCAGCCCACAGGATCTAATGTTAATAAATAGCTAAGTGTCATCACACGATCAAGTGCTACTGACAGTAATAAAAAAACTAGCATTACAGTACACATCTACAACCAGGCCGCTGTGCCTTCAGGACGTTCATTAAAAACGAAGGAGCGGGACCTTCTCCTGGTCATAGTGGGTGGGCCCGCCCTCTTGGTCAGAGTCAAGTAGATGTCGGAGGTGAGGAATCGCGGGTAGCAGTCTCTTTTCATTAAGCTGTAGATTTTATTTTGCGCTACATCAAAGCAGGACGTGGTGGGCTTCAGGAGGTTCTTCTCAATGGCGGCTTTGGTTGAGTGGTCGATGTTGACCTGAGGGGAAAAGAGCAAAAGTCACTTGTCAGGAATTGTGCACTATGATGAAATACAAGACCAATGAAGTTATACAAGATGAAAAATGATGGCGTAAGTTAATTTTTGTGTGCCAACTATGATTTCTTCATATGAGTTTTCTTCTGCTCTAGACAAATTTTATGAGCAGGAGATTCTCGGTCGCTTGTCTTTCAGCCCTTTCAGTCTATTCTTAGACCTCATGTGGAAAAAACATCAGTAAAAAATACATCCACTGTGAAAGTCTGAGACCAGATTATAAAAGCCTAGAGACAAAGTTTTAGTATATTGAAAACTTTTAAAACAAAGTGGCAATGTAAAATGAAGAGGTTCTGGCGATTCAGCATTTTTTCTAGGTCACTAATCAAAAGCTCCGATGTAACCAAAATGTTTATATTAAAACTCTTGATGCTCTGTGCACAAAAAAGAAAGTCTTTTGTGATGCGGTGTAACTATTAAAAGTCATACTATTATCTTAATCATTATTTTCCATTAATAATAATAATAATAAAAATGCTATATATTTAAAATAGTATAATATTTTTTTGTAAATACCGTCATACCGCAATAGAACATTTTTTTTTATACTACCGTGGTCGCATGACCCGATAAAACGATAGGTCTTCTGAAGAAAGTTTGCTCAGGCGATTGTAGCGAATGGGAAGTAGCAGGAACGACAATTCCCATCAGCCCAGATGTGGCCATCATTCTTTGAGGTCTGTTGTTATCGCAACTCAGTGTTGCGAACTTAGCGACTTTGTCTCTATATTTAGCGACTTTTCAGACCCCCTTGGCAACATTTTTCCCTAAAAGTGACTAGCGACAAATCTAGAGACTTCATGGATAAACCTCAGCGAGTCTCTGGTACTGCTGCGCAGTATATTATATTTTCTGTTCAGCGAGCGGCTGAGAGGAGCAGGGCTTTCAGTTAAAATAGATATTATGTTGCTTCTATCTCTATTTTACATGCAAATAGAGTTAAAATCACAGCATAACCATTGTCTATATCTTCTGTGTGCTTCATTATTATGAATTATAAATAAAATTATAAACGATTATAAATAAGGTTTTTAATCTAGATTAACATCGTGTAAGGTAGAGCTGGTTCAGTAGGCATTTCAGTCACTATTTCATATTCATTCCTTTTTTCTGACAACAGAAACCATTAAAAATATCAGTGAAAACAGTGTTATTTATTTGTCATGTACACAAATATATTCTGACCACAGCTCTTGCCCTATTGTCCAGAGCAGGCTACAGTTCTTAAAAAAACGTTTCCCTGAAACTATTACATCAGACTAACACATGTGTCTGCTGAACAGCAGTTTTGCGTTTTTTTTTATGCACGCACTGCTCTTTATTCATAAAGAAATATAAGTAATACAATTTGAAGCTTTTCTGATAAGATATTCAGCAGCGCTACCTTTCATTCTCCATTGCTTTATTCGTTCTTACTTTGGTCAGATAAGAGCGAGTGGTCCTGCAGGCTCATTTTCACTTCTCAGTTTTTCTGAGTCTGTTTTCTCAGCTGTGTGGGTGACTGAGGGGGAGTTTGCAGCCAAAAGCAGGAAAACCACACGGTCACATCTGCCCCCAGTCATGTGGCCGGGGGCTGACAATAGCCTCTGCGCGAACACAATAGCAGGTCTGCACTTCACCGCAGATATCATTTAACAGAGCCATGATTCTTTTTAATGTGACTCCTGCAGAGGTTACACAAAGCGCTGCTCTGCTCACAGCAACTAAGCATCGTTCGTCACCAGAAATGAGGTGCTTTCCTAAACAGCATGCGTTTATTTGTTGCAGGGTTCGATATACAGGTTGTAGTAGCGTATATTAATTTACTCAAAAATAACAATTCTGGATACTTGAAACCAGTACTGGGAAAAGTTACTTTTATAAGTAATGCATTACAATATTATGTTACTTGTTCCTTCATTAGTTCAAGTAAGTAATATGTTACTTTACTAGTTACTTGACAAAAAGTAATCTGATTACATAACCCTCATTACTTTTAATGCGTTTCCCCCACACACTGCTGGGCCATCGGCCATATTGCAGTCTTGCTTGATGTCATTCTATAGAAGTCATTATAATCAGCGAAGCTGTCTACATTGGACACGAGCGGCTCAACATATTTCAGACAGAAAACTGCTGCTAAGTTCTGTTTTTGACTTGCTGACACAAATTTTAAATGAAAACACTTGCTTATCGAGAAGAACCAAAGCAATCTCGGTGTCCGATCGCAGGCCTTTTGCTCCTTGAGTTTTCTTCAGCGCTGGAAAGCTGATACGATATTTACACGGGTCCTACTTCTTGCCTTATAATTATTAGAGCACTTCTTATGATTTAAAAGAATGTTTAAACTCCTTTTTAAAGCTTGCGCACATTTATTGTAATCCTAAGGAAAAGAGTGAACGGCATGTTCTTTCAAAATCATCCTTTCGTGTTTCAGAGCAGTTGGAATGACATGAAGGCTTCCTTCATCTTTTTGTCCACTGGGATTAATGGAAATGTATTTTTAAAACCCTGTATGCTCGGCGAGTGCACAATAGAACAGGTGCTTCTATTCTTTACATACGCATTTGTGCACAATTGAAAATTGCCTCCACCCTGGTCTTACAGTGCAAGCTGCAAATGTGTACGTACCTCTTTGGGTGCTTCCTTATCAATGTAAATGGCATGTATCTGTTTGGCTTTAGACTGCAGTTTGGTTGCAGACTCAGTGGTCTTGAAATCTTCACAGGCTAACCAAAACTCAATGTTCTCCTCGCTGAACTGAGTGCGCAGAAACCGCGTGAAGACTTCAACCCCATCTGAAACCAGATGCAATGTCACATTAATTGCCTTAACAAATGTACCCACCAAGACAACAAACAGGAAGAAAGGCATTTAACCGCAACACTTTTGTATAGTGACTCAGACTTTTCTGAAAACCATTGTCATATTATGATGATTATACAATGCATATTTGGTTGTAGTACAACCAAAAGGTCCAAAATAATAAAACAATCTTAAATCAATATTTGAGCAAGTACATAACCGGCCAATTCAAGAATGTTGCTGCGTCACATCTGTAAACAAATGTTGTCCCGGCAGTAAATATTAAATAATTGATTAAAGAAGAAGAAGCAATATATATGTTACATTTTTCATTATTATTTATTTTACTAATGTTAACCATTGGAACAAGGCAAATTAACTGACAGACAATGGTCTTCTCTTAAATTCACTAGCTACAGTGCTATGACACATAATAGCTGTTTGCAGGCATATTAATTCCTATAATATATATGTACTATAAACTATACTTATAGCCATGCATCCACAGAGAGACATTACAGGTGGCACTAATCAAACTGTGTGTGTGTGTGTGTGTGTGTGTGTGTTGAATCATTCGATTCATTGCTTAGAATCACAAGCAAACCAGAGAGTTGAGAACCCTGTGTAATCACAAGCAGGTATGAATCTGAGAAACACTCAGTATGTACTAACGTATGTACTATGGTATACTGCTAAGATGAACTTATCCTACCTGAGTGACTCAGCAGCTCCTCAAATGAATCGCCCCATCTCAGAGCCATGTCTGGCATGATGCTGTTCAAATCACATTAATCAGTGAAATCTAAGTGTTAGAAAGGTGCCGCTTCATGAATAGTGTCATGTTTATATGAATTGTTAAACAGTGACACTTTGGCAAAACTTCACAACTTAAATAAACAAGGATGAAGACTTACTGGCTAGTTTTAGCTGGTGGTTTCTTCTCAGGACTGACATTTTCATGTGATCCAGACTTTGCCAAAAGAAGACTGAGTCGACCTTTTTTATCCTTACTTCTGCAAAGAGAGAAAACAAAATCATCCAACTACTCAAACAAACAATCAATCTATCTATATGTTTGTATGTCTATCTGACTATGGCGTGGTATTGCATTGTGCTTAAATGTATACACAAATGCATTCATACACCACATGTGTTATTTCCACCAGGCACCAAACCAAAGGTTCGTGACAGCTATAAGGGGAAGTGTTACCACAGCGCTTGCTATAGGTTCTAAAGCACAAAAGCCAGTCTGATCAACAGCTATAACATAACATGGTAAATAAGAGTTCTGGAAAAGTACACTGTGTTTATATTTAATTCTCAAAGTTTTACAGCTATAGCAATAGCTGTACTTTTGATTCTTACTATTACTTGTTTTCCTCTCAGCAAAGAATTTAGGATTTAGATATTTCTCTGGTTCAGTACTGAGATACTGCCACTATTTTTCTAAATATAATATATATTCATAAAACAAAGTACACAAGTCTAACTTGAAGCAGGTGCATTTTACACTGATCTGCATTCTCTGGTGCATGACGATTTGTTCTCCTGGCTTTTTTCATTAAAGCAAATGAAAGGTTGCTTTAATACGTCCCAATGGTGCGACATTACAAAGATGAAAGACAAACAAATTTGTGTTTGGTCACAACGATGAGCTCCAGAAATAAAGGAAGTCACACACAACGAAGAGAAAACTACCCAAACTTAATTTTCATACACTTGCTAAAAGAGTGTTCAAAAGCCCCAGAGGGGGAATAAGCAAGACAACATATCTCCCCCCAAAGCTTTCGGTGGTAATTTGAGAAAAGTGTGGGGAAAAAACTGTACCTCAAGTGGGTCTCTTTCATTCTGCAGGCGAGCAGCTCGTCCTCACTGAGCATTTTGAAATATACTTCCTCCTTGGGGGCAGAGAAGTTAAAGTGAGGAAACAGAAACACAAAAATCTTCATGCTCTTCCCTCTTGTTGACACTCACACATCAGCACAGCAGGTCCTCGGTCTAGGGTAAACTACCAAACACTGAAGCTCATATTTGTGTGCTAAGTGTGTTAAGAGGTCATTTCCTATACCTGTTAAGATGACTTCCTGTCAGTGAAAATACCCACCGTTTACTGTAATATCTCTGCCTGGGTCTTCTTGTTGTGGGACATCCATCTAGCAACGCTTACTTATTTTTACATTTATTTTCAGGCAATATGCTTTAGTCAAGTTTTACATAGCGTCCTACTTCCTTCTAAGCAACAACAGGATGGTGGGCTGTCAGCATGTGGTCAGAGGTTTCTGAAGTACTCAGAGGGAGGACTGAAGACCCTGTGTAGGACTGTGTATTTGCAACAAATTATCTCAAACGTTATTTTTATAGCTTATGCAAAGGCAAGTGTTAATAATACATGTCTGAAAACAATCCAAAAAAGTTTGCTTTCTTAGAAAAGTATTGTTTTAATGCATTTATTATTTACTAAAATGCCAGGTACTATAACCATAAAGTGTTTTAAAATACTTAAAATCTATTTCAGTTCAATTAAATGTTTAAATCATTTTAAAATTATTTTGAAATGCTATCAAATGCCATATACTTAAATATTGCTCTTTTTTATTATTTATTTATTATTTATTTAGAAATACAATAAGGAAAGTCTACAGGTCTACACACACACACATATATATGTAATATATATATATATATATATATATATATTTTAAAGCTGATATTATTTTAAATAAATAAATAATATAAACATATAATATATTATTCTATATTATTAACAAACTACTTTATAAAGGTTCTCAAGCCACAAGCATAGTTACACCAACTATCATTTTTTTTGTCATTTTGTATTATGTCCCACGAAAAGCATAAAGCATGTTAAAAGTATGTTAATCTGTTGCAATTATAATATATATATATATATATATATATGTAATTATATAATATCTTTTTTTGAGTCCTAATGTGAAACACTGATACATTTTCAATACATTATCAAGAAATGAGTGAAAATGTCATTTACTCTCAGTCTCAGAAAACCGTCGCTGGGTGCTCAGATTTTCGTGAGGTCTTGTGAAGATTCAGAATAAGCTGAAACTAATCCTAGCGTTAGTTATAAGACCAAAGAATCTGTCGAGAAAGACACACTCGGTATACCTACTTTGGCTGTTGCCTCTGCAGAGCCATTATAATAATGGACAAATCCGTTTCGGCACAATAAACGACAGGAGGAAATAGAAATGTCCTCAGACAGAGACAAGGGTGACATCTTCATTTAATCAACAGCCGTAGAGGCACATAGACCAAACTACACCATCCTTTTGTGTCCTTTTGAGGGCAGGATCTCAAGTGCATCACTTAAAGGCTTTGGGCAACGCTTAGTAAAACTTTTCAGTTTGCATACACAGACATCAACCACATTTGCAGAATTAAACACTTCTTACTTGCTGATAAATGTAACGGCTTCTGACAATTACACAAACATGTTCGTTTTTGTGAAAAGTGGGGACGTAGCTGTGATGGTTTTTCTACTGTACAAACAGTCAAACTCAAACTACCCCTTGCAGGAAACTTTCTGCTATTTCAGATTTTCAATACACTCCATTCTGTGTGATTTATAAGTGTTTTGAAAAGTGGGGACACGGGGTAATGTCCTGAGAAGTCACTTTCTCCTTGTAATAAGTCATACCTATGTTATTATACAAATGCATGCCCTCATTTGTCACAAAAACGCGTACACACACACACTTTTATTTGTGGGAAGTTTCCATAGATTTGTATTACTTTTAATGACCAAACTATGTTTTCTATCCCCTAACCCCAAAACTACCCCTTGCATTGTTACACCTTTGCAATATTAACATCATTTACAAAAATCCCTCATTTTTGGCTGGTCACTGCAATTGGGACAATTGTTCCCCCACATAGTAGCTTAAACAAACACACACACACACACACACACACATGCACACACATTCAAACTAAATTGTTTAAAATATAGGCCTATAAATTGAAAAATGTACTTCAAAGATTATAATAATAATAATTATTTATTTATTATTTATTTATTATTATTTATTCTTTAATCTTCAAATAGTCATTTTGGGTAAATGAAAAATACATTTTGTAATATTTGTGACTCTAAAATAAAAAAATGTCTAAATGTAAAATATATTTACATTTATTTAGAAAATAGATTAAAAACAGGCAATGAAGGATAATATATATATATATATATAAATACACACACACACACACACACCTGATCTAATCTCAAATTTCTCGTCATGAAAAAAAAAAAATACATTATGCATATTTTCCTCTTTCATGTCAAATATTAAACAATACGCCGCTTAGACTCTAAAAACATCTATTACTATTGAGAAGCTTTTTATGAGGAACTGAGAAACTAATAGATTTAAGCTTTGAATGACAAGTGATGCTAAAAAAAAAAGATTGCTAAGTTTAATGCAGTTCAGAGAACATCTTGTCTGCTTGTGTGAAAAAGGCAAACATTTCTGGGGGCTTGATTGGTAAGCAATTTTAGTCTGTCAATGAGTATTATCATAAGGAATATGTTTTTATTATGAAGTAGCTGGAGTTATTCAGAAGATCTTTTCTCAGGATGTTGTTCATCAGTCTTTTACATCAAAGTTTTACTCAAGCGTGATTCATTTGTTATAGCCGTCAGATTCTCATAAGCTCTTGACAAAAAAGGGAAACGCGAGACAGACAGAAATTGAAAATGAAATGTGCTGACGAGAAGAGCTACTTCCTGTCTTTAGCGCCGGTGAAAACATTTCTACTGACATCGACAAATGCCCTTTGACATCTGATTTGCATTCCAACTGCATGAGCTCATATGGTTTGGGAGTTTCAGGATTGTGTCCTCATTTAGAAGTGAATTGAGAATGCCTTTCACTTTCTGAGCTAGATCTGGATTCTGACCAGAAAAAATGATACATTTGTTCCAATTGAAATTTTAGGGAAGAAAGAAGTTTGCAGACTTGGCCTCTTCGGTATGGGATTGCATTTAAACATGCCATACAGCATACGGGGCATTTACAACATTTTAGACGTTCCTAATAATCAGTTCTGAATGGCACCTACAGTATTTGTGTGCTTCCCTGGTACACACATGCTAAATATCTTGTACCTACAGGCAAATGGGTGCTAACACAAGGTACTTACCTGAAGTGTATGTACATGGTAACAAATAAGACACATTCAATTAATGTTAATTAGTTTGTACATACACACAAGTGTGGCTAAGAACATACATTTAGGACTTGCCAGCATACTGTGTATACCAAGTTAAGTATGTGTCTTGTTTGTTACCAAATAATACCACATTTTCTGTAGGTGCTACCCATTTACCATGTACATATCATTAGTACTGTATGTACAGTAATGTGTCTTATTAGTTACCATATACAGATGTAAGGATGTGTCTGTTTTGGCTGTAAATACTACACATTTACCATTAATATTAATTTGTAAGTACTGTTTTATTAGTTACCATGCACAAGTACTACCTGTAAGTGACCGTCCTCACAACTAATTACCATGAATGTTTGACTATTATATGTTTTTTTGTTTTTTTTTTACCATGTAGATACACTGTAGGTAAGTACTGTACCTGTGTTAAAAAGATATTTACCATGTATGTACCAGGGAAGTACATACCAAGTGCTACCAGCTATGGTGAACAAACACAGTTGATGTCAATCTCCTTTTTTTGGTGCTGTATGAGAATATTATTGGTAAAAATATTGGAAAATTGGTATTTATGAAGTTAATCAGCCTAAATAATTAATGGTTATGCAACAAAAACAATAATGAAAAATGTTAAGGCATTTGATTCGTTTATATTTATTTTTAATATAATTTATTGTTTATTTTTCTATTGCCTTTTCACATTTTGAATTAAATTCTAATCTGTTTGTGTTAATTTTCAATACTGGATTTAAGTTGAAGTAATATGCCCCAATTAGCTTGAATGAATCAGCTTGTGCTTAATAATAATAATAATAATAATAATAATAATAATAATAATAAAATACATTATTAGTTCATTAATGTACTTAATACTACACATGTTTCAGTTTGGAATTCTGGATCTGGATTGCAATTTTAAAGTTAATTCAAATCTGTTTTGTATTGTAAAGTATGTTAATCAGCATAAATAAAAATATGCATAACAACAACAATATAAATGTTGATGTTTTTGTACCTTTAAATATTTTCACTGGATTGCAATTTTTGGTTTCAGTTAAATTTCTACTGTGTGTGTTGCAGCCACTTAAGACCTAAAGACTCGTGAGCTAAAGGAAGCCAATTCATAATGTCTGAATATTAGATCTCGAGGAGATCTGAGCAGACTGTTCTCTTGCCACATAGACAAGTCTTTGATCACTGATGTGGTAATGCCATCCAGTACATCCAGATTTTTTCCGGTACTAAAAGAGCTTGTTCCTCAGCGGATCACTTTCATTCCTCCAAGAGCAGAAGTGGCTTCAAACTGAATGGTTAGTGGCCTGCGGTTAAAGGGACCCTCATGTGGTAGAGTCTGGCCCTGTGCTCTCATCTATCCAAGGGCACTAAAGCATCTGTGATCGTGGACTTCCTGCTGTCTCCTTTCTCTGCAACCGCCTTTTCATCACGCATTTGTTTTAGCATTCCCTTTCTGCCCGTCACACATGCTGACCGAAGGCAAACAGGGCTGTCAGTAGGGCATGTGTTCGACCGAGGGAATACAAACCTGGACTAGATTTACATTCATGAGTCATTTAGCTGCTTTACATATTATTTGCCATTCATTATTCTGAAACAACATCTAATTTTTAGTTTGGTCAAGAAACACGTTAATTGTCTTATAATATGCCTTTATTTATGTCAAATTCGTTTAAAGCAGTGAGCTTTAATGCTCTTAAAGCGGCACCGAATGAATTTGAAATATAATATTCAGAACCAACATTAAAAGACCAACAAATGGGAGGGAAACATGCTAATGTATAATTTTAACATCAACATGAAATGCTTAGAACTCGTTTAAATGATTCAGAGTCGACTCTTTCTTTTGAGAGATAATAACTTTATACTCGGTGCACTTTCAGATTTAAAACTTTGCGTGATGTTTTCATTCACTTAGAGCTGTGTTGCACACCGCATGAAATGTATCATTTTAAAATAAGGGCACTTTAAAGGTACAGCTGAAGGTAAAATGAATGCATGCTCAACATGTTCTTATAAAAATGCCCTGTAATATACAGCATACTGTAGCACTAACTGATTATCATATTTCTACACTACGGTATATACATGGTGCATCCATGATCCAGTGTGCAAAATACATACTGCTGGTATTTAGTAAACTGATTCAATAGACAGTCAAATCATAACAAAACTCCTTCATTCAAATGTGTAATGTACATCATTAGATATTATCTCAGCAGACTTTTAAAAAGAAACAGTTTGTTGTGTTATGATCCTCTACATGCTTATGAGAAAACCAGCTTCTTACAGTAAATTCATTTCACTAGCAGTTCAAAATAACCTCAGACACCTGCTTAACAGCAACATAAAGAGAGTCAACTTCAAGTGACGTCACTTCCTTACCTACACGCTTGAAAGGTTTGGATACGAAAATTACCCACCAGACAGGATGCAGGGTTTTTCTCAGAGAAACTGTGAAGAAAATACAGATTTATAATGTGAGTAGGGGTTTTTCAGGGATGTGACACCCAAAGAAAAACACCTTTTTACTAATTTACTGGAACAGATCAAAATCTTGACACATACGGCCCAGCTTTATTAATGGTACTGGCTGACACCATCAATACACGCTGATGTTTAGCAATGACCCTGATGTGTCAGGGTTTCTTCAAGCAAACCTCCATGGCCTCCAGTTATACACTGATGCAGTGCATTCAAACATGCAAACAATAGCCTACAGCACGGTGCGAAGTTAATGGATAGTCCATCCCCAAAATGATTTTTTCTCGTGTCATTTACTGCCCTTGAGATGTAAAATTGCAGACATTAAGACAATGTATTGTCAGAGAATTTTAGATTTAATTATCTTTTTGATATATATGAGAAAGTTGTGCAAGTTTGATCGGAAACAACATGAGGATGAACACTTGATGACAGAACCTTCGTATTGTGGTGATCTCTTCATTATTGCAGCTGTCGCTTTTCTATAAAATATTATAGAAATCATCCTGTAAATGTAGCGCCAGACCTATCCAGAAAATGAATAATGTTCATGATTTTACTGTACTCATGCAATTCATTTAAGGCCATGGCATCCTCCTAAAGATGAAATGGAAAAGAGTTTTGCTGCCCACTACAGGACGACCTGACACGTGTTTCTCAGTCTGATGAAAGTTTGGAAGCATATTTCTCCATTTATAGATATTCAAAATTAGCTTTGTATTCTGAAATTCTGAAATTAATTTTATTAAAGCGTTAAAATGGTTTTATAGAGTTTTTAGAGTCCCTAATTGTTGATTTTTACAAAAGTGTAAATTACATGCACATGAGCAAAGAGGGAAAATTTCAAATTGCATTCTTCCAGGATCATGCACCTTGACGATTGCACACCTTTGTCCAGGTGACAGGTCACGTGGCAATATTGGGCTGACCCTTAAAGCTAAAGCAAACCATTTTGTCATTTGGTGACCTTTATACTGTGAATCCGTAAAAATTGGTTTTCACTTATTTGTTGCATGTAAAAGCTTTTACAGAAGCCTTTTGCTAGGAAACACACTTCACCTCTTGTGCAAGTAAACAACTTAGCAATTTCACTCCAACTATTTGTCTGAATCACCAAATGCCATTCCGAAGCACTATATTTCTCTTAAATGTTCAGATGGAAAGATGTTATATAATTTGAAAAACACAACATTTTTTTTTAATAATCTGGGCTTTTCTTGACATAAAATGAAAATTAACTTTTTTAATACATTGTTTTACTTGCTGCATATTTTACTTGCTACTCCAAAAAATAAACGAATAAAACTTTTACATATTATTTATATACGTAAAAATATATAGCTTAATAACTTTTAATATATAGCCTCAACAACATTTCGTTTTCACTTTACAAACATAAAATGGGTGGCTAATGCCAAGCTGAATTGAAATTTTCATAAAGTTGTAATGTGTTTTATCTCAGCCGTGCAGCTGTGTTAGATAAAAGATGCTTCCCAAAATGTAGATTCATGCAGCTGTGTTTATCTGCCAGTCACTGCAGCGAGCAGCAGAATGATTGTCTTTTCTCTCCAATTTGTTATTCTGAAGAGAAAATCTGCTTTCAAAAGTTGCGGTAAACATAATTATTTAAGTCAAGCTTGACGTGTATCACCTCACATATCAGTAGTTGTCAAACAGAACCCAGGTCTCCCTGGGGAAAAATGTTTGGAGGATAAGAAACATTCTGTAGCACTCTTGTGACACACTTGAAGTGTTTCAAGTGCTTAAGTATCTGCAGATGAGTTAAAGGTGACGTGTGTCATTTTTCCGTACTTTCTCATATCCCAGCTTAATAGAAGAGAAAACGGCAAGCCGTGCACAGGTTCTAAACATTGCAGCTTTGTGGCGCTCTGTTTGTTCGAGCATCCCTGGTACTTCGCAATGCATTCTGGGAAATGGGGCAGGGCAACACATGTCACTCACTCACATTCAGTTTCAGTGGTTTATAACAGAGTGAGCTCATAGGTGTAGTATAAGTACACTTATATCACTTGATTGAAGTGCTAATAAACCAACACCTGGCAACCCAGGTGTTGAAATACTATTAGTTAAACTGGCAGTGGGTGGAATCACAAAACTTAAAAAAATAGACATTCCAACACAGAATATGCATTTTAGAGTAGAATAACTGTAGATTTGTTACAGAAACAAGGATTTGAGTTTATAATATTTTCTAAATATCTGCAAAAAATATAGTTTTTCTTTCCCTTTATTATGGTCAGAACAAAAAAAAAAAAACACATTTATGTAGCACATTCAATGTTTTTGTTTTTTAGGTTTTTGGTTTATTTTTACAGAGCAATTAATCACATCAAAAAATAAAAGTTTTGTATATATACTGTAAATACACACACATACAATATATATCTTGAAAATATTGACATGTATATATTTCTATTCTTACATTTTATATTATACATAAACATATTTACAAATAAACATAAACATATTTTTCTTAAATATATACATTCATATATTTGTATTTATACATAATAATTATACGTTGTTATCACACATTTATTATGTAAAGATAAACCTTTATTTTGGATGCGATTAATCACAATCATTATTTGACAGCGTTTAAAAAAAAAGGTCCCTGACAGTAGCTTATTATTTGTAATAGATCAGACAGTATTCAAAATGACATGTAAAGATGTATTTTTCAGCACTGCAAGGTTTTATTCACATATCAGCTTACATAACCCATATGCTGCGGTGATGCTAAGACTGGCTCTTGTAACATTATGGCATCATTAGGGCTTGTATTAAGTATTATATGCCATTTTTCCTTATATTTATCCCTGCGGGTTGTGCTTTGAAATGTAAAATGAGCTGCTTGTGACTTAAGTAAGTAAAGTTAGTTTATACAGTGGATTATTAAAATACATGCATAAGAATAATTTGATAACTGCTTTTATAGCAGCAAACTGGAGTGATGGCTGATGACAAATAAACTTTGCCATCACATGAATAAATTATGTTTTTAAGTGAATTCTGTTAGGAAACACTTTTTGGAATTGTATTAATATTTCACTATCTTTCTGTCAAAAACATCTTACTGACCTTGGACCTTCGAAAAGTAGATCCAGCTATGAAGCAACATGATGATGTAGAACTGGAAAATAAATCCTTGCTGATTTGATTTTAAACAGGCTATTTCAGGATTAGACCAATGATAAGGAAAGAAAATGACTAAAACTGCCTGAGTGGCAAGCGTGAAGCACAAAAAGTCTTTAAAAAATGTAACATCTCCACTTTCCCACAAGAAGGAGGTTGAAAATGAGGGTTGTTATAAATAGGACCCTGGATAGCAGCAATAACCTTTAAATGAATTCATATCATATTCGAAGAGTGATAAGCATCACTGAATAATTTCTGAAGCAAGAGATAGATATTGGCAACAAGAAGCGTAACATAGCATAGATATGTATAAAAATATATTCTGAAGAGTTTCTGCTCAGAAGTAAGAGAGAAGAAATTTAATGAGGTGATGCGAGCAATGCTGTTATTTGGAATAACTAGATTAATTAGGTTAGTTTTGAGGTGATCGCACATTTTGATCTAAACTTGAGTGATCAAGTTTAAAGTTTAAAGAGGCGAGCAGCAACTTGCAACCATTTCCATATATTTAAAACCAGGCTGACTCATCTGACAGCTGAGAATCATTAACTTTCTCTCTTGTGAAAATTTGTCTTATATGTACAGAAAAAACAACTTCCCCCTAAGGAAATTAAATGGCACGCATAGCAGTTATGAGTCTGAGGAAATATATATATATATATAGTACATTTGCATTCAAGGCATTTAACACAACCTCTTGAAAAAGCTGTGTAATTTTCATCGGCGATGTGAAATCATCTGCATATAATGCTTTTCTGCATGTAATGATCACCTAAACTGCTGCAAATTATACCTCAGAAGATGATGAAAGACCAGAGTGCGACAGCAAGAGTTTTCAGAGCTACAGCAAACAAAATAATCATATTTTAAGACTCAAATGAATGTTTTGCTTCAAATGGGAGTCAATAGGATGTTTCTAATTGACACTAAACACAGGAGCCAAACATCTGTTGTGAAGAACAGGCCAGCGACACCACGCTTTCATTTACAGTGCGTACCAAGAGGTCAGAAAATCATTTCAAACATCATATTTCACAGTCAGCCACTAAAGCAGCTACAGATACCCAGCTGCACTCTGGGCTTGCTGCCAGTCCAGAAAACACAAAGTCAACACTGAAAAGAAAACTTCACCCGAAAATTGAAATTTGGCATTATTTATTCACACTGGTTGTTCCACACCATATGCTGTTATTTTTGTGGAGCACAAAAGATTTTTTTTTTCAAATGCATAATGACCATGCCTGTCAAAGTCGCAAAATCATAAAATCCCAATCATAAAAGAAGTGCTGTCCTTAGAGAAAAAGAAGTGCACCTAATCATATTGATTGTACACTTGCAGTATATTTTAAATCTTTAAAAAAATATTTTCCTTTCACATAATGTAATGTTATTTTACAATGCGCTTTGGTCCATATAAAGTTTTATTTAAAAATAAAATGTAAATTATTATGTATGTATATATATATATATATATATGTATATATATATACGACCACATACTGCAATTACTGCAGATTTGTAATTCTTAAATTGTGAGATTTGTAATTAGCTGTTCATACACCAAAACTTCCCTCACACAAAATTCCAATTGACTTGGAAGATGATGTCATATTATCATAATGGCCACTTTTCTTCTTCTTCTTCCGTTTTACGTGATGTTTTGGAATCTAGCAGATAAGCTCATTATCAAGAGCTGTGTGGGGACTCTCCAAAAATACCCGCTGTATATTGTTACGGATAGTAATAACTGCACACGGGTGTAAAACAATGTGAGGATATATGAGTAAATAATAGCAAGTTCAATTTTGGCTTTTCCAACTAAATTAATAAAGAATGCTCCTAATGGAGAAACCTAATGTGTTATGATCAGCCGACAGCAGCCTCAGACAATCAAAGATTAAGTTAAAATGAGAAAAAACACACATTAAACGCATTCAGTTAAGTGCAAACCATTTCAGCAGCTCGTCGTGTCCCTCTTTTTCAGAACAGATTCTCTTGTTCAGCAGGCATTGAATTGCTGCGGCACGAACAGTGCATCCACTCGGGGGCGATTAATGGAGATGATTGGCCATTTTATATCCGGTCTTTTGCTCGGCACAGCCTGTACCACTGTAATGTACCACTGGGAATACTCTCTAAAATAACAGGATCCCATGGAAGCAACATTATCCTAGTAGGCAGAGGTGAATTGAAGTTCAGTTTTAGTCATCTCTGCTTGGATCCAAACAGACGGAGGGCATTGATTACAAGGATCTGTGGGTCTGCGGGGCCTATGTGAAAGATGTATACGTGACAAAGACTGTTTGCTGAATACTGACTAACAGTGTTAGTGGTGTTTGACTGTAACCCAACTGAGAACTTCAAACTGCAGTCACAAAACGACACAATTTTTTGCACTATTTTTTCTTTGTTTTTCTTATTGGACCAATACTGCAGATCCTTCTCTTGGCATGATTTCTAATCTCTTTAAGGGTCAAAAACAAACTAGAGCATCAAAGATAAAGGAAAGAAAATGGTTTAAAACTACTTTTGTCACACGCACCAGATCACGTGAGGTCACGAGGACCCGGAAGTAACCTCACGCAGGTATTTAAGCAGGAAGTAGGT
>JAUYWG010000032.1:3097944-3125510 GCA_034779775.1 Enteromius afrohamiltoni
TCTCCGCGTCTGAGTATTCCGTCACGCTACACTGGGACTAACCTCGATCATTCATCTCCTGTCTGCTTCCGTGACACCAAGTCTGAGTCCCAGACCTTTTGTGATTAAAAAGTTCTTTAATAAAATATTAAAATAGTAATAATAAAAGCCAATTAAAGTATAAGATGAATAACTACATAAAACTGTGTACTGTGTAATGTTAGGTTAACCACTGCCTCAAATAAGAGGAGGCTAATTGTACAACTGGTTAGAGAACATGGAGTTTGAAACAAATGATAATAATAATAATAATAAAACCCTTTTGCTATGCATAAAAAATGCTAATTTGAACAAATTAAAAAGAATATTAGAAATGTACAGTGTGCATTTATATATATCTATATATTTACAAATTATTTAACATTTTATTCTGTATTTTTCCAATTAAACTTATTTTATAATTCTATTGTAACAAGTGCAGATACATCAGATCAGCTCATGTTACAAATGTGATCAAACAACAAAACTTGGTTCCATTTCCCAAAAGCATTGTTAGACAACTTTGGTGGCAAGTTCCGTCGTTATCAACATAATTCAATGATTAGGTGTTTTTTTCCGAAACCGTAGTTCAAACAAACATTCACAAAACTCTTGACCTGTTGTTAGAAGCATAGTTTCTGGTTAGTGGATTTAAACATGGACTTAAAGTCTGCTCTTGAGCAGAAGCTAGCAGAATCTATATTTTCCAATCTATCTAAATATATTTTAATCTGTGTATTTTTGATACCTCAATAAGTGTGTGTGTGCATAAATGTCTAAGGGAACCTCAGAGTATGATGTAAGAGGGAAACCCATAATAAATCAAATATCAAATGCGTGTTTTGGGGAAACTAACCCTGCAAATAGCAGAGCGTGTGACAGGAAACAATCGTGACTAGTTTGTTTCCACAACAATGCATCACACTATATGGTGGTTAATCAGTGAGTTAAGTTATTGTATGGGAAAACCAAACCAGTTTGACTAAGTTCAAATCTTGAACTTACACTTTATTTTGATAGTCCACTTCATACAGTCTACTAACTTTAAGTTACTCTGTACTCTGTAACTACATGTCAACTTTTTTTTGTCATTAATTTGTAACTACATGTCTACTAACTGTCAGAGACTGTTAGGGTAAGTAGAATAAGCTGACATGTACTTGTAAAGTTTCTCATAACCAGTATGTTGTTAGAAGTTATTAAGCAGACAGTCTACTAATACTCTAATGACTGCTAGTTGACATGTAGTAGCAAAGTAACTTATAGTTAGTAGAATGTCCAAGTAAAGTGTTACCCAAACCTTTAATAGAATGTAAGAAAATTAGTTGCTTGCTGGAACCCAGCAGCCAATGTCATAAGACATTGATATTTGGTTAAATTTTTGTTTCAACATCATTTGACCAAATTCAATGCAAATTCAACGTCTAATGTCAATGTCAATTTAATCTGAAAAAATAGATTGTAAAGAATTTGGACTGAAGATATATATATATATATATATATATATATATAATAAAGAATATATATAACATATAGTTTAAAAAACCTGTTTGGATTAACCTTTGCATTTGGATAATGTACAATGCTTCAAATCTATTAAAGTTTTTCTTTTCCAAACAAAAATCTCTAAATAAAATAATAATTGGAAAAAAAAAACCCAAGGACAATGTCATTCTACATTGCCGTTTCATCATTTTGGACACTCTAATGCCTGCACCCTCAGACAACGACACCTGAAATGCCTTCTTGCCAAGAGACGTCCTCATGGTCAATTCTGCAAAGTGAAATCACTCCATGTTTCACACCTCTTTGAAGAATGATGAAATGGCCGGTACAAGTTGTGACAGCAATTCGCTTCACTTCAGCGCTTTTCGGACAGGGTGGCGAGAACGGAGGGCCTGCGACGGACAGGATGACACAGCTCCAGGATGGAGCAGATGATGATGGGACATCATTTTGGTCTGACTGATGTTTGTCTGTGGCAGTCTGAGTGCCAGGCTTTCTCGATAACAAGAGGTGTAATCTTGCTCCAGGAATGCAATGCAGTTTGGGCTCAATGTGGGTTTCTTTTTCATGCAGTGTTTGATTAAAGGACTATAATGTAGAACAGGAGCTGTAAAATGTACACAAAAGAAGCACTTAGGATTTATAAAAAGCACTGAAACCACCTTTTGTGCATAATTGCTCCCATCTGAGACATTTGAAATATACGTGGTTAAAGTGAAAACTGCTAATACACATCCTTGCTCTCCAGAGAAATGGTAATGATGTATGGTAACAATTTCTAAACCCTACATCAGGTGTTCCCAGCGCACTGAGCCACAAACATCATGGACATCTGCGAGACACGCTTATAATTGGATGGAGCGTTCTCATTGCACACAGGTTTAGATCTGCATAGTTTGCATGCTGCAAAACAGACAGCAATTCATATTGTTTTTGCGTATTACAGAGTATTGTTTTACCCCGCAGAGTCTCACAGGAGTTGCGGTTTTATAGCTTCTTATTCGCGTTTATGGGTTATGAAATTGCTGCAGGCATGTTACTTTGTTCGCTGGCTTCTGAACGAGACTTCTGTTCTAAACTTCACATGAACAAAGACACAGATTCAGCACACGTGTAATGCTTCAAAGTTAACTAAAGGGCTTTTTTAAAGACATTTGGCGCTGTCTGTAAAGTTTATTACTGAGCCTAGGTAAACACAGTGGACCATTATCAGATCTCTGTAGATTTCAAAGTTCTGAAGTCTTACTGCACAGCTCTGAATTTTCTTGCATTCTGAAGCCTTTGGGGCAAATTATATAAATTAATTCTGAGCACCGAAATACCTCATAAAGCCAAATAATGCAGCACAGATTTTCAGCTATAGTAAGCAATATTGTTCACACAACATCACTTGGATCCTCTGCAGTGAATGGGTGCCGTCAGAATGAGAGTCAAAACACCTGATAAATTCATCACAATAATCCATAAGTAATCCACACAACTGCAGTCCATCAAGTAACATCTTGTGAAATAAAAAGCTTTGTAATAACTCCAAAGACTAAGTGATTACTAAGTTAAGAGTAAATAGTTTCTGATCATATTTGAACTGATCACTATGGAACCCCAATAAAAAAAGGTTATTGTGACTTTTTATCATACAATTCAGATTTTTTTCTCAGAATTGAGTGATAAAGTCAGAATTGTGATTTATAAAGTAAGAATTGCGTGATATAAAGACAAGTAAAACAATTAGTTTTGATTTGATTTATCGCTCAGTCTCAGAGTAGCTGCTAATTCACGTTCATGTAGAGTAACCTTTATTTAGCTGATATACTCTAGGTAAATCGCATCAAGTACCTTAAGCACCCTCTTCCGCCCAAGAAATTAGCTATTCGCAATTCTGACTTTATAACTCGCAATTGTGAGAAAAAAAGTTTTTTTTTTTTAAAGATAGAACCTACATAGATTAAAAATAAATGTCTTGGCCCAAGAGATAAAAATAGCACAACCATTTGTATTTTAAATTAATATTTTTTGAGCAATGACAGTTTCAAATTAAATTATGTTCAACATTGTAAAGAACCTAATAATAACATAAATACAAAGTTAATTTCTAAAATAAGTTGCTCTAACTAATTTCAAGATAATTGGGTGGTGGCCCAAAAAACTATTAATTTATGAAGCTAAAAATAACAGATTTAAGCAGATGTGACTTATTCAACATATAAATGTAATAAACATATTACTTTAATTCACTTTCACTTACATTTTTAGACCTGTTTCTGGTTAAAATGCGAGTCCTCTGTCCAGTAAAAAAGATGCTTCGATTATTCTGATGAGTAGGTAATATGAAAAGCTAAACAATTATGTGGGTGGATTTTATCATGAGAGGACAATAAAGGATGGATTTTTTCACTAGAGGATGCATTATTATGGATTTGCACTCTGACCAAAAGTCACAGTTTAAAGTTATACTTATGATGTTGAGAATGATGCGGGGAACTGAGGACTTAAATGCAGAGATGCACTTGTACTTTCTTCGAGATACTAAACAAGATGCAAACCAAAACTACACCATAGGAGGAAAATGTCCAAATCCTCTGGACAGCAGGGCTGACAACACAACAATATGGGGAACTGGACACACCAAGACTTTGGAACAGATCCTGAGAAGACTTGGGAGCAAGAAAGAAAAAAAAACATACAACACGAATATGACAACAAATGTGCACAGATCACACAGAGAGAATAATGTGAGATTAGCAGCATAAAAAAGGAAGCAGGTGGAGAAAATGAACCGATAATCAGGTAACAAGAGCACATGGCACTTAAAATAAAAAATAAAAACTCCAGACAACCCAGTTACCAGCAACATTCTGGCTTTTGCATTGACAAACACCAAATACTGTATATTTTCTTCAGAAAGTATACAAATTCTAATCACCATACTAAAGGAATATTCTGGGTACAAGTTATGCTCAATCAACAGAATCTTTTTGCATAATGTTGCATACTTTTGCATAATTCAGAATAAATTACTGATATCCTTCCTTTGAATTTGTCCTCCATTGCTCCTAAAATTGAAGTGAATGGGACAATTTCATAACTGTGAAAAATACATATATGTAATTATACATTAAATAAAATCGCTTCATAGGAATTCATTCATCTCTGTAACAAAGTAATACACAAGCTTTAACACATGAATTCATTTAAGTGCTTTTATAAAGTCATAAGCTTAGCATGCTTTAAAATCCTCCAAAAATTGGCCCTGTACACTTCCCCTGCAAGCGCCTCACCGTAATCTCTGCTTTTGTTAACACAGAAAATGAGTCAAAATTATGTTTAAGGGACTGAGTTTGAACACTGAACTTGGAATATGAACTTTATATTAAATTGCAGAATATTGTCTTCTTGCACAACACATGCAGTGGCCTACTTACTATGTAATCTTACACAGTGAACAGAGATCAATATGCTCCGATGTTGAGTGTGTGTGAAAGGCTCATTAGGTGCCATAGCTTTGTTAGCACAGCTCTTTAAACACATCATATCAGCATAATGAGACCGTTATCTTTGAAATTCCCTTGCCTCTCCTGCCTATGCCAAGCATCAAAATTAACATGCAGGGAAACCAGGTCACAACAAAATAATCTGACTGTCATGATTCATTACAATATCAGTCTGCTGATCAATAGACACTGTAAAGTAGCTGTCAGCATTACTCCAAGAGACAGATACAGTCCCAGTGCATTAACATTTACTTTCATTGCATTAAGGCCTCATTCATAATGATTCAGCCTCATTGTAATCTCATGATAATTCATATGTATTTCATATAAAGCATGGTTCTACAAAACTTACATTTACTCACATATTTACTTGTACTAATACGTACAATACTGATGTATTTTCAGCATTTAAACATACAAATACTTACGTATTGGCAGCACCTAAAAATGAATAATGGCGTTAATTTTAGGATTATTGAATGCTTATTGGCTCTCACCTACTTTCGTCACAGACTGTGACCTACCATGTTTCTGGTGAGGTGTGTTTGAAAGATAAAAAGATATAAAATATGTTTAGTGCTACGCTCTAATAAAAGTAAATGAATAAGTACAAAAGCTGTCACTGGGGCGGTACATTTTCAAAATGTACACTTTTGTACCTGTTTTTGTCATTTTAGGTACAAACATGTACTTTTTGAAAACTGCCTCTGTGACAGCTTTTGTACCTTTTATTTTGAGAGTGTATAGTGTTACTAAAATTGTTATTTCCCTGCATATTTTGGTCTGTTATGGGTAGATATAGTGTAGGTTTAGAGGTTAAAGTGTCTAAATCCTTAATTGATAAAATTATTTTTAAAAAGGTGTCTGAAATAATTATATTAACAATTATATATAATACTAAATATATTAAAAATATATATATTTTATTCTACTTTATTAAATATATATATATAGAATTGCTAAATGGGAATATCAGCAACATGTAAGTGTCAATCTGGCATCAGTTTATTATACTGGTTGTATCACGTCAGTTTTGAAAGTGAATTCTAGTGCTCTATCATGCTGAAAATTATGTACAACCAAAACACTAAAACCTATCATAAACATCACTCATAGGGGTAAAACAAGCAAACATCAACTGAATTGCTAAAGCAGTCAATAGGTTTTTTGAATTGGGATGTTGGTTGAATGCCAGAAATAAAGTCCGTGGTTGAAACACACTCTCTATAGATCTTTGTTGGCTAAAAGGGAAGTTAAGCATCACACCAAACAATAACACTTCTAGTCAACATGCTTATTAATAATTATGCTCTTGCAAACTATTCTAATTCAAACTTCGCAACTTGTAGAATTAAAATAAGACTGAGAAAGAGTTGGTATTGGTATATTGGTATGGGTGATGCTGAGGTCATGTGACCGTAATGTTGTTTGCTTATAGCCTAGCTTTAGCTTTTTGCTTCTGACAACATGTTTGTGTTTATAATTATGATAAACAAAACATGCTATAGCAACAGTTGCAACAGTAACCTACTGCTGCATGCTGCAGAAATGTCGAGAAAGAGGAAGTTGGCTCTTGCATTGGCTTTTGAATTTTACAGGGAGGAGAATGTAGGTTCACAACAACGTTTGAGGGTTATTGACGTTATATGGGGAAGGAAACAATGGTGGATGATGCACAGTTTGTGGTTAAGTAAAGTGATGTATATTATAATGTTTATAAGACTTATATCATACAATACCTTGTGCTCCAAAACTAGTATGATAACTCCAACTAACAATAATGTTTTGAGAAACTATGAGAAAACTTTTTGTATGGAAAGAAAACAAAAGTATTCAATGTTTCGGCACCGTAACGTCACCGCAGCGCCATTTTGGAGAGCATCTGCTGGATGCACATAGCAGTTCTGTGCTAAACACAAATCAAAGATACGTCTTTTATGTGTATTTACACTTTATTTTGTAAAAAACCTTTGCTTTATTTCGTCCAAATTTTTCCTTTGCGTCTAACACAGAACTGTGTACGTAATGTGTTTCCACCAGATGAGACACAAAATGGCTCTACGGTGACATTAAGGTGCCAAATCTTTAAATAAAGGTGTTATTTTTGTTTTCTAGCCATACAAAAACTATTCTCATAGATTCATAATATTGCGGTTGATCCACTTTTGGCAGATGGAGCACTCAGAAGACGTCTTTCATACTTCTCTGAACCTTGATATTGTTCATTACTTGACAGTGAATGGAACACTCACAAGCCTCCTGGTTTTCATCCAAAATATCTTAAATTGTATTCTAAAGACAAATGAAGCTTTTAAGAGTTTGGAATGACATAAACCTTTTAACTGCTGAATGAGCGAAGCACTTGAATGACATAAGAACCTATACTGTATATATAATTCATACACTACAAGGTTGAGTACATGGTTCTTAGAGTCGAAAACACCCTTACGAACAGAAGTATCTATACCTAAATAGTAATATATCACTTTAAGTGGCCATGCCTATTAGCTTTCTAGGAAAACATCATTGTTGAGCAAACACTCAGACAACAGGTATTTACAGGGTTCACTTATTTTCAGGATCGACTCAAAGTCTTTTCACATCTCTGTAGTAAGACCGGTGTGCTCAATAATGTGTATTTGACCTTCATTATGTATATTTTAATTATACTGTGTTGTAAATAAAAACTACTTATTTTAAATAACATTTTTTTTCAATCTCCTCACATTCTTTCTTTATCTGCTTTACCTGTCACTGTCACTAATGGGCCATTAGAGGAGGGGTCTTTGTCTCTTCAGGTGAGAATCACTGAATATTAATGGCCATTCTCACCCCCTCGCATACAGGATTTCAGACGCAAAACATGTCTTTTAAAATTTAAAACACTATATTGTTCTCTGTGAATAAGTAATTGAAATGATTTTCACATAATTCTGAAGTAAATATTCTAGCCTAATAGACTGGTTACTCTAAATTCTTATTCAGGGCTATTCAGTACGTGTTCTGTGGCCTTATTTTAGCTAGTTATTTTCCCCAAAACTTACTAACCAAGCATAATTTTGTTTTCTAAAAAATGCAAACATGTACATCCATCTGAGTCACATATTATTGTAGCACAGTTTCTGCTGTATACAAAAACAATTACATGTTGGTCAATAGTATGTTCTAAGTAGCTGAAATAACCACAAATATCAGAGCATGTCAAAACATCCCAGGGACCCCAAAACCACCCTGGCCTCCAGAGGGTTAAGCTGCTGTCACACTATAGTAGTTTTATAAGTTACTAATGTTGCTAATTTTCTTTAGTTACTCCCCAAACTGCTTTGAGCTAATTAAAATTCTAATTAAAAATGAAGTATTTATAGCACTGACCTGTATTTGAAAAACAGAACCCTGTTTTCTCAGATGCTTTACACTATAGGGGCAACTGCAGCTAATATTATTATTAACACATTATTCAATTATTAAACCGCTGGTCCACTGATGACAAAAATCAGATTCATTGTCTTCTGAATTATTTATCTTTTATACTTGCTACTTTTAACAAGCAGGATAAAATTAAAAAACACAGTGAATCAAAGTTTTTGCAACTTTGTGGTACTTCCCTTCCCCCATGTCCTCATTTCCACATGTATTGCAGAATGGGAAAAAAAAATCATGAGGCAGCAACCTCTTCCATTACACCTTTCGTCATACACACAAAAGAGACATAGTGCTGCCTGTGCATTATAATTTACTTTGTTCTCATCCCTGAGAAAATGTTCATTAATAGAGCATTAAATCACTTGCTTCATGGAGTGACCACGGAGCTCATTATGGGCATCTCATGGGCAATCGGTTCATCAAAGGAAGCTCTTCGCAGAGGGGCAAGGAGTGTGTCCACATCTCCAGACGAAAACAAATAGATCATTAGTGCTGTGTTTTCCATACTGCCGCCACCCCTGGGCGCTCGGTCTCATCGGACCATAATGTAAATCAGGAAGGTCAACAGATGCGTGGAAAAACATTTCTCACTCTGATGTGTGAATTCAGACAGCGAGACCTCTCAAAAAGAGACTGTAAGCCTTGAGGGGATATGGCTTTGAGATATGTATGCACCTACATCGCATGCCTTTTTGACTATATGGCCCCTAGGAAAAGAGGAATGCTCGGGGGACAGGTGGCTATATTAAAACCACACAAAAAAAGATGCAGACAAACATGACAAATGTGTCCCTGGACCAGTCATAAGTGTCTATTTTTCAAAATTGAGTTTTATACATCATCTGAAGCAGGATAATTATGCTTTCCATTAATGAATGTTAGGATAGGACAATATTTGGCTGAGATACAACCATTTGAAATCTGGAATCTAATAACAGAAAAAAATAAAAAATACTGAGAAAATTGTGTTAGAACATGAAGAACATGATCTTTACTTAATATCCTAATGATTTTTGTCAAAAAAGAAAAATGTATAATTTGGACCATGGTTTTGTGCTTCAGGGTCACAAATTCTGTCAAATTAACAATATTTGATATACAGTTAAAAATAAAGAATATAATTCAACCTACTCTAAAGGTAAATTTTATAAATGGGCATTTTCCTACTTACTGTATGCTATAGTTCAAGAATAAATTATTAAATAACAAATTGTCATCTTTTGCTCACCTTCATGTCATTTCAAGTCTGAATACCTTTCCTAAAACATGAAATTAAATTACATTTAACCACCAATAACATTTTAAACCCTACTGACCTTAACCCTTTGTTCTATATGTCTAATTATGAATATATACAATTATTTAAAAATAAATAAATATAGATATGAAAAATAAATAAATAGAACTATATATTGTCTTAATATATTACAATTGTTGACAAAGTTTTCTTTTACAAATATTGAATACTGGTTCAAAAAAGAAAATCCAGTGAGCCATGGTTATGTGGGTGAAAATGCCTTGGTCAGAGGAAAAGGCCAGACTGGGTCGAGCTGACAGAAATGCAACAATAAGTCAAATAACCACTCGTTGCAACTGAGGTGTGCAGAAGAGCATCCACGAACACAAAGCATGTCAAAGCTTGAAGCAGAGGAGCTACAGCAGCAGAGCACAGATCTGTCTTGTATCAATAGCTCAGGCTGCTGCTGGTGGAGTAGGGTGTGAAGGTGTGGGCGATATTTTCTTGGCACGCTTGCACAACATGGAAACAATTTTTCCATATACAGAAATGTAGAAAATGTATTGCATTATATTTTTCAATATATTCCTCTAGATGTGTGTTTTGTAAGTAACATGTTTAAAAGAGGAATGCACTTTTTTACAATGAGCTTATTTACTGTACACTTCATGGCCCATCATAATGCAACACGAGAACATGAAATTGTATGTTACCTTGAAATCATGATATAAAACCAATCTCATTCTTATATTACATTTTTAAAAATTGATGACAAATTTTACAAAAAAGTCAAAAACAATTTGACTTAGCATGAATGTCCATGACTCGTACAGAAGGTACAACCTTTGTAAAACCTTTTTAATTACAATTATGTTTTATATATAGCCTATTGTCACTAGCCGCACCTCTGTGGCTCTCCCCGGAACGCAGCAGCGGGAAACCTCACCTGAATACTAGCTTTCCACCCGGACCCTTTATTTCCCACGTATCTTGTTCAGTTCCACCCTGCCATTGTGACCTACTTTCTGGACTATTTAAGCGTGCACGCCATGCTTACAACGTAGAGACCAGAATCAACGCTAGCCACTGGCGCTACGTTGTCTCGACTAACACCCTCTCTTGGAAGAGGGAAGAATACCCCCTGGCACGTTTATAGCTTAAGAAAGAGTTATCTGTTGGTCTCCGACACACAGATTGAAGTAACTGTTAAATATACTTATTGATTAAGATGCTGGACATATTAATTAACTAAGTGTATTTCATGCTTCAAACTTATGACTCTTTGAGCTCATTTGCATAGACTAACCATAGAGCTAATGTAAAGGAAATATTTTTAATGTAAGATTATTCCCCAAAATTGATTTACGAATCAATTTGTTAATTGATTTCCCCGAGGTCTTACAGAACTCTGTCTTGCCCCTGTTACTACTGTCTGCTGATTTTCAACCTCTGCCTGTACGACTACTCTCAATGAAGCTGCTTATGGATACGAACGTCTCTGGAGATGCGTCACAGAAGACTTTGCCCACACAGGATCCAGTAGCGATGCATGAGCTGGTGAGTGAGATAACTCGACAAGCTTCCGTTCTGGCCTCCCATCAGCAACAGCTGTTGGAACTGATGTCACTGACGCGGGAACTGGTGAGCTCCATCCAGGCCCTCACTGCCGCCACCCAGGCAACCCATCCTCTGACGCGGCCACGAGCGCCTCCTACACCCGTGATTGCTACTCCCGCTCACCTGGCTCTTCCCGAAAAGTGTAACGGTGCCCCCGGGAAATGTGATGGCTTCTTGCTGCAATGTGAATTTTATATGAACCAGCAGCCTAGCAGTTTCACCACAGATGACTCGAAGGTATCGCTCATTGCTTCATTACTCACTGGGAAAGCTTTGGAGTGGGTTACCGCTGTGTGGAGGGGACAATGGATGGCGTTTCCTTCTTACGCCAGTTTCATTCGCCAATTTCAAGAGGTGTTTGATCATACTGCCGATGGAAAAGATGCTAAAGATGAGCTACTGGAGTTAAAACAGGGGAATTTGACCACCGCAGAATATAGTATGTCTTTCCAGACGCTGGCGGCTCAAACCGGCTGGGACAGCGACCCACTCATGTCTCTCTACCGCCGCAGGCTCCGGGAAGAGTTACAGACCGAGCTGGCCAGTCGCCACGTTGACACTGAGGAATTCACACTCCAGACCAGCTCTCTTCACTCTGAAAAGATTCAAACTGCACGTCATTCACTCACCCGAACACCCGCTTATCCTCGGCCTGCCATGGCTGGAACACCACAGCCCAGTCATCTCTTGGAGGGCTCATCAAATCACCCAGTGGTCACCAGAATGCCAAGAGAAATGCCTCTCCAGGACTCTCAAAGCCCCCACAGTTCCACAGCCACCCAACGCCGATCTCAGTGAGCTCACCGACCTCCCCGCACAATATCACAATCTGGTGAGGGCCTTCAGCAAAGAGAAGGCTACACAGCTACCACCACACTGCACTACGGACTGTGCCATTGACCTGCTACCTGGCACCATGCCTCCCCGCGGACGGATCTTCCCACTTTTCCAGCCCGAGACACTCTGCATGAACCAATACATCCAAGAGGAGCTTGCCAAAGGCTTAATCAGACCTATCATTCTACCTCACCCACCTCGGCCGGCTTATTCTTTGTGCAGAAAAAGGATGGGGGGCTCCGCCCCTGCATAGACTATCGGGCCCTCAACGACATAACTGTCATCTTCTGGTACCCTCTGCCACTGGTGCCGGCGGCCCTGGAACAGCTCCGCACCGCCCCAATATTCACAAAGCTGAATTTACGTAGTGCCTACAACCTCATTCGGATCAGGGAGGGGGATGAGTGGAAGACCGCTTTTTCCACCACCACAGGGCACTATGAGTACCTTGTGATGCCCTTTGGACTTTCCAACAGTCCCTCGGTCTTTCAAGCTCTGGTGAACGATGTCTTCAGGAACATGCTCAACCGGTTCGTCATTGTTTATATCGACGACATCCTCATCTATTCAGAGGACCTCTCTACCCACGTTTCATGTTTCTTTGCTCAAGCCCACTGCTGAACCCGAAGGGGAGAGGGACCAGGACGAGGTTGTGGCACCAGACATCCCTCCCCTGGACCCGGACCGCGAGGAGATCTACCAGGTCCACGAGATCCTGGACTCTCGGCGCCGAGGCAGACTTCTACAGTACTAGATCGACTGGGAGGGCTACGGCCCAGAAGAAAGATCATGGGTGAACTCTCACGACATCCTGGATCCCGCCCTCAAGGTGGCATTTCATCAAGCCCATCCTGATAAGCTGGCCCCCAGACCTCGTGGTAGACCACAGCGCCGCCAGGGTTCTCACTTCAGGAGCCGCTCGCGGGGGGGGGCTCTGTCACCAGCCGCACCTCTGTGGTTCTCCCCGGAATGCACCAGCGGGAACCCTCGCCTGAATACTAGCGTTCCACCCGGACCCTTTATTTCCCACGTACCTTTTTCAGTTCCGCCCTGCCGTTGTGACCTACTTTCTGGACTATTTAAGCGTGCACACCACGCTTACAAGTCGCGAAGTCTTGATTGCCACGGTGTCATTTCTGAGTGTTATTCCTGTCTGATTTTCTGGTTTGTTTTTGGATTGTTTATCGTTACTCTGATTCTCGCTGCCTGCACCTGACCATTTCTGCCTGATTGTTGACTACGAACTCTGTCTTGCCCCTGTTACTACTGTCTGCTGATTTTCGACCTCTGCCTGTACGACTACTCTCAATAAAGCTGCTTATGGATCCGAACGTCTCTGGAGATGCGTCACACCTATATATATATATATATATAAACTTTTTAAATACATGTAATATTTTGGGAATTTTACCATTTAATTAAAAATAATAATAATTAATAATAATCACTTATATTGATATAGGCTATATTTGTGGTTATTATTTGATCAGTAATATGTTTATTCATTTAAATTAAAAATTTTCATAGGTCAGTGACAACTGAAATAGGAACACAGTTTCGTTTCATTTTTCAAGGCAGGTTTCAAATATTAATTTGCCCATCTTGCTTTAATTTTGCAGAAGTGAGCATTTGTGATCTTTTAAAATCAATCCATGAGATCTATATTTCATATCTGTCTAAGCTTTGCCCCCAACTTAGATATATAATCGCTTAGAAGAAAATTCAACACTTTAATGTAACAGAGGAGAATACATTATTCACTTGATGTATTGCTGTCTGTGTTATGAGGTTCTAGAGTCAATAACAGCTATCTGTGCCATAATCATACTCTCTGCGGTATCCCGTAAGATATAAAAAATCTCCACTAGAGCTTCCCCTCTAATCCTTAATTAAATAATTAATTAACAAATTGGATACATCACATAGATGCACACACACTTGTGTGACTGCTGGCTCAATTAAAATTGCCACCAGGGAACAAACAAATTGATATCTGATTTATTACGTCAACTAATCATTTAACATAAGGGGCTTGAAGTTGTTTTTGTTGGGACATTAATGACAGTCAGTATTTTTTTTTTCATCAGTGCAATTTATGTTTGAAGAATAATTCATGAAATAGATGTCTAAAAGATGTTAAAGTTGTGCTGAGCTAGATAGCAGCCTCAGATACGAATCATGAAGTATTCAAAAGCACTCTATTCTATTAAAAAGACAAGTATAAGACACAGCTGCAGAAAATCTTTTATATTTGATTCCTATACTAGGACTTCAAACAGTGGATTTGAGTCAACTGCACCCTTTGAGTTTCCCCCCCGCATAATCAGACACAAATATGTTTGATGTATGAATAATATATTCAGATTGGTGTCTAGGTCATACATGCAAACTACTGACGGTTTATTTCAATTATTAATGGGACTTCAATGCAGCAGCTTGCATAGGGGCACATATAATGTGTTAATGAACACATCAAATATTTATATTCTAATCTGTGATAATAGTGCAATTAACATACAAGCTTATTAAAAAACAAAGTATCACAATGTAATATTTTCTTGACAAGGTTATGCGTTTTGCAGCAGATTACAAAAGACAGAGACAAATGACAGAATGCAGATGTAGTTCAGTGTGATAGCAGAGAGAAGTCATATGAGCTGTCATATCCCTACAGGACACATATATCCTGTGGTTATGGTTTATTCAGTGTTTTATAGCCTACATATGGGGGCTAATTTATCAACCCATTATTAAAGCAGGGCCGTGATTTGGCCATAGGCATTTTAATGCACAAACTTGTAAATAAACAACTTTTTTGCCATGAGCCAATTCATAAATATTTGCATTAATTAATTTTTAAGCAAAATAAGAAAGATGTACCTATCTTTGTTATTTTCAAATGTAAAAATAGTATAAGAACAAAACAAAACAAAAAAAGAACATTTATGGATCATCCAGGTAACAACAGTATTAAGAATCAAGAGTATGTGAACTTTTGAAGGAGGTAATTTCTATTAATTCAAAATGAACTATTATGGTTTTCTTTATTATGGAGCTATGTGTAAACGTCTTTTATGTTAAATATCTTATTCAGGTCAGCAGTGTTGGGAGTAACACATTACAAAAGTAATGAATTACAGTAATAAAATACTTTTTGCTGTAACGCAGTAGTGTAAGGCATTATTAATGAAGTTTCAGTAATATTTTACTCTGTACATGTTCGGTAATGCTTGCGTTACAACACACTTTCAGCCAAAATTTTTATTGTTCAAAAAACTTAAACGTATTAACGTATAAATAGTGCTGCAAATCAGCTCTATTTTCTGTTCGTGGTCAGTTACAGTATTATCCATGTGTGGTGTACAGGTTTGTAAATGAATACTAAAGGTGTGACATACTGTGTGACAAAACTTCGCGAAGAGTAAGTGTAAAGTCAGTGTTTATATAGGCCTGATAATGGCTGACACCTGGTGGCGGAAGAAGGTTAAGATACGTGGGGTAAATGAGTCCGGGTAGGAACCTTAGAATTCTGGCGAAGGTTCCTGCTGTTGACTGTTGGAGAGAGCCACAGAGGCACGGCTGGAGCGAGTTGACTGGTGACGCCGGGGCCTTCCACGGGGCCTGGGAGCTGGCTTGTCTGGATGATTGTGATGAAAAGTCTCTGTGAGAGACAGGTTGAGGATGTTCTGGGAGTCAACCCATTGTCTCTCTTCCGAACCATAGCTCTCCCAATCTCCGAGATATTGAATCCAGAATCTCATGGACCTGATAGATGTCATCCTGGTCCAATGTCAGGGGAGGGATGTCCGGGGCCTCGACCTCGTCCTGGTCCCTCTCTCCGTCGGGTTCAGCAGCGGGCTTGAGCAGAGACACGTAGAACGTGGGTGAGATACGGTATTCATTGGGCAATTCAAGATGGTATGAAACTGGTGTGATTTGTTTTATGATTTTGAATGGACCCACATACCTTGGACTGAGTTTCTTTCTTGGCAGGCGTAGACGTAAGTCCCGGGTGGATAACCACACCCACTGTCCTGGTTCATAGGGTGGATGGGGCTGGCGGTGACGGTCAGCCTGGGAGGTAACTCTCCTAATGGCCCTTTGGAGATGGATGTGGGCATCGTCCCAAGTATGTTCACTCCGTTACAACCAATGGCCTACAGATGGTAGGTCTGAGGGTTCACCAGATCACGGGAACAGGGGAGGTTGGAAGGCCAAGACAGGAAAGGAGTCATGTTAGTGGACGGTTTACGCTGGGAGTTTTGAAGTTTAGAAGGCACAGGGGTGCATTTTCATGGGGTCTCCCTGGCATTGAGATAAGACGGTGCCAATGCCAGTATTAGAGGTGTCAACTTCCACTATGAACTGGCGTTCTGGTTCGGGGTGGCGAAGAATGGGTGCCGTGGTGAAGCGATTTTTTAGTTCTAGGAAAGCGGCCTCACTTTTCTCACTCCAGGGTATGCGCTTGCTTCGCTTGCGGGTCATGAATGTTAGGGTTGCTGCCACCTTGCTGAAGGTACATATGAACCTCCAATAAAAGTTGGTGAAGCCCAAAAATCTTTGAAGTTCTTTTAAAGTCTGTGGTTTGGGCCAATTGACCACTGCCGTGACCTTCTTCTCATCTATCGCTTAGTACGATGGATGAGACTTAGTACTTAGTACTTATGATGTAGACCAGGAATGACACTCTCATCTGATGGAACTCACATTTAGAGATTTTGGCATATAACTGGTTGTCAATGAGTTTCTGTAGAACTGACCTGACATGGCGTACATGGGAGTCAAAGTCTTTAGAGTAGACCAGTATGTCTTCGATATAAACGATCACGAACCTGTTCAGCATGTCTCTGAATACCTTGTTTACCAGGGATTGAAAGAAGGCGGGACTGTTGGACAATCCAAAGGGCATTATCAAATACTTGTAATGTCCATTGGTGGTGGAGAAGGCCGTTATCCATTTGTCGCCCTCTCTGATACGAACAAGATTGTATGCACTGCGGAGGTCCAGCTTTGTGAAGTAACGGGCCGATCTCAGTTGTTCGAGAGCTGATGGAACTAGAGGTAGAGGATAGCGGTACGTTACTGATATTTCATTCAGGGCTTGGTAGTCGATGCAAGGGCGCAGACCTCCATCCTTCTTTTTGACGAAGAAGAAGCCTGAGGCAGCTGGTGACGTAGAGGGCCGAATTAAACCTTTATCCAGTTCCTCCTGTATGTACTTAGCCATGCTTTCAGTCTCTGGTTGAGAAAGCAGGAAGACCCTGCCCCTAGGTGGTGTTGTTCCTGGAAGGAGGTCGATGGTAGGAGGCTGGTATCATAGCAGTGACTGTGGCTTCCTCAGCGGTGAGTCGAACACTGTGAATGGTGCGGGTGGCTTTGCTGAGGCAGGTGGCGTGACAATACGGTGACCATCGAGTAATTTGGTGGAGTTTCCAGGAAATGGCGGGGTCATGAAGTTGAAGCCATGGCAGGCAGGGTGGTCTGGTGATTCGATGACGTGAAACTGGATTCTTTCTGAGTGAAGAGTGCTGGTGTTTAAGGTGAGTTCTTGAGTTTTTATAGTGATTCTCCCAGATCCTATTGGCCGTCCGTCAAGGCCTGCCACCGCCACCGTCGGTGTACATGTAATCACAGGAATGTTATGTTTAGTCACAAAATTCTCATCCATAAAATTTCCAGCAGCTCCTGAATCTATGAAGGCCTTGGCTGATATATTAACATTATCATGAATTAGACTGATTTCTATTCTCATGGCAGAAGAAATGGATACAGCACTCACCCAATAAGCTCTGGTTCGTGGTGGACGAACTGGACAGTTAGCTCGTACATGCCCAGAGGCTGCGCAGTAGAGGCAGAGGTTGTTCTGAAGCCTCCTATCGCGCTCTTCAGAGGAAATGTGAGCTGCTCCGATCTGCATTGGCTCCTCGGTGGTGGTCAGCGATCTGGATTGAGTTAAGGCAGGTGTCTGTCGGGGCTTGCAAGAACGGATGATATGATCCGTGCGGATGGCCAGGTCCATATACTCAGCGAGAGTCTTGTCCTGGTCGTGGTGGGCCAGTTCTGCCTGGAGCTCCTCTCTCAACCCACGGCGGTAAATAGTAAGCAGAGGATCGCTATCCTATCCAGTCCGAGCTGCTAAGGTTCTAAAAGTCAAAGTGTATTCAGCTGCCATTGAATTGCCCTGCTTGAGTAGCATGATCTCATCCTTAGCGCTTCTGCCATCCACTGAATGGTCGAAGACCTTCCGGAACTGACGAAAAGGAAACTATCATATGATGGGAACGCCATGCGTCGGCCTCTCCATAGAGAAGTAACCCATTCCAAAGCCTTTCCTGTAAGCAGCAAACACGCTAGCGACACCTTGCTATCATCAGTGGGGAAGCAGCTGGCTTGTTGCTTCATGTAAATTTTCACTTATAATAGGAAACCCTTGCACATACCTGGTGCTCCATTGTATTTCTCCGGCAGTGCAAGATGAGCAGGATTGTTCATGACGGCTGGAGGAAAAGCAACAACTGGTAAAGGCGCCGGAGGTGGTTGACACAGCGCTGCTGTAGCAGTAGTCAAGGCTTGAATGGAGCGTGTGAGTTCCTCAGTCATAGCGGTGAGTTTCTCTAGCTGCTGTTGGTGACTAGACAACATGGAAGCTTGACGATTGACATCACTCACCACTTGAAATAGCGCCGCTGGATCTGGTTGTGGCAAAGTTTTCTGTGACATACTGGCAGAGTCGTCAGATTCCATTTGCAGTGTATTTATTAATCGTGGTCAGACAAGCAGAGTTCAGTATACAGGCAGACAGCAGTGTAGGAGACAAGACAATAATCGTGGTCAAAAACCAGGCAAAAGGTCAGGGCAGGCAACGAGTAACAATAATCCAGATAGACAGTCCAAATATAACCAGAAAGACAAACAGAGTAAATGCTTGGTAGTGATCGCTAGGCAAATCAAAGGCTGCTGGCCCAACAGTGGAAACATGGCATGCTTTTACCTCTGTGTTCCAGGTCTGCGGCTATTAGCTCCATCCGGCTCACTGTGAGTCCCGGCTCGCACTGGCCAGTGGCCCCTTTTTTCCTTCTACCAAAACAGCTTATACAGTTTTATGTGTAATATTTCTATTTCATTTATTTATATTTTTAAGTTAATTTAAAAAAAATGCTTGGAGCATGTTTGTTCATTAAATATAAGTTTTTCGTTTTTTTTTAAGTAACGACAAAGTGGCCAGTGGCAGAGAGTGCTGATTATAAACTATGTTTGATCAATTTAATCTTTTCAAATCATCACAACTTGCCTAAAATGCAATAAAAACATTTCAAGCATATAACAATGTTTAAACGTTAAACCTAAATGACAGAAGCCGTTATTTTATCCATTAGGCCACGACTGCCCCATACTGCAAATGCAGTGCTGTTAAAATAAAAGCGAACTATCCTGTCCTGCCAGATGTTATGCCTTGTGCGTTGCACGCATAAATTTGCTTTGCTTTTATTTTCTATGGGAAACTGTGGGTCCCAAGGCCAAACCAGTTGAAAACCACTGCTTTAGATAATAGAGAGACCGCCATGGTCTCTCTATTAAGCGTGAGTGTTCGTGTTGTGCGTGTGCGAACTCTGTGTACTAAGGAACAGATGTGCGTGAGATTGCCAATAACGAGTGCAGGTGAATAACAAAAGTGCAGGCAAATGTCTTCAATATTATGGCAAATTAAAAAAGATATATGCTAGGTAAAATATGCTAGGTAATGATTATTTAGCAATCAATTTTTAATAAATTTTTAAATATTTTTTTTTCTCCAGCATCAAAGGCAGCAAAGAAGGTTAACGTCAAAGCTTATCAATACATCTGTCTTTTATAATTTAGCACCGGTACCGATTAAATACCAAGTTTCGCTACCCATCCCTACTGCCAGTAAAGGTGGTTTCAAACAAAGCTGTGTTACGGAATGAACAAATCATTTGGATCAGTGAGTGGTCTAGAGTTCAGAGGCAGAGTCGCAAACTCACAGGACTGAGGTGGAGCTGGGGTCTTGGCAGACGGTGGAAACAAGTCAAAAGAGCCAAATGAACAGAGTAGATCCCAATGAGGTGGAGGGCTGAGGTGTAGCTAGAGGCCCAGAAGTTTGTGGCAGAGGCATAGTGACAGCCAGGGGGATCCGAGCTGAGGGAGCTGGATAGAAAGAGCAGCAGAAGAGGAGCCAAGGAGCTGGATGGAACTGGAGAGGATAAAAGACCCTTGAGGCTGGATGGAACTGGCAGAGATGAAGGAGACAGGAAACTGGACAGGACCAGAGGAAGAGCCAGGAAGGTCAGCAGAGATGAAGGAGCCAGGAGGCTGGATGGGACCAGCAGAGGAGAGAGGATGTCCATCTAATCAGACAGGACAGCAGGTTCAGGCTTCGAGACAAATGTCTGCTCCAGCAGGAGGTTCTGGCTCTGTTGCCCTTCTCTTATAAGCTCACTGCCCTCAAGGTTATTGAGTAGTTTTTGTGCTGTGCTTCACACTTTGGTGGCTATTTGTCTGCTTCAGCATATTCAAACGGCGTCGAGTGAGAATGATAACTCTGATAATAAAGTTCAATAATGAAATCAAACAAGTCAAGATGGCACAGACAGAAGGCTGTTCTAATGTTACTGCAAGGCATGGGGGTTTATCTGCCTGTGAGGTGATTTGAATATACTGTAGACAATGGACTTTTAACAGTTTGAAACTTTTATTAAGCAGTATGCTACAACTGCAGGAGAGCAACACTATACTCTTCTACATCCGCTTTTTTTCTTTTTCTGGCACTCCCCTTCATATTCCCCTGCCCCTGAGAACAATCAACACCATATAATAATAATAATAATAATAATAAAAAAAATAAAAGTCCTTAGCAAATACATGCAAAAATACACACATTATTTTACTGGTAACACTTTACAATAAGATGTTATTTGTTAACATTAGTTAATATATTAATTAACATAAACAAACAATGACCAATGGATTTATTACAGTATTTGTTACTATACTATATCATCTTTAATAATCCACAAATGAAAGGCAGTGTTGTGTTTGTGGCATAAAAACATATTTCTGGATACTCACATTTTATTTATTTATTTATTTTTTATTTATTTGAAACTCATGTGTATATTTTTTGGATTAAATTATATTTATTTGTGAATTAGTTTAGAATTTGTCAATCTCTTTTCAAAACAGCTAAACAAACCAAACAACATAAAAACTAACAACTTATACATACCAAAGACCAGTGGAGCCCAAGTGTTTTCATAATGAATGTGTGCAGCATAAGCAGAGAGAGAGAGAGAGAGAGAACATAGTAACTGCTCACATACACACACACATACAAAATACATTTTAGATAAACATACTGAGAGAAAAAACAAAACAAAACTACTGAATAGATCTTACTAGTGTGCATTTCCTGTACAATTTTGTATTAACCTTTATAGTATTATGCATCATTGGAGAAAAACAAAAACTTGTTAGATGTGACTGTTTCCTGAGACCATAGTAATGTAGCACGTCTGTCATTTGTTAATGATGATACACAGTTGGCAGAGTATATAACATCCGTTGATTAGTCAATTCAAGATCACAATTAATATCACATTATTATAGTTCATTTACATGAAACCACAGAAAGCTGTTTATTTGTTTAATCATGTTTACATGGCGCATGTAATTGGTGTACTCCACTAGACTATATTCACTTCATTCACCAAGGGGCTTTCTCCACAACGTAATTCATCAGAAATGCTGCTGTAACGAGCACAACCTCTAAGGACTACTTCACCATTATTGATCTTTGTCATTTTGCTTAATTTGATGTTTGATTCATTTTAGGTTACCATCTAGTCGTGCCCCAGGGTTCCTGTAGATATACAGCACAGGCTCTTCAAAAACAGTGCCTTTTGTTGACACAATATATAGATTTTTAAAGGATAGTTCACTCAGAAATAAAAATTCTGTCATGGGCTATTTTAATGATGTCTTTACAAGCTTTCTGGGCCTTGAATGTGTCGGTTGCGTTGTGTTGCAGGGTCACGAAGCTGTCAGATTTCATCAAAAAATATCTTAGTTTGTGTTCTGAAGATGAATAAGGGTGTTGCAGGTTTGGAAAGACAAGAGGGTAATTAGTTACACAATTTTCATTTTTGGGTGAATTATCCCTTTATATGTATACTGTATGTACACACACACACACCCAAATATGTATATATAATGAAAGACATTGAACGTACTGCCTGTTACCTTGCTTATTGTGCCCAAGACCATGATTCATTTATGTTCACATCATCCTAAAAAGTTCAAATCACATAATGATATTTGTGAATGTTTGTTGGAACTATGGCTTTGGGAAATTTGCAGCCACAGCCGGCTAACAATGTTACTGGAACAAACCCCTGGCTTCTTCTTCTTTTTTTTATTTTTGTTTTGTGCATTGGAAACTCAAGGCCAGCTCCAGTAGGGTTTAACCTGTGCATTGTCATTCCAACTAGAATTTTATTTTTTGATAAACCTTGATGAGCCTTGAAAGTATATCTTTTGCAAGGTACAATTTGTTATTTTTAAAAAAAGACAGTCAGGTTTTACCCTACATGGAGCCCTAAAATAAAAAGGCATAAATGCTCTGTGAACCGAATCAAAATGCCGTCCGTGTGCTTCATAGATATGCACTCCCATCTATAGAAATATGCACTGATAGAGTGTTCCACCTTTGGGGACCTCAGCATACAGTCCCACTGGCAATCATTTCTATGAAAAAACCCAGGCGACTGCTTCAGCCTCACATCATCATAGGCCTTGTGACCTTGACACTGTTCAACTCAATCTTTCCATCTGGTTGTCCTCAAAGTGTCTTTTGAACTTGAGTTTAGGTGTTTCCGACTTTGAATAAATATGTGGAAACCAACTTGTAATTACTTACCTGCACCTCAGGTTTGTAGGTTTTGGTTTGTTTGCCTGACATGTGGCTCCAACTAAAAGAAAATTATTTCGGTTGGGTTTATTTCTCATCTGAATAGATTCCACACTAATTCATGCACAAACTTCCAGAGCTCTTTCTAAATGCCCTATTTTAGCAAACCACAGATTTCTAACTATAAAAGGAAGTCCCCAAATTCTGTATTCACAATAAACTGCAGGCCAAGACGGAAACTAGCAGTTAAAAGAATTCTAGACACTGACGTTAACCTCCCAGCAAGCAAGTGGTCAGGTATTTTCTTCATTGTAATAGCAGGCCCTTAGCGTGGGGTGTGTGCTTGCTAACGAGATGCGCCTGCATCTCCATGCCTCATCAGGATCTCATTTGTGTCTCCAAACTTTGAAGTCGTTCTTCAGGCCAGCCCCCGAAAACCCACGCAACTTCAAAAACCACGACCTCGGAAATAGATCAACGTGAGCACTATCCCCGCAGTGCTCGCTTTCTCAGTTTTACCCTAATTAACCCACTTCGATTGCATCGCATGGCAACATTCAACAATAGCTTTCATATCCAGCCAGAGGAGAGCTACATTTATCTGCAAGACAATCATTAGCAACCTTAAAACTGGAGGAAATACTAATTAGAGACAGAATAAAGAAGATTGTATGTATGTGGTGATGACAACTTGTTATTCTTTGAATTTAAGAGGATATTAACGTCTGTCTGAAGGTCACGGGTTTGATTGCTGCTATTTCCTTTGCTTCCAGTTATTTCAGTCTTTTTTTCAAACATCTCACTTCCTTAAATTGGTGCAGTGTTTTCATTTCCGAGTACATAAGCTGTCAGACACGTACACACACACAAAATATTGTATTTGGGAAGTATTTACAGAGCTTGAACTCCAATCTGTGTTTTAGAATTGTTTTTATGAAAATGAAGTTATGAAAGATGTGATTATTAAGTTTAAATGCTCTCGTTACACCTAAAAATATTTGTTCACATTAACACGTCTGGGACTCTTAGTGCGTTTATTGCTTCTGTAATTGTATTGTTTGGTGATACATCACTAATAAATGCAAATGACTCTTTTTATTGTCGTTGTATTAAGGCTTCCTGCATAATCCACAAGACAAACAAAACGTTTATTAGGTTTTGTGACTTCTGATGTACATATGTTTGTCATGTTTACTGGTTTTCATGAAATATTAATTCAAGGCTTTAAGGAAATGGAGAATGTATGATGGCACACACATTTTCCTGCTCGAAAATTGCCAGTGTTGGAAAATGGCTTCTCTTTTAATACATAATTCATAGGTATACGATATCATGTAAAGTGAGCAAAAATCCTAGCTAGAAGACTAATATATTACGTATTTTGGATGCTGGGTGCTGGTTTTATTTCAACAGGCTGCTTAAACACTCATGACAGCCTGTCAATATGTTTTAACCTGTTATCTGAACGCTATGTAAGGGAAACAGGTCAGTTTAGCTCGAAGTGAATTATTTATGTTTTACAGGGAATTTGGACAGAAACACTGTTTTACAGATGATCAACAGAATCAGCCAGCGATTCACTGAACCACTGGGCCGTACAACATCAGTTTGGATAGTAAAATCCAAAATATACTTAAAACTCTATTATTTAGCACAGTAACAAGATCAGCGCAGATTTAAAAGTTTAATGGTAACACATTAGAACAGGTAATATTTGTTAACTATTACCTACCACTTTTCACTCAATAAATTTGCTGCTTTATTAATAGTTAGTAAGGTAGTTGTTAGCGACTCCCATAAAATAAAGTGTTACCACATTAACTTGTAAGCACAAAACACAAAGATACTGTACTTCTCTTCCCAATATAAATAAGACTTACTTTATTGGATAAAGACATAGAAACTAACACACTCACACAAGTTGCAGAAAGAGAAAGTGAGAAAAGAATGAGTTTAAGAGAGTGAAAATGTGAAAGTTTAAAGCAATATGTGAAACTGGATAAACCTGATCTACCATCAATAATTTAATTTATCCTTGCATTGAGTTCCTCAATGAGGTTAAAGTTTATACCTCATGCACCAGGTCATCTAGGATCTGGGGGTACTTGTTGGTCATTCTGTGGTTATAGTAAATCAGCATGTTAAAATGATTTCTGAAGGATCATGTGACACTGAAGCGCTCTCAGTCTGGTTCTTGTCTGCTACTGTATTGGGGAGAGTCAATCCGAAGAAGACTTTTTCTTTCTATCATGGATTTACACATGACGGTCATCCTGTAAATCTGTTTGACCATCAATCCGATCTGATTTACGATCATTCGTGTTGTCTTGGGCCTCTTTGTTTCAACAATGTTCTGATTGAGTCTCACATTGTCTGATTCACTCTGAAGCGCTATGTCTATCTTCGTTAATTAGTTATACAAAGTCCAGCACAAATCAGCTTTGATACTGCGGCTCGAAGTGAAAGTATTGTTGAAATTCACACAGTGTATCATCTGTCCTCTTCCCTACTCCTTAATTGTCTCCAGCTGTCCTGTGTTAGTTAACCATTGTCTGTTTATGGCCTGGTTTCTCAGTTGTCTAGAGTATGTTTGTTCTCACATTGCTTATAATGTTTCTGTTTTTGTTTTCTTGTTTAATGACATAAATAATTATTCCTGTATTTAAATTCAACACCCTGCATGCACTTTATTTTAAGTTGTCATTGTTACAGTGTAATAATACATGTATGTACTAAGTAATATTAAATAAAGTAAAGTCTTACTCCCTGTACTTGGGATTTTTATGATTATACTTAGCTAGTCATGTAGTATAGAAAGCAAATACTGACAAATATTTGTACTATAATCAAATATTTTATGTAAATGTAAGCATTTGTCATTACTGTGCAAGAACTTATGTCGTAACTCCTGTTCCAGAGGAGACGTTACTTCAAGCAGTGGATCTGTGTTTCAAACTTTTCTATGTGTTTGACATCAACTACCCAAAGCCCTCTGCTCCCATTTGGGTTTTTGCAGCACACCGTGTTTAATGTTCCAGGAGGAGTTCCTTCTGCACATTTCCTCCTTCTTAAAAACTTTGTATTTAGTGATTAGTAAAAACTATATTTTACTGGTCATCAGTAGGTCCAGCAACTAGCAGATTCAAATAATATTGTTTCTGATGTTTTTTATTTTTTATTTTTTTTTATTTTATTGTTGTATGTTAATGACATATATGCTATGTTGTGGATATTTGAGTTTTGAAATGAATTAATATGTGTGCATCTCAAAAATATCTCTAGCACGCTGTAAGTGCACATTTGTGTGTTTTGACTTTAAAAACTTAAAAATATTTTGAAATGTAAAACAGTATTTTATTGTTAAAAAGTATTGTTTGCATGAGTAATTTAAATTAAAATATTAGTCATTTATAATTTATATATATATTAAATAATATATATATATATACTGCTGTGAATCAATAAAATAAATAACCCAACTATTCGGTAACTTTTAACCCAACTGTATTTTAACCCAATTCATTGGGTCAAAATAAGCCACAGATGGTGTCACAACGTCTCATTTACCTGGATCCTGTATCAGCAAACACCACATCACAATCATCTGTTCCTGGATCAGTCCCAATCACCCATTCTCAATCCCCGGATTACTGAAACCTGTCCCCAATTATATGAGCACTATATAGTTTATCACAGCCATTCACTCAGTGGCTGAGCTCAAGGTCATTTTCCTGAGTCATTCTTAGAATACGCTCAGATCATCACCCGTGCACTCTGCCTACCTGATCTAATCTGTGGGTTTGAAGAACTTCGCTCTTTGCCTGCCTGCCTTGTATCCTGAATCGATCTGCATGCAAGGAATTCCAGAGACTGAGTATTACTCAGACTTTCAATACCCACTGCTGTCTGTGCTTGTATATGTGCCTACCTGCTAGACCAACCTGAAACATTCACCTGAGCTGATCACCATTGCCTATAAAAATCCTGCTTTGTGAATAAACAAAATGAAGAAATCATTTGTCTCAGCCTTTACTGAGCATGACAGATGGGAAGGTTCTATACCAACCCATATTTGGGTTACTAGTTGGATTATTTTGGGTTATCTTTTTTTAGTGAGTAATAAAGATGTTTCAAATGTAAATAATGTTAATAATTGTAATATAATAATAATAATAATAATTATTAAATAACTATAATTATAATAAATATTAAATATATAGGCCTATATTAAAACATTGCTACTGTTGACTTTCTGCCTTTAAATTTGAGTGGGTAAATTTAAATCCCTTTCTCTTTATCTTATCACAACAATATATTTTCCCCTACAAATCTAAATAACTTCTGTCCACAAATCCTCTAAGTAGACATAATATAAACTGTTTTAATATGATAGTACTAAAACTTATTACCTAATAATAATAAAGAAATGGAATACATTTGTCACACGCACCGGATCACGTGAGGTCACGAGGACCCGGAAGTAACCTCACGCAGGTATTTAAGCAGGAAGCAG
>JAUYWG010000032.1:3125610-3153979 GCA_034779775.1 Enteromius afrohamiltoni
CTACTCCGCGTCTGAGTCTTCCATCACGCTACACGGGGACATCCTCGATCAGTCATCTCTCGTCTGCCTCCGTGACAACATTTTTATGTAAAAAAAAAAAAAAAAGGTGAATAAGATTATAGGAATTTAACAAACATATTGAGATTTAGTTTTAGTCAAGAAAAGTAGAAAAAAAAAGGAAAAAAAGAAAAATTATTAAAATGTGATGTTGCTATTGTTTCCTTCCATTCAACCGAATAAATATGGTTCAGAAACATGTAAAATTGATTGTTTCACACAATCAATTGCCTGTTTTAGAAACTCTCACAGAAGAATGGTTTACTGCTGTGAGGAATATGATCAATGAAAACAACAGAGATTTATTGATTGAAACCTTTTCTGGTGAAAGCAAAGCTGTGATGAATTTCAATCTGCCCGTTAAGCATTTCTTAAGCCCTAAAAGCTGACTTCTTCGAGACATGTTTGCGAAGAATTGCTGAGTTTTGCGTTCTCTATAAATTGAGGTTCCCTAAAAACTCTGGGACACGCACTTTTGTTCTCCACAATACTGTCACCTCAGTTCACAGCACCGGGTTTTCCAGCCTTTGAAGAATAACATTTCTTTAAAAAACTGACGTTAAAAGAACTGCAAGTGCTCAGATGTTGTATGATTCAATTGAGTTTGTTGATTTTAGAATGTCAAAAGTCAACTTTTTCTTTTTCCATTTTTCTAACCTTTTATCTGCATTGCTGGCTTATATCTGCATTTTATCTTCCACATACTGCCTAGGGTCTTCTTTTACAAAATGCCACAGGAATGAAATTGAACAGCTGTCTCGAACTGTAAAAGCAAGGCAATCAATTTCTCCCTTTGAGTCTGCTGTAAGCGCTGGGCTTGAAAATGAAGAGCCCCTGAGTAAAAGGGAGTGTTTTTTTGAACCATAGGCATCAGAACACACTTCAGCAGAACACACACAGCTTTTTAATGTGTTCTATAATGGTGCTCTTTAAACTTGATACTGCGGTGACATTAAAGCTTTATGGAAATGCTGTTAATCTCTTTGACCACATTTAAGTGATAGAATTCAGCGAGGAGTTGTTTTACTAATTTGGTAATCATTTTGATTAATGACACTATTAAAATGATGCTTCACAGACTGTATTTTTATGAATGTGGGTGGTTCTTCAACTGCAGGCACAGTTGTGTCTTAGACGTAAAATTTTATTAAAAGTAAGTTTCAACTCTTTACTTTTTCTTATATTAAGATCACATTAAAGCTGTTGCCATTGTTTAACAGACATTTATCATTGTTATTTGATAATTTATTGTCTTGCCTCCTCAGAAACTTTGAAAACTATCAAATGTCTGTACTCTAAAAAAATAATTAATGCAGCTATGTTTACACCTCCGACAGTGTAATTAGATTACTGTACTAATTACTCCAACTAAAAAGTATTGCATGACTTATTAGTAACTTTCTAAATCTCATATCAGTCAATGTCATATCAATACAAGAAAAGACATTAAACTTCTCTTTTCATTCTTTCAAATACATAATATAAAAAACAAAAAATGGGCCTTGAACTGTATTTAACATTCAACATGCGTTGTAACATTATATTTTGTTGTTAAATGCGTTATTGTTTTGTGTAGAATTGTTCTATCTATACTTTTTAATACAAATACAGGAACAAAACATAAGAGTAATCCTTTACTTTTTCAAAGGAAAATTATTAATTAAATTAATAATTCTATTACAGTAATTACTTACTTAGTAATTACACCAGATTTTGTGTATGATTATACTGAGTCACAAAAACATGAATTACTAAATCTAACCTAAACAGAAAAAAAAAACAATTGTGACATCATTTACATGTTTGTCAACTAAGCATTAATTTTAAGCACATTTATGAAAAATAAGTTTTTTAAGTGCGCTATTAATATAGTTCATTTAAACAAAAAATTGGAAAGTGTACTTTTAGTCTACTTTATATGCACTTCTCAAAACTGGCCTGATATGTACTTTTCAGAAATATACTTAAAATGACACTTAAGTACACTTGGCTTATACTTTGAAAAATATTTGAGCTAAAGTATACTCGTGCTCGTAGAATTGTTATATAAGAAACGTGGGTAACACTTTATTTTAAGGTGTCCATAATACAGAGTAAGTACCTAAGTACTTATTACTTAGACATTGTACTTACATAAAAAAAATCTACAAGTTAATCTGTAAGTTACAATTAAAAACTTAGTTACATGATAAGTACATTTTATTTCATGTAAGTACAATGGCTACTACTACTACAGTAAGTACCTAATTAGGTCATTACGACAGCTTAAAATTAAGCTAAACATTAATGACATTTTAAATATTCTGTATAATTACTAATGGATATTGTTATAAACAAATATTGAGAGTCTGTTTTAAAGGAGTTCATGTAAAACCTGTAGGGCCAAAAGTGGCCATTGTTGAAGAAATCCCACATTTCTGGTGCATTGGCTGGCCTGGATTTCACTTCAGCTTGATCGAAAGCCTTTTAGGATTAAAGAGACTTTAACCATATCAGACAACAACAGAACAAACTTCAGCTCCAAGCTACTGTACTGCAGTTCAATACACCAACATCAATCATCAAAATGCAAAACATCTTTAATACCACAGCAGAGATTCTCCCTGAAACAAAACAAATCCTTTTGATCAAATACCCCATTGTTCGGTTTAATTTGATAATGTCAAAGTCCATGTTTAATCTCCACAAGACGAGATTATACTTGTATTAGGGTATCTGTTATAAAAAACGCAAATGGGGTGCATGGGGAGAACATACACAATTAAACCAGAGTCTAATAGTCTTTACATAATATAACATGACAGATGCACCTTGGATCAGTGGAGGTAAAGTACAGTGGCCTTGAGTTTATAGAAAGAAATCAAGCTTCTTTCAGCACTTTGTCATGAAATACATTATGCTTATATTTTACCCTGTAAACCATTATATAAAACAACAATTCAATCTATTGGGGTTGTACAGTACGTGAAATATTTTTTTTTCATTGTGTATTTATGCAGTACATATTTGGCAACACTTATTCACTATTAACTACGACTTTTCCCACAACTAATGTATAATTTGCTGTATATTAATAGTTAGCAAGGTAATTATTAAATTACGTTTTGATTTGGATTAGGGATGTAGAATAAAGTCATGTAGAATAAGGGATTAATATGTGCTTAATTACTACTAATAAATAGCTAATAATATAGTAATATGCATGTTAATAAGCAACTACTAAAGAGGCATTATATAGCCTTCAAGTTCGTTCATATACTGTATAGTAAATGTGTAGTTATGCTATGTGTTTGTCATGAAAAGGTTGTGAAGCGATCGAGTTCAACAGTTCGAGACGCAACAGTTTATTTAAAGGCTCGGGGTCAGACAGATAGGATCGAGCACCGGCAGACAGAACCAGTGTATGCAAAGACAAAATCATAAACGTAATCCAGGCAAGGGTCGAATTACCAGCAAACAGAGTCCATGGGAAGAAGCAATCGAAGGTCCATGGGGAAGGAGAGGTCGTCAACGGGAAATCTAAAAAGACAAGACAATAGGAAATAAACATGAATGAGAAAACCAGGAACAGGGTGACAGTGTAAATGAACCGTGAATAGACAAACAGACTGGTATATATACAGGAGTAAATTCTACTCCCCATATTTGCATTTTCTTAAGTTTGTTCATTAAAGGATTCGTATGTTTTTGATACTCAACGACTACTGCGTTCTCCATCCCTTCACGTCAGCCTAGTTTAAAACTGAATTTTAATGCCAACCCAAGTGTTACATCCATGCCAAGCTCCACCTTCACTCCCTCACAGCGATCCCAGTCACCCAAATACTAATCACCTGTCAGCACACCTGTTCCCGATCTAAGCACCAATCAACCAGCACATAAAACCACACACCACATTACACACGCTATCCGAGCATATTCCTGCAAAGTGCACTCATGCTACTCCAAGCGATCTTCTACATACTTACCTTCTGGACTTACCTGTATACTCCCTGTGTGCTCCTCATGTTGTTGTCTCTCCAGATTCCAGGATCCTCTCCCTCGTGTCTTCAAAGGTCTGTGGTGTGTGGTGTTGGTCTTCGTCTATGTGCTGTTCTCCATCTGTAAAGGAAAATTATTCCGTCAATTCTTCAGATTATCAACTCCAAACTCTCTTTATTCAGTTTACTCACCTGTTGCACTGCTCCAATAAGACTGTTGAACTCATTCCCTGTAAATAAACTTACCATCAGCGTCTGTCCGCTTCATAACACCAAGTCATTAATCATATAAATATAAAAATAAATGTAATGTAATATGAATGTTAATATAAACATACATTTTAATTTATAAGCATTATATTTGATCAAATTTGACCTATGATGCAAATATATGTATCTCACATGTGCATATGTATGTAATTGTAACACTTCATGTCTTTTGTTTACTATATGTCACTGTTGAGTTTTGGTTTTGTTTTCTCTCTTCCTGTCTCTCCTAATTTGGTCATGTTCCTGTCCTTGTTTAGTTAATGAGTTACCCATTCCACCTGTGTTACTCACCTGTCCTGATTTCTCCCTAATGTGGTCTTGTTTAAAAGCCTGTTTAGTTAGTCCTATGACCGATTATTGAGGTTTATTTGAGTTTGTGTCGACTGCATGTATCCTGTGTTCTGATCACGCATCTGCAACTGCATCACAAAAGTACCGTTCCTGTCATCGCCTGCTTGAGTCTACACAGTCCCGTGACATTAATACCAGGCAGCTGATTGGACTGAATAAAGAAGCATGGAAACAGATGAAACCTGATTAAATACATCTATATGTTATCTGTATTTACATATTAATAAAATACGCAATAAAATATCAAAGTAATATTACAGGAGACCGATGGTAATAGAGGGATATTATACTATTCAACAGAACATGTTGCTGGCATTAGACCCTTGTGTTTCCTGATCTGCCAATCACAGGGGACATAAATTATCTTCTATAAGACTAACATGCCTGAAAATAAATAATGATCATTGAAGGATTTCGAGAAAACGCACATAATGAGTCACATTGAACAAAGATATTTTCTCTTTACATTTATCTCATGACTGCCATTCATGAATCATTCACAAACAGTCATAACTGGTATTGGTTTTATACCTGCTTTGGGAAATCTGAATGCGCTTCTATACAGACAGCGCTCTACAAGCCTGGAGGTTTGAATAGAGTTCTGAGAAAACAACAACATCCAAATGTATTTGTACCTTGCTATTTACCATTTCTTGCATCAGAGATGGAACGCTTACGTATTATGTGCAGCAATTTCACCAAAATAGCATCTGACTGTGCATTGGTGTAAGTTCTCATTATCCACAAAGACACATTTCACCACGCTTTAAAGAAAACTTTTGATGCTGGCAATCCTTTTCATTAATAAACTCAAAGCATGCAATGCCCTTTTGTCTTCTGTATTCAACCACAATAAAAATTAACATCAAACGCATTATATTTTCTTCCTAATATTGTCTGAGATATTCAGAGCCTATTCTTCTTTTCTTCTGTTTCAAAGACATTTGGGGAGTTGGTAGGATTTCTTTTGAAATATTTTCTGTTGATGAGAAATAAAGAACACTGAGCAAAGAAAATAGCTTAAAATTTCACATAAGAAGTATGGTAAATCAAAACCTTTGAAAACTGGAGCACAGACTGCATTAAAAACATAAAAAGACATCACATTTTGAACTATAAGCAAGCAACAAGTACTATTATATTTTCTTCTTTGAATAATATTATATTACTTATTTTATGTATTTTACAGTTTTTTATTCAGTTTTTAATTGCTTCTTTTCATTCCATGAAGTCTGCATTTGAATTGGCAAGTTGACACGAATAAAAATTAGTGTTTAAATCATTATCACATAATTATTTATCAGTTACATCATTGTAACTAAGGAAGCTATTATTATCATTTATTACCTCATGTTTTTTCCCCTCGAATTATTATTTATTACTAAAATATGTCTCTAATCTAAATTCTGTAGAGTCAAAATAATAAACACAGCTGTTCAATTTCTTTCCTGCTTACTTTAAATTAAATATCAACTAATTTAATTACATGACTATATATTTTGAGTAAATTAGAGTATTCTGGGAAATACTTTACTGCCTCTAGTGTTCTTTTTTATATTGCACTGATACATTATGTACTTATTGGTACATATTACGTGTCTCGCTAAAAAAGTGCACCGATATACGTTTTTTCCATGAGACCAGGTAGGTAAAGAAAGACATTACATTTGAGTACACAGTTGAGTACAAGTCATTCACTAGCTTGAGGTTTTGTTTTGCGTCATGCATCATACCTGCAGTACAAATGCAACAAGGTTGGGTTTTGGAGAGCCGTCGGTAGGTATTCAGCAGATGAAGCCATCCCAGAACACCGCTAACCTGTGAGGTCTAATAACTACAGAGTTGACCTCCCTGATCCCAATCTCCCACACGACCTTTCCCTTACATTCACACTCCAGCGATGGAGCAGCTCTCCTGACAATAAGCGTGTCTTACAACTCCCTGATGTTTCACCCTCCATCTCTCTTATTTTCAACCAATTGTTCATTTCTTTGCTTGTTCTTTCTATCCCTTTCTTCTCTCCAGCACACAATTGTTCTCTCAGGCTCTCCTTCTCTTCCCCTTAGACTCATTACTGTTATACGCATGTCTCTCTCAGAGCCCCTGTAGTTCTGGACCTGTTGTCGCTCTGCTCATTATTGCTCTTCTAGCAGTCTCGGACTGAGTTGTGCATCTTTTCTTCTGTCATACAAGGATGAACGCAAACTCCCACAGTACATCCACAGGAAAATGCAACATCACAAGACTGAACGATATTCATACCCTTCTCCATCTTTTAATCTTGCCAAAATTGTAATTTTTTTTTTCATAAAGATCTGAGATGTTCATATAAAATAATATTATGTAGTGTTCAAGTTTGATTGAACTAACACAATGAAACACAATAAACACATGATAACATAATGAAAAAAAGAATGAATTTTTACTAATTAAAGTCCCCCTATTATGCCATTTTAACAGTTGCTAATATTGTTTTATGAGTCTCTTAAAAAAGGTTTACATGTACGCAAGGTCAAAAAACACTTATAAAATAGATTTAATTTTACCCCATTTGTAAATGATTTGTAAATGACTCGTGTGAAGCAGTTCAAAGAATCAGTGTGTCTAAACCCAGCCTTTACCGAGAGCCCTCACTGCTGTGATTGGTCAGATGGAACAGTCGTTTACGATTGGTCTACCGCTATAGCGGTCCACAGAGCTTCTACCAAAATTATCACAGGCAAATGTGAGCCGACTCTTTTTTTTAATAGACAAAATCTATATATTTTTTGTGCACTGTCACAACTTTGCAAATAGTTTATGTTCACATACAGCTACATGACACACTGTCACACACTCCTACAAAATTTTTAAATGTTACAAATTTTTAAATGATTATTAATTACAATTAATAAACGCATTGCTATGATTTCTCATAATTCATGTTAGAAAATGTATTGATCTGTTGTTAACAATTCAAATCTTGCAGGCTATGTCCTTTTAAATCAACACTAAACCCATTATTTGGATAAATTAGTATTTTTTGTTTATTATTATTATAATTTCTCTTTTTATGTCAGCTGTACGTACTTCTGCACGTAAATCTTCAACTTCCAAACTGTTATTGTGTTCAGAAAGTTTGGAAAAAGGCCTAAATCCCCAACAAAGACAATACAACAGTGAATTTAGGATGAGATTAAAGTTACAAAATACATCTATGAAATAAAAATGTACCCGACCTCTTCAGGGAAATCTAGTCAGTCTAGGCTATATTTATAGTCTTTCATGACTTTCATAGTCTTTCTTTCTCAAAGTCTTATTATCATGTGTTTTTTCTTCTTTCTTTCTTTTTGTTTTTTTTTTTTATTTGTTTTTAGGAGGCACATCACAGTTATGAAAAAAATAAAGCTTGGTGGACGCATATTTTTATCATTAGATAGAACTAAAAGTAAAAAGGCCCTGTTAACTTTATTGTCAGTTGCATACATAACCACAGGTGACAAGCCATGTTTTTTAATCACTTTATGTACTTTAATAACCAGATGTGTGGGGGAAAAACCTTGGAAGATATTTCTTCCTTATGGTTTTCCATAGTCCAATGCACACTGCAATATTAATAAATAACTTTACCAAAAAGACTTTAGGCAAAATAGTCTAAATTTATAGAACAGATTTTCTGATGAGATTTTTGTCTCTCTGTGTGTGTTATCTTACCCAGGGCACCGAGTGAGCCAGAAACGTCTCTAATGCCCTATCAAGAAAGTATGTGCATGATGTCCTGTGATGCTTCTGGCCTCCAATATTAATTTTAACTCCCCATCATTCACTAACAGCATATTTGCAAAGAATGCATTGTGAAAATAAATTTTAAAAAGTAATAATAATCTTTAGCCAATCGCTGGCTTCTTTCAAAAACACATGCAGAGTGGAAGGTTCTACACTCACTTCTATTGAAATGATCTTTATCTCACAAAAGCCGTATTTCTGTCATAATACATCTATTCTGTTTTAGGGGCTTGTTGGCTATTAAAATATCAAATACATGAAAGTATTTTTTTGTTACGTTTATGACTCAAAGTTTACTCAAAATGAAGATTGTCTGAATCATCCAAGGATTTTAGTGTTACAGTAAAAAATAAAATGTAAAAAAGCAATTTTCCTTTCACACAGGAAGCAGAACCAAAACAAACCTAAAAGGCAGAGTGCAAAGTTTTGAGCTTGTGCAGCTAAATAACAAAAACATATATGGATCAAATTGACCCCTGAACACAATAAAAATGATTTGTTTCTAACAAGTCACAATGGATTTTTCTGTTTTTATATGAATCTTTTGTATTTTTCATAATATTGATTCAAACCAATGTGTGGTTAAACAGAGGACCCAGATATTTTTGCCACACCAGGAGGGTTTAACATCAAATTTAACATTACTTTTACAATCCATGGCTCTAGCAGATGCTTTGGTTTATGAAACAGCAAAAACTACAATTTTAGTCTTCAAACTGCCAGTGCTAAATCTGCAGTGTCCTCAAGTTCAGCCCCCTGGGATTGCCAGCATTTCCTGACTGGGGCAAGAGCAAAGGTGAAGAGGCTTTATTTGAGCTGCGGGAAAGAGATAGCACAACTGACAGCCCAGGCTAAAGGCTCGTGTCCCTGAACAGTCACAGCAGCTGTGATAGCATTGTGTTCCCTGAGATCTGTGTGCTGGAGCCGGCCAACATGCTGCCTATGTGTCTTTTTCTCTTATTCACATCTGACAGTTTTCTCTTTTTATGACATCTTTCCAGGTGGTGCAGGACGTGACCAAATGTCCACACAGGCCTTTTTCATTCTCCTGATGGACGCTACTGTAGTCCGAATCCAAATGACAGTGACAGACCATGCTTTGGGTGCCAAATAGCAGCTTAAATGCTCTCTTTCAGATGCTCTTAACAAAAATAACTTGAATGGACATAGTCCCACTGGAATTATAAACTTTTTGAAAATGGTTATTAAATATAGAGTTTGGCTTTTCTAACTGTAACTTTTCTATAACACTAGAAATAAAGAAAAAAATAAAGAAAGAAGAAAACCCAACTATCTTGAAGCGCATACTATAATACACCACTATAATACATGTACATGTTCTCCTGAGAGCAATTTGCTTTGGTTCTCAACCTGCATATACTGTAGTGTGACCTAAGTATAACTATAAAAATACATATATTATTAATAATAATAATAATAATATTGCAGTATATATAGGTTTTTAAAATAAAATAATAAACAAAATAAAGCTTTTTTAATAATCTTACATTTTATAAAATAATAATAATAAATATAGAACATGAACATACTAAACATGTGCTGTATGCACTGATATATAATAAAGGATACAGTACGTTTAATAGTAAATGACTGTGTGTGTGTATATATATATATATATTTGTTTTGTTTATTATATACAGTGTCACTTTTAGATCTTTCAGAAATCATTCTAATATGCTGATTTTTTTACTATCAGTGTTAAGCTGCTTAATAGTTTTTTTTCAGGATTCTTTGATCATTAAAATATTAAAAAGAGAAGCATTTATTTAAAATGGATAATAATGTTCATGTACTGTTACAGTAGTTTACTGTTACACTACTGTTCAAAAGTTTGGGATCAGGATATTTTTATTCTTTCTTCTTTGAAAAAAATGAATAATTTTATTAACCAAGGATCTATTAAATGAACAAAAAATTAATAGCATAGATTTACATTTTAGAAATGTTTTTTATTTGGTATGTTGTTTTTTACGTGTTATTCATTGTTATTCATTATTCATCAAAGAATCCTGAGAAGAAAAAAATAAATAAATCACAGGTTCTAAAAATATATTTGACTGCACAACTGTTTTCAACATTGACAATTCTAGTAATAAATCAGCATATTAGAATAGGTGTGTTCGAGCTCATGCTGTGCTGCGCGGACCAATCGGCGAGATTAGCCTAAAGCAGGCGAGGAAGAGCTGAAAGCGGAGCCGTCAAGTCGGACACTTTGGGGAACTCGTTGCTTCCTCAAACATGGCAGATCACTTGGCATTTGCCTACTTTATTGCAGATGAAATGGAAACTATAGAAATACTATTTTTGTTGGAAGAAATGCAGCACATGCAAGTGAAGCTGCAACTACAGATTTCAGCATCAATCAATGTTGACTACATTACATTAAATGTCTGTGACATTTTAGTTATTCCATAAAAAATATTGCAGCTGAATACTATAAGTAGTCTGTGTGAAAAAGTACAATAATAAACTTATGCACAAATCTAATATAAAGAATGTAAGGGGAAATGTACTGCAAAAGATTGTAATCTATTTACAAAATGGCATGCAAATTGATTTGTTATGCAATTATATGGATTGAAGCACGAAACACTCATGATCATCGTCATGTGGTGAATGTGGCCAATCATGAGAAGCTGTGACGTCATCACAGCCTGGTGCAGTCACTCCTAAAATGCTGTGCTGGCTGAGCAAGCTGGCTGTTCTCGAAATGCTCTCGCGTTACTTTGATGCCACACCTGAACGTCACCGGCGCCGGTTCAAGTCGGACAAAATTTCTAACCCGGCATGCACTACTTCAAGTCAGCTGCTGATCGGTCTGCGCAGCGCCGCATGAAGTCAAACGCACCTATTGATTTTTGAAAGGATCATGTGACACTGAAGACTGGAGTAATGATGCTTTGTATCACAGGAATAAATTACATTTTAAAATAAACACAGAAAATGTCTAGGTTACATATGTAACAAAGACGTTACATATGGGAACTCGCCAGAGAGACCAATTGCCTTTGAGCTTTATACAAAAGGCCAATGAATATTGGCGTGCACTTGATTGCGCTCAGGTACCTCATCACTGTGTGAGTGTAAGAGGCCACGAGTGCAGTGGCCTCTTATACAGCAGAGGAGTCTGCACGTAAACTTCCCAACGCCCTGGGGCCCAGGATGGGGGACCCACAGGGCTGCCAGTTGTACTGAAGCAGGTGGTTGGGAAGCGGAGCACATAACTAAACAAATAGTTTCTGCATGTGGAAATGGAAAAATTTAATATATCGATAAGATTACGGACATAATTGAATAGAAACACAGCCTTCTGGCTTACAGTGGAAAATTGAGATTTGTAGCCACACCTACTGGGCGAAAGAGACCCAGAGGTAACACAGCCGGAGCTACTCCGCTCTAGGGCCAACTGTGGGGCAGGGAGGACTCAGGTTCAGCTATTACAGGGGAACACTGAGAAAAATGGTGCACGGATCCCGTGGGAGTGGTGCAGCTGGCCTCCCGCTCACCTGCTGTCTTCAGTTAAGACACGGGAGGAAACAGCCTCTACGCGGAGGTTGTAGATCCTGGCGAAGGCGCCCAGCCCGCAGCCCTACAGATATCTGCTAGAGAGGCACCATGAACCAACACATAGGAAGCGACACTCCTTGTTGGGTAAGCTCTTAGGCCTAAGGGGCAAGGCTCTCCCTGGTATAGATAGGCCAGGGAAATGGTTTCAACCACCCAATGAGCCAACCTCTGTTTGGAGACAGCACTCCCTTTCTGCTGTCCACCATAGCAAATAAAGAGCTGCTGGGAGCGCCTGATGTTCCGAGTGCGGTCAGTGTAGAGGCGCAAAGCACGTACAGGACACAACAACTCTAAGGCTGGGTCTGCCTCCTCCCGTGGTAGAGCTTGCAGGTTCACTACCTGATCACGGAAGGGCGTGGTAGGAACCTTGGGCAAGTAGCCGGGCCGGGGTCTCAGGATAACGTGAGAATCAGCCGGGCCGAACTGTAGGCTCTTCGTCAACAGAGAAGGCTTTTAGGTCTCCCACCCTCTTAATGGAGACCAGCGCAGTCAGAAGCGCTGTTTTCAGCATCAGATACTTAAGAACTGCTGACTGGAGGGGCTCGAACGGAGCCTGCTACAGGCCATGTAGGGCGACGGTGAGGTCCCAAGAGGGTACGCACCTCTGTGGAACCGGACGATGAGTTGGTGCTTCCCGAGGGGACTGCATGTGCACTGCGCTCGTGCCCTCTTATACTCACACAGTGATGAGGTGCACCTGAGCGCAATCAAGTGCACGCCTATATTCATTGGCCTTTTGTATAAAGCTCAAAGGCAATTGGTCTCTCTGGCGACTTCCCATATGTAACGTTGAAGTGATTTGACTGAAAAGGTGACTAACTGTTTTAAATTGAAATAAAATTTCACAATATTACAGTTTTTAATTTTTAATCTTATAAATGCAGCCTTTATCAGCATAAGAAACATCTTTAAAAACCATTAAATATCTTACTGACCCCAAATTTTTCAACAGTAGTCTATATTTTTGTTTATTTTAGGGAATAAACAGAATTTTGTAGACTGGATTTAAGCATAACATGTGTTAAACCAAGCTAAATCATTACAAATGACTAATATTTAAAATATTGTATCCATACCTTTCATATGCAAATCTTGCATTTATTTGAGTATATAAAAATTAGCTAAAAAAAAAATCTTTATTTGATCTACGGATATTACGTTTTTTTACAATAAATGTAATAAATGATCAAATTACCTTTTTAAAAGTAAGGGATTCTTGCAATATCAAAACCTTTGTCCAAAACACCACACATTTAACGCACACACACACACATACATACATACATATATATATATATATATATATATACACAGAGAGCGAGAGAGAGAGAGAGAGAGAGAGAGAGATAATACATTTCATTTTTATACAGTGATCTTGGCTGTTCTTAAGGTGCTCCGAAGAACAATTTTTTTGAAAGAAAAGCATTTGTACTTTTCAAAGACTCAGATGGTGCCAAACTTTTCAGTTCCCGAGACAACCATTGTTGCCCCAAAATTGGCAGTGCGGCTACAAAACACAGCTCTGCTCACAAAGGAGTTCAACACAGGAGTATATGGGAACGTTTTTATCATCTGAAGCAGTGAATGTTAGCAGATTTAAAGCCATCCTTTTTTTAAACTCCAGCAGTTTAGAGACTGTGCTTTTAGTTAAAAAATTAACAAAGTAGATAAAATAAGAATGAACTTCAGCATGCTCATAACATCATTGTATTGTTTTCTTTGGTAGGTCTGCTGAAATCAAACATATTTTAGTCTGTTGTGTTTGTGTTAGATTTACGTTGTAAATCCCACCATGCTTTGCTGCAGGCTAATATGGAAATCCTCACATACTGTGAGCAGGATTGCCAGAAGGAAACAATCATAATTCTTCACATCACTATTAAAATCTTCGCCACTGCAATGTTTAGATATGGATGACACCCTATACATCAATACAGATCCCTTTGAGCTGAGCTAATCCAAAGATATAACATATACTCACACAAGATTAATATGGAAAGGCAGTCTATGTAGGCTTAAGTGCAAATAGTTTCTTTTTTTTTTTTGTACGTGGGACCATCTGGTGGGCCCTTGTGTTAGGTAGAATCATGCAGCAGACGTGACCTTGGTGTAAGGCGCAGGAGAGACGACCCACACACACAGATATGGCATGGAGGTAGATTGCCCCTCAGGACAGCTTGATGTGAGCTCTGCCTGCCCGCACCATGAGAGATAGGTGTGGGAGGATGGCCGCCAAAAATACAGTTGAGAGTGTCATTCACAACCCAGGCTCATTCGAAATACACGCCCCCTAAACACATTTGTGCAACACCAATGTTATGTATCTTACTGCACATATTGTGACAGTTCAAATTTAAAAATGTCCAGTGAGTGGCACTACAATGCGGGTTCAATGTGTGGCCCTAGCACTTATTGTAATGTTGATTTTTATTACGTTGCTTCAGGTACATATTGTGATGGTTCATAATTTAAATGTTCAAGCAACACTTTCTCAACTCATTTACAACTCATCACATACTAAAGCTTGCTTGCTCAGGACCCCTAGGTGCCACTTTCGAAAGCTTTTTGTCTTAATTTAATGGTTTGCATCCATTCATAAAAAAAAAAACAGAACAAACAGGTAAGATTTTACCACAGTTTTTCCCTCCACAAATGCCTAACTTGTTGCTTATTAATAGTTAGTAAGGTAGTTGGTAAGTTTATGTATTGGGTAGGATTAGGGATGTAGAATAAGGTCATGCAGAACGAGCCATTATTTTTGCCTAATTAGCACTAATACATTTCTAATATTCTTGTGGTATGCATGCTAATAAGCTACTGATAGGTGTAACTTATTTTGGTGTAAAAATTATAAAAATATAGAGGCACGTATTTCCAAGGAGCCTATATGTTCATGCTCAGTGCCATATGTGTGATCTTGAGCACTCTGAGATATTACTTAAGCACTGCGTACATCCGTACAAGATTTTTAAGTCAAGTCAAGTCACTTTTATTTATATAGCGCTTTTAACAGTACAGATTGTAGCAAAGCACTGAACATTATCAAATAGAAGAACAGAGTAGTGGTAATGTATAATGACAAGAATTAAATCCCTGCCTAGTGTGTGTTTGTGCACAGCTAGGGCAAGAGAACAGAAGAGCATGTAGTGGCTCGGAGATCCAGTCTATAGAATCAGACAACTGTGAATGTCAGCCATGCTAGCAGGGCCTTTGAGGCTGCCACACTGCGTGTCGAGTGCGCTCTGACTCCTAGCCTTGGCGGGAGACCAGAGGACTAATATGACACTGTAATGGCATCCACAATCCAACGGCTTAAAGTCAGCTTGGTCGCTGAAGCCCCTTCTTGGGAGGACTGAAGCATACGAGCCACTGCTCTGACTTTCTCCACAGGGCAGCTCTGTGGACGTATGCACTGGACGCATACAATTTAGCTTCTTCTGACCAGGCTCCTTGAAGAGAGGTGGCCTGTAGTACTACTGGCTGTGGTGTGACTGTAGGTACCTTAGAACTGTAACCCGCTCGCAAAGTCAAGATGTTTAGGGGCCACTGAGAGGGCCCGAAGGTCACCTACTCTCCTCAGAGAACACAACGCTAGCAGAAGTGTGGTCTTTATCGTTAACAAACGATCTGAAATCTCCTCTATGGGCTCAAATGGTGGCCTACAGAGGGCTTCTAACACAACAGCCAGGTCCCAGGTTGGTACCCGGGATCATACTGGTGCCCTTGACCTCAGCGCACCGTGGAGAAAGCGTATGACCAGGGGTTCTTTGCCGACTGTATGTCCACAGAGAGAGGAGTGGTAGGCCAATATAGCCGCCACGTAAACCTTTAGGGTGGAGTGAGTCACCCCAGTAGAGAATCGGGCCTGCAAAAATTCCAGCACTGTACCAACTGGGCAGTTGACTGGATCTTGCTGGCGTTCTCTACACAATGAAGCGAATAACTTCCACTTCAAGCCATACAGCTTTCTTGTAGATGGAACTCTGGATTGGAGAAGGGTCTCAACAACCTCGGTTGAGAGACCTGTGGCTAAGAGTTGTGCCCCCTCAGAGGCAATTCCAGGCAGGGGTGGTGCCCTCGCTTGTGAGAGGAGATCCTTCCTGATCGGAATTTCCAATGTAGGGCCGTCTAAGAGGTCTACCAGGTCTAAGAACCATACTCGGCCCGGCCAGAATGGCACGACCACAGACATCCTTGGTGGTTGATATAAGAGACAACAGCGGTGTTGTCTGTGCGCACCAACACATGTTGATCTCTTTCGTCTGTGAAGAAGTGTTTGAAACGCTGCTAGAATTTCTAGATAGTTGATGTGCCAAATAAAATGGCGACTTCTCCTAGACCTTGGGCTAAGCGACCACTCGTGATCACTCAATGACCAGTGAGGGACGCATCCGTCGCTAGCGTTATGCAGTGACCAAGATCTCCCAGCACTGAGCCCTCTTTCAGTCTTGTGACTGCGAAACTACTTGAGCTGAGAGCTGCTTCTGCGTGTCTCGCTCCCATGCAGGCAACACAGAGAGTGTGTGTATCCTGGGGGAGGATATAAAGTTTGCACGGTGGTGTGCACGGACATTTTCCCTTACAAAGTTTGTTCTATAGACAGAGACACAAGTTTTTTAACACACACACATAGAGCGCTTCGCTGAATGAGAGAAAGCTAGTTTGCTAGTCACTTTCCACGCGCATTTATGCTTCCTGACCAGTGACGTTACCCGCCTATGACGTCATAACTCATCAATGGCTGATTCTACACATTATTCAGAGACATCACTCTGAGGGCGTTCCCCTAGCATCTCGTTGGCGCTGCTCGAGTTCCTGAAAAGGTACCTCATAGACTCAAAGCTATATTTAAAAAATAATTAAAACTTTGGTCCCACTTTATATTAGGTAGCCTTTACTTTGAATGAATCATTTGGTACAACGCACTTACTATGTACATATATCTTTTTACTTATATTTTATAATACCTATATGTAGGTATTCACTTCTGTAATTACATTTATAGTTATACGGTTGACCCATTCTTTACACAGCCTAAGTACTGTAATGATCAGGAGACGAGGAGTCGTTCAGATTCAAATGCAGATTGTTTATTTACAAAACAGAGTCATACAGGCAGTGTCGACCATCAGCATAACAGGGTTATCAGAGGCATAGGCAGAAGAGAATAGTCAGGGTCCGTGCATGCCATGACAACAGATGAGTGAGCGGAGACATAATACAGAAAAAGAGTCCATGAAAGAGAAACAGGTATAATTGCAGGTATAAATAGAAAACAATATAATAAATAATATAATATAAATATATAATATAGTATAAATAAAATAAATTAAACAAATTACAGTGGGTGCGGAAAGTATTCAGAACCTTTTAAATTTTTCACTCTTTGTTATATTGCAGCCATTTGCTAAAATCATTTAAGTTTATTTTTGTTCCTCGTTAATGTACACACAGCAACCCATATTGACAGAAAAACATAGAATTGTTGACATTTTTGCAGATTTAATAAAAAAAGAAAACCTGAAATATCACATGGTCCTAGGTATTCCGATCCTTTGCTGTGACATTCACATATTTAACTCTGTCCATGCTGTCCATTTATTTTTTTTCTTCCTTGAAATGGTTCTACACCTTTATTTAAGTCAAGCTGTGTTTAATTAAACTGATTGGACTTGTTTAGGAAAGCCACACACCTACTAAATAAGACCTTATGAGAATCTTGCCATGGTTACAAAAAAAATTCAGCTGCACTTAAGGTTCTTAAGAGGGTTCACAGTGGCCTCCATAATCCTTAAATGGACGATGTTTTGATGACCAGAACCTTTCCTAGAGCTGGCCGGCTGGTCAAACTGAGCTATCGGGGGAGAAGAGCCTTGGTAATAGAGGTAAAGAAGAAATAAGATTCTCTGGTCTGACGAGACCAAGATAGAACTTTTTGGCCTTAATTCTAAGCAGTATGTGTGGAGAAAACCAGGCACTGCTCATCACCTGTCCAATACAGGCCCAACAGTGAAGCATGGTGGAGGCAACCGTGGGGGTGTTTTTCACCTGCAGGGACAGGACGATTGGTTACAATCGAGGGAAAGATGAATGCGGTCCAGGGATATCCTGGACCAAAACCTTCTCCAGAGAGTGCTCAGGACCTCAGACTGGGCCGAAGGTTTACTATCCAACAAGACAATGACCGTGAGCACACAGCTAAAATAACGAAGGAATGGCTTCACAACAACTCTGTGACTGTGATTGAATGGCCCAGCCAGAGCCCTGACTTAAACGCAACTGAGCATCTCTGTAGAGACTTAAAAATGGCTGTGCACCAACGTTTAGCATTCAACCTGACAGAACTGTAGAGAATCTGCAAGGCAGAGGATCCCCAAATCCAGGTGTGAAAAACTTGCTGCATCAAGACTCATGGCTGTATTAGATCAAAAGAGTGCTTCTACTAAATACTGAACAAAGGGTCTGATTTCTTAGGACCATGTGCTTTTTCTTTTTCAAAAAATGTTAACAATTCTGTGTTTTCCCGTCAATATGGGGTGCTGTGTGTACATTAACGAGGGACAAAATTAACTTAAATGATTTCAGCAAATGTCTGCAAAATATCAAAGAGTGAAAAACATAAGGGGGTCTGTATACGTTCTCTACCCATTATATATGTAATGGAAATATTTATTCCTTGCATTTCTGTTTTGAACAATTATGTAAATATACATTATATGGTTTTTAACTTTATCATTTTACTTCTTGCAGGAAACTCTGAATCTAAGCAGAACTGGTTAAAACAATGGTTCCTCAAAGTGAAAAATATCACCCTTTCAAGCCATTTCAGAGCAAGCATGAGTTTATTAACAACTGAAAAAAATATATTATATTTGGAGGAAAGGAATGCTCATTAAAGCAATACCAAGACCTTGCTAGAGTATGTCTCTTTCCTTTCGAGAGATCTCCCCTTTTTTAAAGTAGGAATAAAGATAGATATCTTGGAGACACAACTAATAAGACCCAGTGAAGCTGAAGCTCATTTTAATTTCAGAGATTCTGGAAGGTATGTGAAGAAAACACCAAAGAAGATCATCTCACACCTCTATGACAGATGGCAGCTTTTACAGCCTCATAAACGCTGTCTGTACAGCCACAGTCATCTAAGTTTTTATCGAGGAGGAACCATCACGAGGCATACTAACCTCATGGGCTTTGAGCAGAGAAAACATAGTCTGATAGATTACAACAAATTTGTGTAACCTTTCAAAGGTCACAGAGGGAATAATTCAATTTTTTTTTTAAATAAACTCTGGTAATATAACTGAATGAAGATTTACAGGGATTTAAATAAGTCTTGGATTTATTTACTTTCATCATGTTCAGATGTTGATGACATATCTGCAAAGCAGCTGATTTATTCTAAATCGTACGTATTTTACAAGATGCCAATTTGTATGAATTTGTATGAATGACCTAAACATAACCCCGTCCCTAAACCTACCCATCACGTGGTTTTAGACAAATCGTACAAAATCGTACAAGTGAGGTCGTAAGAATTAGTACGAATTGGCACCTCGTACGAATATGCATGAATTGCTTGAGAGACAGTGTTGGTTATTTCTATAGCAATGTGAGGTTAAACGTCTTGCTACAGGACACTCGTGGATAGCTCGTGGATCACCATGTGAGATGTTTAACCACTGTATCAATCCATGAGTATAACCTAAAATTGTTGTGTAAAGTTTTTTTTATTTTTTTATCCCTTCCAATCCCATTAATGTCTTCCTACTGAGAGTTTGATGCAACTAATTAGCAGGTAGTTAACAAAGCTGTTAATTGCTGTTACTTGAAAAGTTAAGGTGAAATGTGTTAAATTGAGGTGGTCTGTTTGAATAGCTGACAAATAGCAATTGCCATCAACTTAAAAACACTTCCACCATCGGTATTTAAAGTGAAACTTTGCATAAGAAACTTTTTTTAAAAAGACGTCTCTCATAATCACAGCATTTATTTGATCATAGATATATTAAAACAGTAACTTTGGATTGTTTGCGAACAGTGTACAGTATATTGCCACAGTAAACAGTCCTAAAGCGTACAACAACTATTTTCCTTTGTTGCTTTTTTGCCACGACTCATTCAGCTGCTGTAAGTACATTTTCTTGGGGGAATTCGCTCTCTCGGGAAGTATCCCCCTCAGTATGACAGGAACCCAATCCCCTCCCTGCTCCTAATGACACCAGCTCTGTGACAGATGAAGGGCAAACGTGTGCAATGGCCTACTTGAATGTTGGTGTGACTGATAGGTGCATCAATCATAAGGCCGTTAATACTCAGAAGACACTGGAACTTTAGAAAAGTAGGCCAAGGATTGGCATTGCAGTTGGCATTTTTGGTTTATGTGTGCAGCGAAGCTAAAAGCTCTGGCGCACCTGCAAATGTAGATTCATTTCTGTAGTACATAACGGATGTGCCTTTCTTTAAAAAACAGGCAGGTTTTGGATGCTAATTAGTCAGTGCAACATTACAGCAGTCACTATGTGCAAAGCATATTTTACTTTTTGGCTTAATAGCATAATTGTATTATTATGGTGCCTGTAATTTAACTTTAAAATGTGTGTGTAATTTAAACGTAATTTGCTCTAATAGGCATACCATCTAAAAAAAATTAACAACATCTTTCCTTCCCACACAATGTGCTTTACAATCTCTTCTTTTCAAAACAGGCTCTTAGCTCATGGCAGCCCTGATCTTGTGTGGAAAAAAAAAAAAAGATTTCAGGGGGCTGATCTTTAATGAGATCCCCCTCCGCCGGCACTGATATGATGTCAGAAGGTGTATCAGCCGCATTTTTTTAAGATAGAAAGAAAAAAAACGCAGGCTCCGGTCCAAGTCAAATCTCATTTCTTTCACACTAAGTCCCTGTGTGATGATAACTCAGCAGCATATTTATGAGACGGAAGGGGGTCTGTTTTTACTGCCACACTGACATGGTGAAGCAGATGGCAGTAAAACTCATATGTCTGATGAGACTTTATTAGTCAAAGGCTTTGAGGCAGAAAAACATGTCTGTTAGATGCAATGTTTTTGTAGTTTGTCACCTTTAGATAATATTAGATTTCATTTCATTTTGTGCCAAGACTACAGTGCCAAATTCAGCTTCACCCCTGTGATTTCTGTCCAGACATGATGACCTTTATTGCAGCTGTGCGCTGTGTGAACCATGTCTCTTCACTAATCTTTTACAGTCATTTGCATTGATCTAAACAAAGGCAAATGCAATTGTTGCTTTTCTGTTGTATTGTTATTTGACTGAGTAACTGATCTTTTATTTGTATTGTATACATATAGTATAATATTGTATATTGTACAGATATATGCAAACTGTAGTTCTGGTATAAAGCTCTAGATGGCACAGTCCGATAGATCTAACTCGATATTACATAATGACATCATTATCAAAGCTGATTGGCTCTCTCCTATATTGGTAGCCAATGACATCACTGCTCAACATTCAAATACTTGGCAGTGCTTGCTGTAGCAGTAGTAAACCCTCCACCATCCCCAGCTCCACCTGTGTAGATCTGCTATGGTAGGCCTGCACGATTAATTGAATGTGATTGTCATTTTGGTAGTAAAACTGGTTCTGTGATTTTCAGTACATCTCCATCACCAGAGTAGTTATCTGACAAGCAATGGCGATATAATCGTACAATTATGAAACTGAAGATATTATTCACGATAATGACAACTGTTTGCACAGTTTCTCAGTGAACTACAGTAAAGACTGCTCCATGTCATGAATGAGGACATGAAATGTTCAAGTTCATATGCAAAACAGTTTATTAAAAGTTCAGAGTCAGGACAGACAGGATCAAAACACTGGCAGACTGAATTAACCTAGGCAGAGACAAAAGAGTAAAAGAGTAAGTCCGAAGGAAGAACCAATGCATAGATCTGGGAAGAGGCGGATATTGGCAATGGGAAATCCACATAAAAAGACAATAGAAAACAAACACGAGTGAAAAACGAGAACCGGGTGACGAAATGTATATAAACAATGAACCGTGAAGATCACAAATACATGAGGACTTTTATGCTCCAGGATGTTCGGGAACTAATAAGGTGGGCGGTGACAACAAATTCAAAGTAAAAGTCCTGACTGAACAAACAGAGGTGCAAACACAGATTCATTCAGTCCAGGAAAGATAAACAGAGACAAACACACAAAAGGAGTCCTGGGCGCTGGAGTGCCATCCAGTGGTCTGTGCTGGCACAACCAGCTGATCCTGACATAGCCCCCCCTCTAAGGAGCAGCTTCCAGATGCTCCAAACTTAGCAGCCAGATGGAATGACCTCCATGGTGGGGCAGACGGCGGAGAAGTCCACCTGGGCGGGACAGGCGGAGGAGACGTCCTCCAGGGCGGTGCAGACGATTGCAGAGTCCTTCAAGGCAACATAGACAAGGAACTAGATCTCCTGGTCTGAACAGTCCATAATAATGCCCTCCTGGGCCGATCAGACAGTTCGATTGCTTTTCAGGGTGGAGCAGAGGACTGCAATACCCTCCGGGGCCGACCAAACTACGACCATGCACTCAGTTCAAGTGCCCTCCAGGGCAAAGCAGGCAGCGGAGAAGCCCACCGGGGCGGAGCAGGCGGCAAAGACATCCTCCTAGGCGGAGCAGGCAGCGGAGACGGATACTTGGGTGGACCTGATGGCGGGAATGCCTTCCAGGGTGGGGCAGACAACGGAGTCAACAAGGACAACCTTCAGGGCCGAGCAGGTTGCAACAGCGCCCTCTTGAGCTGAACAGGGAGACATTGCACCCTCAGGGACCACGCAGACAGAGATTGAGCAGCCACTGGTGGACCCAATGTGATCTCCAAACCTGCACACGGGTACCGGCAGCTCGGGCCACCACGGTTCCGGATCACAGACTGGGTCCGGCCACTCGAAGTCCTTCATCTTTGAACATGGCTCCTGGTACCGTGGAATGGGAGGGAGACCCGTAACACACGGACGATGTACCGCGAGGACCTTCTGCAGCTCGACTGGCTGCGTGACTGGGACAGACTGGCTTAAACACTGCCCCTCGTAAAAAACAGCCCCATCAAAACACCGGCAGATTGAATCAACGTAGGCAGAGACAAAAGAGTAAATGTATTCCAAACCAATATTCGATTACCAGATAAACAGAGTCCGAAGGAAGAAGCAATGCATAGATCCAGGATATAGATGCATATAAACAATGAACCGTGAAGATCACAAATACATGAGGACTTTTATGCTCCAGGATATCCGGGAACTAACAAGGTGGGCGGTGACAACAGATTCAAAGAAAAAGTCCTGACTGAACAAACAGAAGTGCGATTCATAATAAAAATCCGGGAAAGATAAACAGAGACAAACACACAAAAGGAGTCCTGGGCGCTGGAGTGCCATCCGATATATAAATGGAGCGCCATATATTCTACCTGGTCACATGGCATAAACATATCTGGGAACACTTTTTAGCAAAACACAAAATACGTAACAAAAAATACATATCACTGCATTTTCTAAAAGTAATGTACACTAGAGACAGTAAAACTCTGAAGCCTTTTATTTCTTTTCAGACAAATATAGAATTTTGATTAACAAAGCATCATTTTCACACAATTATTTGAAGAATATCATGTAATGATTTCAAAACAATATTAATATGTTGGGAGTTTTAAAAACTGATGCTTTGGAATGTTAGCACACATATCCTGCTTCATATCTATGTGTTTTTCAAAGACGGTAGGTTTGTTCAGTAGCTCACAGAGTACAGAGATGTTTTTGAGAGCCAAGGAGCTCTGGTTTAAATCCTGTGCAACTATGGTTCAGCAAAACACTTTGGGGGACGAAAACTGTGATTGTGTCTATTCCTCTAACAAATCAATAATTTTGCCTCAGAGAAAAAAATTCACAGTATCTTGCTTCGGGCGCATTGTCGCAAAGGGTTTGCACATGGGAGAATTACACTAAAGGGCATCAAAAAGTGACGCCAAAGGGTTCTGATTAAGCAGCAATTTGTGACGAGTTGGGAATGAGACTATGTTGTTCTCACATGCTCACAGCAGATCTGTGGATGTATTGGCAGTAGCAAGTCTAAAAGAAAATCTATTCCGCCAAGATCAAATACTTTAACATTGTCATATATATTACCATGCAAATCACTACAAGAGTTCTCATAACAGAAATACTGATCATCAGAATCCTTTGAAGATGTATTTACCAGATCATAAGTTATTGAATGTTATACTTACTTTACTCACCCTTAATTGGCACCATGGTAATTTCTCCCCAACCTTTCCTTGTACAGTGTGTGAAGGTGACAGACTATACCAGTGTGCCTCTAAGGGGAGCATGTGTCATGTTTTTCAGCTGGATCAGCCTAAGAGCTGTCCTCAGAGAGATCCTGCCGTGTCTGTCAGACCGGCCATTTCTCTTAGTACAACTCAAGGTTCACATCTGATCGTCAACGTGGTTTTAAAAAGAAAATCCTTTCTATTAAATTGCATTGCAACAAGTGATTCCAAATCCATTCATACTGGGAGTAACATCCAAACACTCAATTTAAGTTGCATTCTTGCAAAGATTACAATGCCATCCGTCAAACTGTCTACTCATCTTATATCATCTAAGGACCAAAGTTTGTTGAAGCAGGATTGTTTGACAACAACGTTCATAAAACTTAGATCACTTTGCACCATCAGTACAAGTGTGAATATCACATATACAATCTATCATCAAATAAATGCAATTATTTTATTGATTGTAAATACATTGTCATATAAAGTATGACCAGTTATAGCTGTTAAAGTATTTTAATAATCATTAATATTTATGGCTATGTTATATTGTGAAATATATGCTCACCAATGCAACGTCAATAGAAAGCTTTTTTCAAAGATCTTAAAATTCATAGGACATCATAGAGTGTCACAAAAAAATCTATTCACACAATCTGAGTATAGAGAAAAGTTGACATTTGTGTCTATTAGGTGATGTTTTTCTATAACTGCTAGATAATGAATAGTTTCTCACTGTGCTTTGCGTCAAGACATCCAGGGCATTAGCAGAAATTGCTCTTTAGTGGTGATTTTCAATCACTTTTGCAGTCCCTTATTTATCACAGCAAGAATATACTGCAGGTAGGGACATTTCACAACACCATTAAAGGGCAACTTTTCCTTTACTGAAGTGCTGACCTCCAAAAACTTGGTGATATTTTACAGTGTCGTCTGAAAATTAACCCAGAACTTAAGTGAGTGATCCAGAAGGTGGATCAAAGGGGTAATGAAGGAGCAGGGAGGCCTATAATGCACCGCTGCGAACACAGTAGCAAGCATTCAAATAGGCTCGTAGCATTCACAAAATTGCCCAATTGTAAGAAACTCAAGCTTTAAGAGAAAATTACCACCGCAGCAAGGAAGCAACAAAGCAGGTAAAAAAAGAACACCGAGTATTTTGCATCGATCACATGAAATGTCTCAGTAATATCAAGTTTCCTGGGCCTAAAGCACTGATGCTATTCTATAAAGAATTTGTCAAAGTAAATTGGTCGTCTGAAGCGGGATATCTCAGTTCCCCAGATCCTACCGGATAAACGAATTCAAGTATGTTGACGCTTTTGTGGGACACTAAAAGTACATCTAAAATATCCCAAGTACTATGATAAAGCACTCGGACAGTTAAACAAATAGATAAGGAAGTAAAGACAATAGCAGTTAGAAAACACTAACAGCAGTCAGTAAACGTGCAGCACAGCATCAAAACGAGTCGCGTTTATAGGGATCTGATCCAGCTCAGGTTTATTTTTGTACAGTCTCTGATGCTAAGTATGCACGGGAGGATATTTCAAATGCCCAGGAGGATTTCCACATGCAGAACACAGTATCTTGGGTTTCTCAGGCTTAGACAGAGGAAAAAAAGGTTTATCCAGGCATTGAGATTATCAGGGCAGATTACAGTGATTGTCTCTGCACCAAACAATAGTCTGGGCACTATGATAAGACTCCGCCAAATCGTCAATAACACCGAAAGATGATGGATGAAATGCAATATGACCTACACTGTGTTTAAGTCCTTTCGCTGCCGCAGTGAGTTTCCAAAATACATACACAGCATAGTATATAGTGGTATTCCACTCCACTTCGTTTTTCTTGAAGAGTTACAGATGTGAAATTTTCGGTACTCATGTTATAATGTTGCTTTTTCGTTTATCAGTGTCAGAGTTTTATTGTTACTAGTGAACAATATATTCAGTCTACTGTATAAAGGGCTGTTTTTCCTCATTTATGTAAAGCTGTGACTGACTGTGTAGGATGACTGTTAAAGAAATATTACAGGTTCAGTAAAGTTAAGTTTATGCGGCACAGTTTGTGGCATTATACTGATTCACTTCCAACTGTATCAATATCACAAGACACTAACAGCACATATTATTTTTAGTGTAAAATATCATTCAGGCCCATAACCTGTATTGTTATATTACATTTAATTACTTTACAAAGGAGAGTTGGAAAAACAATTATTTAAACAGGTTTGCAAACCCTTACATTAATTATGTACCTTACTGCATGTTTCACTGCAATTTCAAAGTGAAATGTCCAGAGAGTGGCGCTAATACATAACCGTAGCACATTTCTATTAGGTTGGTACAGGTACCTATTGCAGTTTTTTGTTTGAGGTAAGTTTTGCGGTCGTTCAGAATTCAAACATCCAGTAAGTAAGGGATAATGTAATACGCTTTGCGTCGAGTCCTGATCACACTGTTGGGGCTTATTTCTGTGATAACTACCGGCTGCCTCTGCATTATCCCGCTTAAACGGCTACTTGCCACATAAAGAAAAAAAAACTGGACATGAATATGAATTTTAAACATTTTATTGGCATATTTGTTTTAAATGAACATTTTCATCCTTCCGCGAAACGATATAGTACCACGTGACTAACATTCAAACGTTAGTAAGACAATTTATAACATCTACATATGAATATATAATAACGGATGTATTTTAGTTATTTACAAGTATTAAATTGCACCTGATGTTGTCCGGTGTTTGTCACAAGACGGCACCAAACCGTAATCTTGGCACAGAGGGAATGTAAACATACAAGTAGTACCTGCTATGCGTTATTACTTTGGAGCAAACCTGCAAATGTCTCAACTGACCAATCAGAATCAAGCATTCCAGAGAGCCGTCTAATAAGTGTCACTAAAGATTAATGCTATATCATGTTGGAAAAATCCCCAACACCAAACCAAACTTAAACCTACCCGATAGTGTTAACAAATGCAGAAGTAATATAAAAAAGTATTCACTTATGCAGCCGTGCTATTTTTACTTCGTTATGCTGATTTGAGCTGTTTTGTCAGAACGATGCTTTTCACCACCTAATTGCAACGCCGTATGATGTAGCTACCAAGCTACCAAGTAAACTGAATGAATTAGAAAACTCATACATATGACGCTCTATATGTGACGACAGCATTCAATAGCACCGTTTTTTTTAAACCGTGCAGGATGTTAAAAATGTTTTGAAGTCATAACATAACATTCAACAACTAATTGTGTGACAATTAGCCTTTATCAATCAAAACTGTACCTGTAAATCATACCTTTGTGTGAAAAATAATAAAAGTTTATAATAAAAGTAAGAGTTTTACTGCCTCTAGTGTTAATTTCAACTAAACACTGCAGCGATACGTATGTGAAGGTACATTTTTTTTTTCAGTTTTGCAGAAATGTATGAAGAGGCATTTCCGATGAATCAAGGTTGCAGATTAAACTTGTGAATTCTTTCTAAATCTAAAACAAATTTTCTGACAAACACAATGTGAATAAACTGTGAATAACACACAATCAGCAGTACTTTTTAACATCTTTTTGAAGACACTGAGGTACCATTGACAAGGCAAGATGGATAAAATAAACGAACCTCTCTGTCTCCAAAAGCGCTGAAAACATTCAATAACTAAAAATAGTCTTTCCATGAGTGAACAATGTCTCAGTCAAAAAGCTTTCACAGGACCACTAGGAGCTCAAATAATTTAAATCCTCAAAAAACGTGCCTCACTGTAAACTAAAATATTTCTTTAATGATAACCAACCTTTATTCTGTCTACATGAAAGAGCATTGCATTGTTTACTCAAGTTAATGCAATCAACTTCTGCATGAATTTTTAGGACACTATAGATTTGTGTGTGTGCGATTATGAAAGGCATGATCAGAATAGAAATTGTCACGCCGTCCGCCGTTCCATGCGTCTTTGTTGTGTTTTGTTTTCATTGTGTCTCCTTGCCCATGTGTCTCATTTGTGACCCCGCCCCGCTCGTTACCTG
>JAUYWG010000032.1:3160178-3181124 GCA_034779775.1 Enteromius afrohamiltoni
TGGGCACACAGGAAGGGAGACAGGAAGACATAAACTGAAACTAACACAATGAAAATGAAACTAAACTAAGAATACAAAAACACAGACTTAAAACAGAACTAAACAGACATAAAACATGACAATGAGGTGGAAAATTTGTGCCAATTTATACAAATTCGTACAACCTCACTCAAACGATTTTGTACGATTTGTCTAAACCCCACTGATGGGTAGGTTTAGAGGCAGGGGTAAGCGTAGGTAATTCATACAAATTCATATGAATTGGCCACCTTATAAAATATGTACGAATTGCCGTGAGATCAGGTTGGTGAAGTTCAAGCCAGTTTAAGGTTTTCATTTTTAACTTTGACTTGCCATCAGTGGTTAATGCGGAACACATTTGTGGTGACTCCTTCACAAACCCTATTTACTCAGAAACAAAACAAAACGCTGCAAAAGTAGACAAAGTGGCATATTTGGGGCTACAGTATCGGCTAAAATACCATCTTTTTTGTTGAACCATTTCATAAAAGCAATGTCAAATTCAAAATAATTTTGGTTTTCTGAATATCAGAACGCCTGCAATTACCAAAGGCCTTGCATACTGACATATATAGAGGAGTACAGCACTTTTGCTTCTGCAATATTGCTTAAATATACATGTGTTAGTCTGATATTTACCAGACCCCTAGAGAACTGTAATGAGATAACATTTAAGCTAGAAGTTTGTAACCGCTAGTCTAAACAGATGGGTAAATCTGCTGGCTGCCTCAAAGTTAGAGTACCCTAATGTATGATATAGTTTGCTACTAATGGCAAAATGCTCATAAGCACAACGATTATTTGTTAGATTGTTTACTATAAACTTGCGAACGTATTAAGGAAATGCCACTGTGAAGTGTGAATTATTAATAGCGTACCAACACACAAAGCACTGCATACTCTGAGGTCATTTCCAAACTAAGCAGCTATTTTTTTATTTTTTTATTTGGTAAATGCAAATGTTTTCTGAGTGTTTAAAGTTGAACAGACTTAAATCTGATGTGAAATACAACAGTAATGCGACCACATTTAAGAGTGCTATCTTTTTCTCTTTTGCATCTTTTATCCTTTTCAGATTTGTCCTAATCATTCAAAAGAGCATTTTGAGTGTAACTCCACCATTAATGGATCTCAGTTGACTGAAGTACCTCTGGCAGTCTGCCTATGGAGCACCTGCGCTGGAACACCAGAGAGCGAAGTGATGTGTGCCGACCCCTGGGGGAAGCTCACTGCTTTTACCTTTGTTCTTGCTGTCAAATTTTCTTTTTCATTTGACAGCACAACACTTGCTTATCTCTTCCTTTTAAATGAAGCCTCTGTCTTAATTCATCTTAAAGTTTCTTTTTTTTATTCCTGGGCCCCATTTTAAGTCTAAAATGACAGTAACACAGAAGTTATTCAGTGCAGTGTTTTTATAAGAGCTTGCAGACTTTTTTCCTTTATCTCTCTCTCTCTGGTTTTGTAATAAGTAATGATTAATCAACAGGAAACGAGCATTGAACAAAAGGTAATAACCAAAAGGGTTTCATCGCTAATCATTTATCATTGTAAGTTATGACAATAGACCATGATTGCATGTTTGTTAGTTTTCTGCGGCAGTAATTCGGAGGAATTTAGACTTCCAGTAATGAAAGCAGTCTTTTCAATCAGCCAGAAGCTTGTCTTGTATGTTCTACTTATCTATTATATATTTTTATATTGATCTATTATTTAGGTATCTCTTTCCAAGCTGATGTGCATAATATTGGTGTCTTAAAGGGTTACTACACCCCAAATTAAAAATTTGTTGCGACACAGTTTGCGTTTGAATTGTTAAAAAAAAGTTATTTTTATTTTCTATGCATACAAAAAATATTCTTATCACCTCATAAAATACAGATTGAAGCACTTATTTGCAAATTAACTATTTTGATGATGTCTTTCATACTCTTCTGGGCCTTGACAGTGTTCATTACTTGGGGTCAGTGACAGTCACAAGCCTCCCAGTTTTCAGCTAACATATAGAAGAGGAATGCAGCTTTTACTGGTTTGGAACAGCATAGGGGAAAATGACAGAATTTTCATGTAGGGATGGAGTAACCGTTTAATGCATCTTAACTCTTTCCCTACCAGAGTTTTTTTTTTTTTTTTTTAAACTGAGAAAAATGCATTTTTATCAAAGTACTGCATTTTCTAGCAAAATACATATATATATTCTTTTTTCTTTCTTTTTTTTACCTTTAAAAATAATTATACACATGCATACATTCATAAAAATAATGGTACTGAGTGAATGCTCTCTGCACATAGTCACTTTTATTTCTATAGCGCTTTTAACAATACAGATTGTAGCAAAGCACAATCACTTATCAAGTAGAAGAACGGAGTGATGATAATTTATAATGACGAGAATTAAACAATTTATTTATCAAATGCAGAGACGGTCTCTGTAGTCAAGACGACAATAATCACTAAAAATCAGGTATCCCCAACTAAGCAAGACAGAGGCGACAGCGGCAAGGAACCAAAACCCCATCCTTGAGAGAATGGGGAAAAAAACGTTGGGAGAACCAGGCTTAGTTGGGTCCAGTTCTCCTCTGGCCAGACACCCAGCCCTTAATTTCCAATTTAATTTCAAAAACATGTCAGATTGTGTAAAGGACTTATAGTGTTTGTGTGTGTGTGTTTATGTGCATCTGGATCCGGCGATCTGTCCACAGAGCACATCTAGGTGTTCTTGTCTCTAATGAAGATCATCTCTTTGAGCTGGTACACCTTCTGATCTGGATATGGATTGAGGAACAGAATAAGAGAGAGACAGACTAATATTAGCAGAGGAGCCATTATTTTTACGATGTAACGAGTACATTGTGTGTTAAGGGGAGTGTTCCCGGGTTCCGGCTGATCTAATTAATGCAGCCTAACAATCCTTTAACAGATTTAATTAATAAATGTGTATAAGTGTGTTATGTGTAAGCCAGAGTAAAGAGATGTGTCTTTAGTCTAGATTTAAACTGCCTGCCTCCCGAACAGTATTAGGTAAATTGTTTCAGAGTTTTTGTGCTAAATAGGAAAAAGATCTGCCATCTGCAGTAGATTTTGATATTCTAGGTATTATCAAATGGCCATGGAGTTTTGAGAACGCAACAGACGTGAAGGACTATAATGTGATACATTTAAAAAAAAAAAAAAAAAATTTCAGACGGGCTTAGAGGCTTTTGCATCTGAGGTCTTCTTATATGATCTATATTCCCCTGATTTCACAAACAAGGCTTAAGCCTAGTCCTAGACTAAAATGTAAATCTGAGCTGTTTCAACTGAAAGAAACTTGCACTGACTGATCTTAAGACATGTCAGTGCCTTTGTTTTGTCTTAAGATTCACACCAGTAATGTTTTTTTTCCAAAGCATGTTTTCAAAAATGAGTTAAATGTCCTGATTGAACTATAACCTAATCGTATGTTAGGGCAAAAGACGGGCGTACACGGTGCGATTTTTCACATCTTGCATGTGATTTTTTTGGTTATCGGAGGCTAGCTACAAAAGAAAACCACAGAAGAAGAAAGATGAACAGATGAATTTGGACCGTCGAGAAAGATCACAAACTTGCCGAACTCTGGCAAGAACAGCAGGCGCTGTAAGACATATTGAGCAACATTTAAAATAATATAATAAAAAGTAATGATCCATAAAAAAGGAACTGTCAATATTGATTTCATTCTCTGCCCTTCATCCAAACTCTTTGCCATGCCCTTCGTTTTCTTTTCTTTTTTTGTTTTTTTTTTGTTTTTTCGCAAGCCATTGCTTCCACAAAGAAAAGGATCTCTTCCTCAGAGTGCATATTTTTTGTGCGGAACTTTGGTGCGTATTGCCTCGGAAATCGGCAGGTTTTAACATTGTGCGTCCATAAACAAAGTCACTTGTGACGTGTGCGTGGCCATACGGTCTTCCGACTGTCCAAATTTGCACAGTGTATGGCCGCCTTAAGCCCTGTCTGTGAAACTGGGCCATTATGATCTATATTGTCTCTAATCCTTCTGTTTATGATGATCGTCTTATTTTTTCTAGCCTGGTAGACCCGGGAAGTCCCGCAACTCCTTGAGGACTAGGGCTTTCCTTACCGTAATACACCTAGAATACGGAATGCTGTAAAAACTTATATTGGGCAGAGAAGTGTTGTCACCTAATTGACAAGATCTCTCATCAATGGCCCGGGAAAGACTTAATGTGCAGAAACAATATAGACGGTGTTCAACACCGGCTCAAACAATGGTGTGAGTTTAGAGGTGGGATTCTGTGTTTCTTGACCAATGAAAGATGGTTCCTTTTAAGAACTACATTTTGTTGATACAATCTACATATAAATGTTTAATATTAAAGAACAGGTCACTCAGTCTTTTATCAAATTGGTATTTATTCTCACTCCCAGACCTTGTCACACTGTTATTCCAGAGTTTTCAGCGATAAAGCAAGGTTCTGTTTGCTTGATTTAACAGCAGGCTGTGGGCCAGCCTACTGAAGGGAGTTTTATGGAGAATGAGAGAGTGAGGTTTTTATCGCTTCACCTGAGTGATGGGGCTGCATGATAAAGAACCAACGATGATTTGTTTTCCAGCATTTCCCATTCTGTCACTCTCACTCAGTGCAGGAAATGTACGAGTTATTCTGCATCAACACCTAGGTAATTAGCGGTGCAAGGCTTAAATCATTTGCTTCATCTTTTTTCATAAGTAGTTGGGTAGTGAGAGCCGAAACGATTACACTGAAATATTTCAAAATAATCTTGTGTTATTACTGTCAGAAATATGTTCACTCACAATGGATATCATTACGTCATTTTTAGGGCATTTTCAGACCTGCAGATCATTTGCTGAACATGAAAGAAGATATTTTGAATAATAATGGCAACCAAACAGCTGCCGGTAGCCACTAACTTTTATGTTATGAAAAATAAAATTCCTATGGAAGTCAAAGGTTACCAGAATTCTTCATAAAATCTCAAACAGAGGAAAGAAATTCAGGTTTGGAGCAACATGAGAATGAGCAAATAAAGACAAAATCTTACATTTTCATCCCTTTTACAGTTACATTTTTGTCTTGATTTGAAGCGCAGGGTAACATTTTCAAGCCTATATCAAAATGTGTTAATGCAAGTCTTACGTGAGTAAAACTGTCCTCTCATCAAGATGACTTGAAATGTTAGCTCCACTGGATTATTTCAGTTTTATCTGTAGCTGAGATATGTTTTAGTTTTAGCAGGAATCAAGGCTTTGTTAGAATTATTGCAATGCACCTGTTTTGAAGAAGAGCAATTAGATGACATTTTAGGATCAAGAGGCACTTTTTAACTATGCACCAATGTGACTACCAACATAATTAGAGACTGCTGCTTTTTACATACCACTTTTACCATAATGAATTATCAGACCGCTTATTTTTTTTGGTTAGTTGAGTTGCAGCGCTTTTAACTCCAAGTTATAGGCTAGTTTTATACGAGTAATAGTTCAATAATGTACATGTTTATTCAAATACGATCTTTTTATCTGACATCTTGATGCAAATATCCAGAAAGAAAGAGTGAATGAATAATTTAAATCAGTATTGTAAACTGGACTACTGAAGAATAAGATCTGACTCAGTAGAATCAGAAGACATTCTCAAATTGGTTATTTTATTTTAGGAAAGTGGAAAGGACAGGTTGTGTGGATGTCAAGATTTTCACCAACTAACCACACAGAGTCAGTGGCTTGACTTGGACCCCCATTAGAGGCTTTTCGGCAAATTGAGCCTGCTAAACCGGTGGCGAAGCCTGATGTTTTTATTCTGGCTGCTTAGCTTAGCCAACTAGAAAAAGATAAACCGAAGTTATGAAAGCAAACAAATTAACAACTCAAGAGGCAACATACAAAAAAAATGTTGTCTGTGTTCAGTGAGAATGGTGAGAATGTTGTATCTTGTCCTAGCTTTTCCGGTTTCCCATTTTGAGTGATAAATATAGACTGCTGCCACTTACTGGTATGGAGCGTTATTAGGAGTTCAAGCACGTAATGCTGAAACCCTCTTGTAATTGTTAAGATTTTAAAAGATCAGCATTCTGACCTAAAAGTGATTGGGCAAACAGAGGCCTGAAACTTTGAGATATGACATCACCCACCCCATCTACAACATCACAAATGCTAACCCTGACTGGAACAACCCTTCCCTTAAGAACCACTAAGTGCACATGTTGGACTCATTTAATTACTAAAATAATACTTGTGCAATATCAAAAAGTGCAATATTTTGACCAAGAGGCAGGCAACACCATAGTCAGCTTCCATTGCTATAGTTTTTTGTTGTCAGTTTAATGTGTCTGTCACGAACAAACTATGGCGAAGCGAGTCATGAGCCTTTTCCAGCGGCCCAGAATACACAGAGGCAGAAGTTTTCTTCAAGAACATTTAATGATAAACAATCAAGGACAAAACTGAAGCAAACCGACCACATGAACCACACCCACTATGAAACATCAACAACGGATAAAGACACAGGACATGGGGCATGACTTAAATACAAGATATTATCAAGGGTGATGAGAAACACCTGGACACATGAATGGCAGGGAGTGAACACTGATGAGCGGGGCGGAGTCATAAACATGGGAGAACACGAGGATAAAAAAGGTAAACATAAAGCACAGGGCACATAGCACAAAAAACACAGAAAAAGCAAACACAGAATGCAAGGACGGGGAAAATTGTTCAACATAGAAGCGCCCACTGCGTTACAGAGACTTGACTTACATTTCTGTCTGTTCTTCACACACTGTAGATATTATATGGCCTCAGAAGACTTGCCATATACAGTAGCTCACAAGTCATGCAGACTCTCACACTGTACTTTTATATTTTGATACCGCTTTCTGTTTTTCTGTTTTTTAAGTTCATGATAAATGCATGGAAAAGAGCATGAGTTAATTCTTCATATAAGATATTCTTATGAGCTTGAATGACAACTACTCCTTTAAGCTTATTAAACATACTAATTTGCTGATACTACTGAAAGTTTCGTAGAGTTTTGCAATCTCTCTCTAATATAGCAAATGCCTTGGGGAAAAAAATCACTAATTAATATAGCTCAGTTTTGACGTGTCCTTCAAATCCGCAGACTTGACAAGTGAGAACATGCCTGCAATTAAATGAACTGACAGCTTTTATGACGTCATGGCACATTTAATAAGAAACTTTTACCTCGGCTGTAATTATAAAACTGTACTTGCAAGTTTTTTGGGGTTTTTTTCGCACAGTAAGCGCATCATTAGGAGTTTTTCCACAGCTCTGCAGGCAAAGACTATAGACAAACATTCTGTAATCTAAATCCAGCAGAGACTAAACTGTTCCCAGCACAGTGTGGTATTAGGACCAGTCCCCTCGTATCTACTACTCAAAGAAACCCACCTGCTAAGAAAAGATCTGTGAGTTTCTGAATAAGCCTTGCTGGATTTTCGTTGACACTGGGCTGTTTTTCAAGCCTTTTATGTGCTTTCTTTTAGCGTTGTGGGTGTTTCAGTCATTTGGTGAAAATGCATTAATTGATTTGGTGAGTGCCTAAATGCAGGTCCTGAAGATGTTTCACTGATAGGTGGCCATGCAAGCATTTATACTCTCAACTAACATGAACTCTGAGAAACGTTTGAATTTAAAATGTTAATAAATCAAAACATTCCTATTGGGAAATCAGGTTTGGCGAATTTAGTACTGTGGCAGTGCATTGTGTTTCACTTACAGCTGAGGTCAAAAGTTTACACCCCCCCCGATTCAGAAGCAGGAAAATGTCAATTGTTCACACTCAAATTTTGACAACATTCAATTCCTGAACAACCATTAAATAATGATATTGGGGGTTCAGATCCTCTAAACAAATGTAAGTAAATTAAATAGCAATAATAAAAAGAAATAGGCACAGTTTTGTTTTCCATCATTTGTAAAAATCTGTGCTAAAACAACGTCTGTGAATTCCTTCCTTCACACACAATGATTATTCTACTGGACATGGAGACTAAAGTGCCTGAACAACAGCAAAAATGATTTGCATACATTTATGCAAACTCTCTTCTGTCATTTAGCACCGCTGATTCTCCATTACTGTGTTTGTTCCATAGTTTTGAAAGGTTCAGGCTAGGCTGTGCTAGCTAACCTCTCCACCCATTCTTAAATTTGCTTCCATTAAAAATGCATTAGCAGAGAAAAATCCTACTTAGTCCATTATCAACTGAGACTCAATGGATCCTCTGCTATGTATTTCAAACCATCCCACCCATGATAAATAAATGAAAGCACAGATAAACAGCCCTCATTTATAACAACGCCTCGAACAAATGGAGGGAAATCAAAGCTGCACATGTCAATTTGCTAGAGGGGGTTTGCTCAGGATCCCATCGAAATACAAATGGCATGTGGTGGCTTAATGGTTAGGCATCTGGATTGCTAACACAAAGCCCATTTTACACCTGGCAGTATCATCCGTCAGTGATATGATCAGTGCTACAGTAAAAACAGGTGTAAATTTTGTGATTAAAACCAAAAGTTTAAAAAAAATCATGTGCATTTGTATTGTTCACAGATACATACTTGAAAAGCCTACTCACGTGACAGTCAATCAACTTTATCTTTTCATTTTTAATTTATCAGGTGAAAATGAACTATTCGTAAATTTCCATACATACACAATGCCCTCCAAACAATGCTTCAGGTTTGGTTTTCACAGCATAAATGTGTTAAAGGGACACAAATTCTGTCATTAATTTCTCACTCTCATTTCATTCCAAACCTGTAAGACCTTCGTTTTCATTTAAATTAAGATTAAGAAATCTAATAGCCTCCTGACCCTCCATAGACAGTGACGCAAGTACCACATCCCAGAAAGGTAGCTGAAGAAATGACTGAAGGTCATTATTTTTGTTTCTTTGCCCACAAGAAGTATTCTTGTAGCTTAATTTTTTTTTCATTTTTTATTCATTTATAAAATGCAGAGATGGTCTCTGTAGTCAAGACGACTACAGCTGTTAATTATTAGATTAACTTGTTGTTAATGATGTATTTGAACATACATCAGAAATTTAAAGAAAATAACAGTGAGAAGTCCTGTCGTATCACATTTTGACACGGGGCTAGCTGTGGTCATGGGCCATGTGGTAAAGTGTTGCCACATATTCATAGAAGAAAACAAACAAACAAGGACATGCAGAAAAAACACTAAAACACCCAAATGCTTTGTTTTACAACACCAAAAAAATCATATATCTTATATCCACGATAGAGCACTTTATTAACTCCATAAAGTGCCTATATTTATGAGATAAGACCAAACAACATGCCTAAAAGCGCTTGTAAATGGCAACACTGCATTTACATTTTTACTGACTTCCACAAAATGTTGCTATAGTTACTAATGATATAGTAATGATATAGTAATGAGTGACACACTTGATCATTTATGGGACTCACATCCGCGTCTGTCACTTTTGAATCTTGCAGTGTGTACATGACCAGAAAGCTTTCAGATTCCATCAAAAATGTCTATTTATTTGTGTTCTGAAGATGAACAAAGGTCTTACAGGTTTGAAATGAAGGAGAGTAATGACAAAGTTAGCATGTTAGAGTGAACTATCCTTATAAAGTTGCAGTCATCTTTGATCAACAGCGATAATGATTTTTAATTACGTATAATTTCAGCAGATGTGCCTCATTGCCAGCTGTGAACCTGATTACTGAATTCAACTCCGCCCAGCTTGCTTTTATGAAGATTACTGGGTCAGCACACATTTTTACTCACAGTTAAGGTTAGTACACAACAGATCAACAACCCCCCCCCCAACTATTTTTTTATTTATTATTTATTTTTTAAAATTAGTTATTTTACTGAATATCACAGTTTTTAAACTATAATGTATTACTTAACCAAGGTGGAGTTATTACATAAGTACCTGGGGGAATCAGTAAAGGGTCTGTAGGATTAAATTTTTATAAATGGTTAAACCCAAGTTTCCCATATAACAGTATAAAATTGAAAGTCATATATTTTTGTCATTTACATTCTAAGAACAGGAAGACAGTAACCTTTTTGTGTTTATGCAGTTCCTAAACATATGGCAAGCTTTCCCAAGCTAAGTGTGAAATCTAAGTTCAAGATACAGCTATGCCTTTTGTTTAGCACCTCTTTATTTGAATGACACTTGTGTGCTAAATAGATCAAGGCTGGGAAAGTCTTATTCAAAAATTCTTCATTTGCATGCCCTGTTCCTTTTGTTTTCCACGTCTGCACTCCCCCTCCTTGTAAATGTATATATAAAACAAGGCATTCAAGCCTTAGTCAAATTTTACTTTGATGACTGCAGTGCGCAGACAGAGTTCTCACAATAAAGAGAATTTTGCTTCCAAATCCAAAGTCTCCTGGTCTTTCATTAAAAAGAATACAACAAGTCCCACACATGACATGCATGTTCGTGCCTAGAAGTTTTTAATTTGTTCTCTTGGTTTGGCAACATTGCCCCATTGAACTATTTTGTTACCTTATTTTATTAGTTTTTTTAAATGAGGGAACAAATTAGTACAACATGTTCACTATTTTCTTAAAGAGAGAACAAATTCTTAATTTGTATCCACGAAAAAAAAAATACAGATCAGGTGACCTTTTTTTCTATGATCTATTATTCTAGCCTGTGTGAATTGTAGTCTCGGTTGTATGTTCTTCGTGGCAGCAGCTGTGCTCTTCTGCATCTACAATCTTGCCATTCTCCTCTGACCCCTGGCATCAACAAAAGCATTTTCGCCCACAGAACTGCCGCTCACTGACTATTATCTCTTTTTTCGGACCATTCTCTGTAGACCCTAGAGATGACTGTGTGTAAAAATGTCTGTATATCAGCAGTTTCTTAAATACTTATACCAGCTTGTCTGGCAGCAGTAACCATGCCACATTAAAAGTCATTAAATCACCTTTCTTCTCCATTCTGAACTTCAGAAATGATTGGATAGTTAGGTAACTGCATTAACAACTCAACAGGTGTACCTAATAAAAAAAAATCACTTTACGAGTTGTTTGAACATAAATGTGTGTGTACACATCCATACTATAATGATAAAAATTTTAAAATCACCTTTTTCAAATCACGTTCTGAGATTCCTGTCAGGATGGCGTAGTTCTGCACAGGCCCCTCCCACAATAGTTGATTGACAAGACTGTCTTACCTTAGACCCGCCCTCAAGTGAGCTGTCATCAGTCCACCATTGTCTCAACTCTGGTGCAGCAAAAAACAAGAATGTTTTAGATTAAGTGTGTTTAGTTGTTAGATGAATGAATGTTGCAGTCATCATTTACTAAGCTGCTGAAGATGCAGAGGATTAACGTTACTTTAGTTTTGAAGGAAATGCGCCAATCCTGATCTTCCTAAATATGTTTATGTGTGCGCAAATCATCCATGATCCAACTTCATCTACAGTATACAGAAGAAGTGAATATAAGGGTTTTAATTGATCTTTGCTAATCGGAGGAGAGGGGCGGAGTCAGCAGAGCTCATTAGCATTTAAAGCAACATGGACTAGAATGGCTTGATGAAAACAGAGCTGATTTTGAAAAGCTTTTTTACACTACCACTGCAAAATTTTAACCAAAGTATGGCTTTTCATAAAGAATCTAAAGATGCATATCAACTTGGGTATCCGATAACCCCTTCAAGTGTCCAGTGAGTGCATATAATTATTTTTTATTTTTGGGTTGCTTTTTAATGAAAAATAATCATGCTACTGTATGCTGCTGCTAATAAAAAACATATTCTCAATCTAAAGTAATCAAGTAACAGATGTATTTGGATTTTGTGCTCAGCATGCCTTTTCATTTCCTTCCTAGTCGCCTCCAAAGACCATTCACCGCTGAAATGAATGGCCGTGTTCTGCGATGATTGTGTGATACAATCACATCAGATTCCAGATGTCTTAGCTGCTGCTGTATCATTAGAACAGCGCATGTGAAAAGAATAAAGATAAAAGAATGTAAGAAATCCCTTATGTGTCTATTCTAAGGCAGACTATGGACTGTGGGAGACAACAATAGAGAAGAATTCATTTTCAGTCATGCACACGTTGCGGCACTGATGCTTGCACTGCCGAAGGTTAATAACAACCCATGGAACTACATAGGTTGTAATTAAAGAACTGGGACTTGGCAGCATTCCAGTGCAAAACATTATGAACCTAAAGAGAAAACTACTATTACCAATAATTATGAAGCATGTAGAAGCCAAATTATTTTAGAAACACCCTAAGGCAAAAACAATAATGATGATGGTCATCAGACTGTCTGTTCTTAGATTTCTGCAAAGCAAAACATACTGTACATCAAGAAAGGAGGGGGAAAAAAAACAAAAAAAACTGCTCTTCTTCATTCCCACTGTGAGCTTTTCCAAGAACTATAGCCTTGAGAATTCCAGATGACTATTCCCTCTAGTGACATTGAGTTGTAAATCATTCTCGTGTTACATATTGACCTCTATTTTGACATAACTGCATTTACATGAAGTTGTTATCTTCAGATAGACACGTCCCTTGGGAAAGTCAGCGGCCGTTCTACAATGTGGTCAGCACTGATATGATGAAGAATGTGGCACTGTGTGTGTTGAATACTAAGCAATGCAGCATATGGGCTGTGAATTAATTCAAATCACACATTGTGAAATTACAGTTTCATCTTAAGGAAATAGATTAACACTATGTCGGATTTATAGCAAATAGCTTGTTAAAACCATTGGTTATACTGTATGAACTAAATATTATTATCAATCATTTTTATAACCGTGCCTTAGAAATAAACATTACTGTTGTCATTCTTGAGAGGTACTGATATATTTTAAGATCAATCAGCGCAAGTTTCTTTCAGATGAAACAGCTCAGACTTACATTTGGGAGTCTGGGACTAGACTTAATCCTTGTCTGTGAAACCATGAGGATAAGATCGTTTAAGGACAAGAAAATAATAAAAAGGTTGTGTGCCATTAACCCGAGATTGCCTACTGTTCTACTATTTGCATGTAATTTAATTTCATTACTTGGAAAAAAATGGTTTTAAAAGTTCTGCAATTTGAACGTTTATTAACCTTAAGCAAATAGTGAAAGAACAATTTTAAGAGACTTTTGTTATGTATGTGTGTTTAATTAAAAGAAGGTTTTTGACCTGTGCTAAATTCCATTCTTTGTAATTGTAAATTCCTCTTCCTGTATGAAATAAGAATATAAGAATAGACAATAAAAACAATACTATAAAAATACAATAAAAATATGTTTAAGAGACCAGTAATGACTAAAAATATAAAATACATTTTTATTGTATTTATGCATTTTATTTATCATATAAAAATATTAGAATACAATAAACATGCATAAAAAATAATAGAAATAAGTTTATTAGACAAGTAATGATTTTGAGGTCATAAAGAGTTTGAGGGACAAAACACTATTAGAAAATCTAAATATCTAAACTAGATTTAGATAACTAGATCCCAGTAACTGTATCTTTTTCTCTTTCTAATGACTTTAAAGTACATACTGTACATTATATACAGCGTAGCCTTGGCACCCCCTATATTTCAGTTTGGATTCAGCTGAATTATACCAAGCAGTTCATATTAGCATTGGTATGGGTGACTGACTCATATCGCCGTGAGGCATGATTAAACACCATGGCTGAATGCTGACCCACAAGCAGCCTATGGCGACTGCTTTAGTAACTATTTCTAAATATTTTGCTATTAATGCCATGTAGTGCAGACTCTTGATATATATCCTAACATGCAATGACAATAGCTGACCTTCTGCATGGCCCTGTTACTCAATACAGCCAGAAGCACTGTTCATTTCGATGGGATTGCTTTGTAATACAGGATTATGTGTAAAATTACATGTCTCGTTTCATAAGATGGTGCTCCTCACCCCGACACATCAGAGGTCAGGAGTTGCCAGTGATTTCATATGTAGCAGAAAACACACACAATCCGGTCAAAATACGTTGTGCTCCACAAGGATGATTCTATTTCAAGGTATTACTTTTTAATACTTCACTTTTTCCTCCAGGCTTCGCTGTGTTCATTTTGCCCCCCAAACAGAGGCTGAGTAAGCAAATCGATACGATAGCCCAGCGTGTCGTCTGGGGTTTAATTTGCTGTGCAGCTGTAAGTAATTGAAGAATCTAGAGACAACTATTCAAGGTAAACAACCAAATGCATTAAAATACCAGAAACACCCTACAGTACTGTACTTTGTGAATACAGCGAGCCGCATATGTGGACCTGAAAGGATTGCATCCGATCTTCTAACACACTGGATCAGCAATACCAGACTCCACTACAAGGGTACTCGTGTGCATTCAAGTCCGTTTTGAATGCTGCACATTGACATCAAAGAACTTGTGTCAAGTAATGTAACAGAAGTGATTGTGTGTGTGCTTTCGTGTTTTGGTCCTCTGCCACTGTAAAATGTTCTAGGTCAGTCCTTTACTGTGGAAATGTGACTCAAGACACAAAGGGCATGCAGAAGTGTGCTGCAGAAATAGTAACTGAGAAAAAGCCATGTCAGAGCTGTGATACACAATGTGCTGTTTCCGTTCAGCACTGCTAATGAGCCAAGTCAAGACAAAGGGATGGGAAATGATTTCCTCTCCCTTTGATTGTCCAGTGTTTATGAGGACAAAGCTCAAGCGGAAAAGAAGGAGAGGTTTTCATGACTAACAACCAGCTAAACTAAACAAATGTTTCAGCAGCCAGTTATATGTTTCCCGAAAACATTGTTAGCAATGTTAGCTGTAAGTTACGTCATTACCATTACCAAACCTGTGTGGAACTACAGCTCTCAACCCGTTCTTAAAACCTTTATTCTTAGCATAAGATCATGCTCTTAACAACAATTAGGAAGCTAACATGCAGCATAAATGGATAGTAAGTGATTACATGTTTACATGTGATCCAAATTAAGCAGTCAGAATCAAAATATGTATGAATAGAAAAAATTTACTTAAAGTATGGATTAGGTATTAATCACAATGGCAGAAAAGCATTCATCATTTATTGATTCTCCCTAATTTTTCTTTTTGTTTCTTTTAAATCATATTTTCTAACAATGTTACCTTGTGTCATACCATTCACAAATACAGAAAGAAAGAATATTTTCTGGTAACACTTTACAATGAGGTTCATTAGTTAACATCACTTAACTAGCCTGGCTTCCGCGACTATAAAGGTCATAGGAGCTTAGTCTGGCCAAGCTACCTTACTACCCGCCTTCTGGGAAGCGGGCTTAGCCTCCGTCCATGAGATGCCTCTGTATACTACTGGTCGAATCTACAACCAGACAGAGAGCTGGTTTCTAATGGGTTCCCACTTTTTTGGGAACAGAAATGCTATAAAACGGCAGCTTTTCCAGACTGACTTTCAATTCAATGTAGCATCACAGGAAGTATGGGTGGGCCCAGGCTATCATTTAATACATGAACTAAGAACAAACAACACAAACAACAATTTCGGCATTTACTAATGCGTTATTAAAAATCACAAGTTGTGTTTGTTAATACAAGTTGATTCACTGTGAGCTAACATAAACTAACAATGACGTTTATGATAAAATTGAACTTTAGTAAAGATTCATAAATACTGTATTAAATGTTAACAAATGACACCTTATTGTAAAGTGTTACCTGTTATGTCAATATGGTACGCTTAATGGAAAGGTTCAAAGAAGTTTGATTGAAAGTAGTCTAAAAGTAGTCTAAGAAAAAAAGGTACATACTTAAAATACATTAGCCTACTTAAAATGTGCATCTCCTAGACTGCGTTATTACAGTTTTCATTATATAATCTGTCGTCAGTAATGGAATAAAAAGTAATCTACTCGGCTTAGCTTACATATCATGTTCATTAAGAGCATCACAGAAAAATTGTATTGAAAACTGCTGACTGAATGAACCACATTAATATGTGAGTAAAATGTAATGTTTAAAGAGCAGGTCATATGGGTTTTTAAAAATATCTTATTTACAGTTTGTAAGGTAGCTGCCCTGCAATGCAAACAGTCTGCAAAGTTACTAATGAAAAAATTGCATGATAAAGAAAGATACTGTTTCTTAAAAGAAACACATTTTCGAATTTTCTGCCTGTTACCGGAATGCATCATTATTACGTCGCCAAAGTCAAATACAAACACTTCTGCTAGTCAGTGTCGAGAAGAAGCCGTGTTCTGTGTTTAGTGGTTAAAATTCATATATGTGAATTTATTCTCTGGCTGCGGGGGATGCTGTTGCCGTGGTAGAGACTAGGTTTCCCTGGTAATGCTGTAAACAAAACAGCGCTTCGCTCGCAAATAATGATTTATCAGACATTACATGCAAGTTGGAATGAAAATGACATCAAAAAATTCAGTGCTCATTTATTCTTATTTTAGCCTTGTGAAAAATCTATTTGTGGCGACCAATCAAAACAGACTTGGCCAACTGACCAATCAGAGCAGAGTTGGTTTATGAAAGGGAGGGGTTTACAGACCTTAAGATCCGTACTGATTCAAACGAACAGTTTTGGAACCATTGCTAAAACCTTCTAATATTAAATGCATATTCTAACATGTTGTAGGAGACTCCAACACAATATTAGCCTACTGTAAAATCCCATATGGCTTGCTCTTTAACATTTAAATCTTTTACTTTTCTAACAGCTACAGTTTATAATCAACGATTTAGTGATCAAGCAACACCGTACTATGATTTCATTGTACATAAGATCATCTGTGCAGCTTTAATGACTGTACTCATGCCTCAGAGGTCAAGTTCTGCTGGTTTCAAAGCATTTTACTAGCTAGTTAGTTTAATTGCTACTTTTAAAACTGTCACTTTAGGGGGGATGTTGTTGTTGTTGTTTTTCTTTAACAACTAGGGAAAAACAAAACATTTTCAGAGAGCCAGGTCTTCTATGTGGCTATTATTGTCTCTAAGCTGTGCATCGCAGACCTCCTAAAGTGTGTCATCTATCAAAAAGTTGTGTCCATTTTTATCACATCCATAACATAAGTGGATTTCTCGATTTAAAGTGGAGGGAAACTTGTCTAGATTGACATCTGGACTGTACCCGCAGGGGGTTCAGGTCATTATGCATAATAATAGTTCCACATTTTAGTGTTTTTTTTCACAGTGAAGTTACATTTAACATTTTCACTGCAAATGTCACATCTGTTGAAATGGAATTGTTCTTTATTCGTACCTGACTGCTGTTCATTTATTATTGTTAAAACATTTTTTTTGAACCTTTAGTAAAAGTACATGGAGGCACCGTTTAATCTAGTATCTCTAGTGATCTCTCGTTTCCTCAAGGAAACATAGAAACTACTCAGATATTTTGTCCACTGGTCTTGACATTGGATAGTGTTACTTAAGAAAATGAATAATTCACACACTATTTCTTCAAAGATTTAATACATTTTTACTCTTGTTTCCTTTTCCAAATGTGAGGCGCTGCTTTCAGTATCTTCTAATCAAACATCTCAGCTGCACATTTTTATTCCTAAAGACCAACACAATCTCATGGCACTTCATGCAATACAATGGTACAATATTTGTACATTTAATTTGTGAGTTTTCATACACTTCCATCCCAGTGACGGTTATGTTTAGGGTTGGTCTTTCAACCGTGCTTTTTGTAAAAAACAACAACAGCAACATGTAACTTTCAATTTAATCCTGACTCAGAAATACTACTCCAGCAAAAATGAAAATTCTGTCATGATTTAGCTACTTTTAGAGCCTAAATCAAGCAGGGCAACACCTTAAAAGGATTAGTTCGCCCCAAAATGAAAATTCTGTCATTAATCCCTCATGTCGTTTTTAAACCCATAAGACCTTCTTTTATCTTTAGAACAAAGTCTGAATCTGAAAGCCATCTGACCCTCAGCAATACAAATGAAATGTTGTTAGATCCAGAAACGTAGTGAAACATCAGTAGAACAGTCCATGTGATCAGTGGCTCAACTTTAGTTTTGAGATGCTAGAAGAAAACTTTTTTTGGTGCGAAAAAACAAAAGTAAAATATCAATTTACTCAACTTTTCTTCTGCCCTAGGTTAAGTCTTCCTCCATTTTGGAGAGTATCGCAACGAAACACATACGCACCCTTAATTCAGTAATCAGCCTGGTTTACTTTCATGGGGAAAGCACATGCATGAACACAGTCTGTAGTTGTTTAAGTTGAACTACTGATGTCACATCCTGCCACATTCAAGTTTCTGGACCTTACGGGTCTTATGTGTTCGGAACGACATGAGATTGAGTAATGACAGAATTTTAATTTTGGGGTGAACTAACCCTTTAATAACTTGATTCTTTCGTGTCAGGTGACATCATGACACCAACAGCTGTAAGCTTTGATGTTACTGATGTGTCAACATATTTTCTTTACAATAATAATAATAATATAAAACTCTTAAAGTAGCTAATGTGAAGTATACTTTATTAATCCAAAGAATCAGTTTCCACTCTAAAACACATTTGACATGTTATAGAACCATACCAATAAATAAAAGCGTGTATGAAACAATGCTTTTATTTTTTTTAGACAATTTAAATGTAGTAAATGTATTTTAGAAATGAACATTCTATCACCATTTACTCAGCCTCATGCTGTTCTAAATAATGTTCTTTCTTCTGCGAGATACAGAAGAAGAATGTTTCACTTTGAAAATCAGTGGGGTGCAAAAATTACATAAAGGTAGTCTGAATAAGTCTGGTTTAATTCAAGCATTCTAAATACAATCGCAGAAGTAAAGTGGTTATTCACTTGCAAAATAATTTCAATCACATACAGTGAGGAGAACTGGTCCCCGACTTTTTTTTCCTTTCTGGTGGAGTTTTGGTTCCTTGCTGTTGTCGACTCTGACTTGCTTAGTTGGGGATACCTAATTTCATACTGAGATACTTCCTTTAACTAAAAAACTAAAAAAGTGTTTACTATTGTCCTTTTAGTGTTGACACATATTTTCCTAGTTTAGTTGCCTTGAGACAATCTGTATTGTCAAAAGCGCTGTAGTATAAATAAAGGTTGCTTGACTCGACAGAGCCTTAAGAGTGCACCTACAATATTGCTGCATCAAGTTCTTGCCATGATTCTTCAGGAACTCAATTTAATGTCATGCACACAACCGTATAGCCCTGCAGTGACCCAACGCCTCAAATCTGTTTTCTGGAGATAGAAGGACCCATGCATCTTTGGTTGAAAAAGAGAGAAAAGTATTTCCTCCATAATGGAGGACGTACCTCTGCGACTGGTTCATCTATGCCGACTGAGCTACTGAGGTGCAGGAGATGATTACCACACAAATAACTACAGTGACTGAATCCCCTATGCTCTGCAGGCGGCAGGAGGAAAACAACGAAAGAAGCGGAGCAACAAAGAGACGAGAAGGAATGAGGAGTAGAGGGTAAAGTGAGGAACAGAGAGAGAAATGAACAGATGGAAGGAATGGGAAATAGGGGAAAAGGGAAGAGTAAGGCAGGGCAAAGGTTTAGGAACATTTCAATTACTGTGTAAACAGACAACAAAGACCCAGAACACTGGAAACTATAACAGTCTTTAGCCTTGAGGGAAACTCATTTCCCCTCCTCAACTCTGCTCTTCACAGAAATAATGTCAGAGACACACAGAGCAAACATTTGATGTTCTGCCTCTGCTGACAGACTTTCATTACATCTGAAATTATCTTCAAAAGCTTGAGGGTAATGAATTGCCCGTAAAGATTAACTGTGAGCAACTTTCCCAAGAGCGGAGATCGCTTTTTAAGTTTTCGCGGAGAATATTTCTAAGTGTCCAGAGTATTTTTAATTTCACTTTAATTAATGTTGTAATTGCTTTTGTAATTGGTTGGAGCTTCACTTCACTTCAGTTTTAGGTCACACACAGCGAGTAGTTCACCGATTCTTCAGACATGGGACAGTCCACGACACATAACTTTACCTGCCTTTCATTTATTTATTTATTTATTTTTTTAAATGGCAAATCTTCCACTGTGAAATTAATCAGAGATGATCACTAGAGTGCTGTTAACAGAAAAGTACAATTTCATTAGATTTGCTTTATTTAATTTACGTGATGAAAGCACATTTCCAACCTTCTTATTACTCTCATTATAAGAATATTGTATAAAGCACAACTGTCTGTAATATTGAATGCATCAAACCATTATATTACAATGATTGCTGAGAACTTCATGTGACATTGAAGACTGAATTACTGGTTGGTGGAGATTACATTTTAAGGTACAGTACATTTAGTTACATTTTTCAACTCCATAAGTTGTCAACATTGATCGTGTGACTCACAAGCTCTTGCGTTCACTGAAGCTCATATGCTCTATGGAAACAAAAGGGAACACACTATTTCTGACAATTGTTTAGTTAAGCTTTTTACTCAGGTATTTATGCTGATAACATATTGTAATTAATAATAAAAAAATATTATATGAAGAAATGCAAGGAAAATTGTGTTGGTTTTAGACTTTCGAAGCCCACTGTATCTCACAGGAACGTACTTGAAATATGAATAATACCAGACCATATATGGTAACACTGTATCCAAAATGTATCACACGTTTGGAAGTCAAAACATTTGCAATTAAAAATCCAGCAGAGGAGCACTAAAATAAAACCACGATACTCAAGCACTTACAGACAGCCCATGCATGACTGATTTAGTCTCTTTGTGAATATGAAGCAGTTCTCCTCTAATACTTCCTTTTTTCTCCACAAATCTAATATATTCTGGGGTGGGGTTATCTAATCATTTTGTAATCAATGCTTTTGAGACTCTTTTAATCACAGTGCACAGCAGAAAAGAGAGCTCCGGTGTTCTATTAATATTGATTGTAAATTGTGTGTATGGGCTATAGCCTTAT
>JAUYWG010000032.1:3223911-3253636 GCA_034779775.1 Enteromius afrohamiltoni
GAATGCAAAGGACCATCTCAAACCAGAATAAACCAGCAAAGGACCATCTCAAACCAGAATAAACCAGCAAAGGACCAGTTTAAACCATCCCATCTCCAGAACCTACATAACCAGCATATGCTGTTGTTTTTTTGTTTGTTTGTTTTGTTTTTACAGGGAGAGCACAAATAATCTATAAATTCAATACAATTTGGAAACCAAAAAGATACATCTAAAACAGTATTTAACACTATAGAAATATGCTAGAAAAAAGCAAAAAACTGCAGATTCATGTGAAGAGCAGTCACATTTATAGCAAAAAAACACAGGCCTCTTAAACATCTCAAACACTCAAGTCTAAGTTGCTCATACAAAACAAAAGTAATGTCCTTCAAAATAGTTTCTTCAGGATAATTTCTAAAGTAAATATTAAGTAAAATTAAATACAGGAGTAAGCCTACTTGGACTGAATGAACTGGTTTTAGCGTCATCATTGGCTACACAGGGTCATTTCATGACCTTCATCGTGTAAATTCAACATTCAACTAATGTTAGGCTATCACATTCCCATAAAGTATAGCCTTGTTGTATCGTTTGTGTGCACAATCTCACAAGAGCTACACTGAAAAACTCACATTGTCCATATTATTTGATCTACACAAAATTGCTTTCTCTTCTTGTAGTTCGCAGCATGCATTACCACACTGACCACAGGTGACCCACACTCGTCATGCTGCTGACCCACGACTGCACTGCCACGTTCAGCTCCAACCACATCACCAAGTTTGCTGATGACACAACGGTGGTAGGTCTCATCAGCAACAAAGATGAAACACACTACAGAGAGGAAGTGGCACAGCTGGTTGAATGATGTGGTGCAAACAGGTTGTGAGGGACTTGAGAAGGAACTCTGTTGACCACCACACACTGACCATCGACAGCTTGGCTGTGGAAAGAGTCAGCAGCACCGAATTCCTGGGGGTGCAAATCACGGAGGATCACCAACACCGTGTCACTCTACAAGAAGTCACAACAGCGCCTACACATTCTCCGCCAGCTGAAAAGGGCAAATCTCCTGCCACCCATTCTCACCACATTCCACAGGGGAACCATTGAGAGTGTGCTGACCAGCTGCATCACTGCATGGTACAGGAACTGCAGTGCTGCTGACCACAGGACCCTACAATGGACAGTGAACACAGCCGCAAATATCATCTGTACTCCTCTCCGCTCCCTTCTGGACATTGCCCTTGCACAATGCTCAGGTAAAGCCACCAGCATCGTGATGGACCCCACCCACCCCATCATCTCTTCCAGCTCGTGCCATCAGGAAGACGCTACAGGAGCATCAGAGTTTCGCTCTGCAAGACTGCTCTACAGCTTTTCCCCCCAGGCCCTCAATTCCAACCACCTCACCCCCTCTGAAATCCTTTTCCACCATGTAAAAAACTCAAAACATAATGTGCTTCACACAGGTGAGTGGACTTGATAAAACACCTGTACACGTTTTGTTATTTTTACAAGGCGTGTTTGGCAGTTATCACACTAATTTGTGCTCACTAATGATTGCAATTCTGAATTTTTTATTTATGTGAACAAATTTAGTTATTTCAATACTTAACTAATTCTTATATGATCGATAAGTGCATGGTTAAATGTAAATAAACTTGTTTTCAGTGTAGTAACTTCAATACTCTGTAGATGGCGATATTGCGCTTTATATAGCAGAAATTTACCCATAAAGTAAAAAATTACTTATTCAAAAATGTACACTCTCAGGAAAAAAGTAGCCAACAAAAAGCTGTCACTACCTTTTCATGAGGTACTAATATCCACGTGCACTTTGGGTACCTTGTAACTTTAACTGGCACTTTATTGTCAACCACGGCATCTATTTAATGATGTGAATTTAAAAAAACACACATTTATACTCAATAAGTTGCATTTTGTTTTATAATGCAATATTGAGATGTAGATACCTGTCACTTGCAGTAAGTGGTATAAATATCAGAAAATGCTATGTGAACTTGGGCATAAATAGCCGCTGCCAAAAATAATGATCCCAAAACATTTTATCCATATGGAATTGTCAGATATGAAAATTATGTAGCAATAATTCATTGATGTTTGACACCATAAAGGATAGTGTATGCCATTATGTTTGCTGGCTTAAATGTGTAATATGAAAAATTATGTCAAAAACGTATTTATAGTATTCTAAATTGATTTTCAATTATTGATATGACTAGACTCTTCATTATGTTTCATGTTTTTTAACCTGATTGCCGCCCCCACGTGCCACTGCCCCATTTGCCGATGCCTAAAACCGCCACTGGTTTTAATCATAAGCTAATTGAGTTTAATGTTAAGACTGAATGCAGTCAAAAAAAAACAACAACTAAAAGAACCTGATACTGTGTCCTCACTGGCTGTCCAATAACTGTCCAGTCACTGAGCTCTGAATCTAATTCACACAATCCGCTGAAGGCCCGTGATGAAGGGCAGTGTCTACATGAGCAATCATTTGAGAACCTCTATGAATATAAAGTAATAGATACAATCATTAAATCCAAGTTTTCAGATGAGCAGTAAAGCTGCTGTTCTTCATTACATCAGATTGCCCTTCCCTGAAGATAAAGCAATGGAGCTGTCAAGCTAAAATTAATTGAGCTAACATCTCACATTTATAAACAAGACATTTCACATATAGCTTCTTACATTTATTAACAAGGATTTCTCGGACTCATGCATGCTGTTTCATATTTTTTTTGTTCTCTAAAGCAAAACCACATGTGACACTTGAAAAGTTAAAGATGGGTTTAAAAATGTATGAAAACTACAGTTTTGTTGATATTTTTATTGCTTGTTATTATTTCCCTCTTTCTCATTTTTTGTGACTAATCCAAGAAATTCTGAAGGAAAGGTTGACTAAACGTTATAGAGATCATATAGTAGCTCTCTGCTGCTCTCTAGTGGTTTCAAGAGACTACCAGGCCTGTTTTTATTTATTTATTTATTCATTTAATACTTTTTTGTCTTGGTGACAGGTTTACTAGTGTGCCCAATAACCTGAGAGGTATTTCCACTAGGGTGAGAAAGACTGTTGCTTGACAAGGTGAAAATAACCCTATTTCTACTGTTATAGTCTTATAAAGCACAAAATAAAATACCTATAAATAAGTTATATATATATATATATATAATACTTTTGTAATCAGCTATTAAAATGTCTATAATAATTATTATATTTAAATAATTTAATATAATATTGTTGTTATTATCAAATATTAAATGTCAAAGCAATTCTGAAACTGTGAAAAATCTAAAATATTATGAATAAAACTGTTAAATTGATTTGGCCAGTAGGCACTGTAATTCATTGTTTTACAGTTTTATATAATATAATCTTTATAAAATAAAATAAAATAAATTACAGTTACATTACGTGTATATTTGACAACCTGCCCCCAAACATGCTACTATTCAGACATTTGAGGGTCTGTAAGATTTATTTAGGATTGTGTGAAACTGAACACTAAGTACACGAGAAGTAATGATGCCGGTAATATATCTTTACTATCACAGAAATAAATTACATTTCAAAGTCAAATAAATCGAGTTTTTGAGCGCATACATGTAAGTGAAAAAAAAAGAAAAATCTTGAACGTCTTTAGTGAAAATGAGACATTTCATCATATGGGCAAGTTTGTGTTTTGCAACGAAGTCCCTTTAAAACTGTAATTGTTAGTCAGAGAATTGACATTTGACATCCATATCATCTTTTATATACATGATAATATCTGATTCAGCCCACAAGATGGGAGTTTCAGTGACCGCAGGGAGGATGTGACATGTCACACAGAAACAAGCTATCAGTCAAAGCTTTTATCACAAGCCATCAGTCAAAGAGCTGTTTTGTTTTGTGTGTAGATGTTGTCTGTCAACTATGTTAATCATCTCTGCCAGCTAGTTTGCCAACTGTTGTTGGTTAAACATATCTTGGTTCAGGAAATCCCTTGAGATTTGAGCTACACATAACACAGAGCGTGGGCAGGACAGTATTAGTGTGTGTGTTTCTCATCAGAGATGGTCACAGCGCTCGGCTCAGCCTCACAGGGGATTGTTATGGCAAACCATTGCTCCCTTCCACGGAGCACTGCACACATCCCATCTTTTGCAATGGGGAATTCACAGAGAGAAATTGGCTGTAAAGGTCTCTTTAGGAACAGATGAAGGGCAAAGGGGTGGTCCATTAAGAAGATGCAAAACTTCCTGTGTTGTTGATGTGTGAAGAAAGACTGGGCCTTTCTTTGCGAAAAAGACACTCATACACTTATTACTCAATTAGTTGAACTTACTTAACTCTATCTATCTATCCACACAAATACAGTAAAGTAATATTTATAAAATATATTGTCATTTCAACATAATGTATTTTGTAATTATACATATATAATGATAAAGTTAATATTTAATACATTTAAAATACATTAACATTACACGAAAAAAGTTTTCTCTTAGTGTCACAAAGCTGAAGTTGAGCCACTGATGTCACACGGACTGTTTTACAGATGTTATAACTATGTTTCTGGACCTGGGATCATTTCAGTTGTATTGCTGTGTATGAAGGGTCAGATAGCTCTCTGACATCATCAAAAATATCTTAAGTTGTGTTCTGAAGATGAATGGCGGTCTTATGGGTTTGAAACCACATTTTTATTTTTGGGTGAACTAACCGGTTAAGAGTGTTTTTTTTACTAACCCAGTTAAGTTAAATATTACACATATATTTCACATTTCACAAGACTAATTGTTTAAAACATAGCGAAACTTAAAAAAGAATTTAGTAATTTACATGATGCATTTATCTATGCTCTGACGTCTATTAAAGGTACAGTCCCGCTGGAGTAAGCTGAGGTTTAGTGTCGTGATCAAGACCGCGGTGGAGAACATGACCTTTTTAATATTAGTCTAGATCTTTAACTGTTAGAGAACAACACCCCCACCTAATTAACAATGCCTGTGTGTTTCTGTCTGCTTCTACCAATTTTATGAAATATTAAATGGATGAAAAATTTACAAGGGTAGCTTAGTTGAGGGTAAATATACATATTCAAAATAGAATTATATATCATATATATGTGTGTGTGTGTGTGTGTGTGAATTTATGTTTTTTATTTTACATTTTTACACATAATGAACAATTGTACAGTAATAAACAGACCTACATTTTTGTCGCAAAAGTCCCCCTCATGATTCAATTATGCTGTAGATGGTTCCCATGGTGTTGATTTATAGCTGATAAGGTGTTGTAGTATTATTAAAGGGTTAGTTCACCCCAAAATTAAATTTTTTGTAACTTTATTTCTTGAGAGTGTGATATAAATGTATGCTGCTTGATAAATAAAAAAACAAAATTCCATTCATGTTTGTAGTATAAACAGTGTAGGAGGATTTTAAATACAATAGCAATAGTCATATGATTCTTGTTTTAGCAAACCATAAGGGAAGAGTTCAATGCAGTTCAGAAAGTTCTTTACTATAAAAAATACAGGTAAAATAATTGTGCACTTTCTTTCTAGCAATGAGTCATGTCTCCATCCTGCGCTATAAGACTTCTTTTACTAAGGCTGCTTTGCAATTATGTTGCTAACAAAAGCTGAAGGTTCTTTAGAAGCGGCGTAGGCCGATATTTCACGTCCTTGCTCTGTGGGGTCTTTCAGACTGCAAGCCATTCATTTATGGATATATTGTGTAAGTAACCTCCCAGAATTCATTATGTCTAAGCAGTGTGCAGGCAAGAGAATGTCATGTGTAGCTCTAACCTGTCCGTTCTCTCATCTAGTTTTTGTGACTTCTGTTTTTGCAGTGCCAGGCTGATCATTACTGTTTTGACATGGTTAAAACAACATGGTTAAAATTAGAGAGGAATACATATTCACAATCACATTCAATCAATTTCATTACAGTTTAGGAAATTGGGTTTTTATAAATGAACGACTAAATTAATATAGAGTGAAGACTGTCTTTTTCACGAGCTTTCATAGACTTTATACCGGATGAAACACATTATTAAATCATGGCTGTCTTATTGTACTTAAAAAATGCCTCATTTGCATATTTAAATGTAATGTTTTATAAAACTTGTAATACCATAAATGTCTCTCCTTAGGTTTATGTCTACTTTTAAAATAACTACTATTGTCTTTATAATATTGTTAAAGTATACTGTTAAATGTACTGACAAAAATGTATGGTAAACTAAAATATGCTTTTAGTATATAATTTCTAGAAACTAAAAGTTGAATCTCATGTATTTAAACCTATTTTTAATAACACATGTGTTGCAATTTAGTATGTATTAAAATAATTAAACAAATTAAATGTACATTTATGATTAGTCAATACATCAAAACAAAGTGCAGGGATTGTTGGGGGGTAAGTGAATAACCAGCGCTTCACCAAGACTGAGGTGAGATCCACCATTCCCCCAACTGCTCCCCGGGCGCGACAGCAATGGCTGCCCACTGCTCCGGGTGTGTGTGTTCACTTCTCACTGCTGTGTGTGTGCACTTGGATGGGTTAAACACAGAGTACAAATTCCTAGTATGGAAAACCATCCCTGGCCACATGTCACGTCCTTTCCTTTTCCTTTCCATAAGTCAGAAATCCCTCAGTAAAAACCATCAGAATTTAGACAGGGTGTTTGGTGAGTACTACTGAAGTGGAAATATATGGCTCAGTGTAGGAGAAAAACAGCCTTTAAAAATATGTATTGTAACTGAAATCAATTGATACAAAGATATAGTGATGTAAAAGAAACACTTAACTGTATCCTTTGGATTTTTCCTTCCACCAAGTCTGAAAAAAAAAAATTATTTATGAAAAACCAAAAAAGCCTAAAATCTCAAATTTGAGTTTTTGCCTGCAGTTAAGTGGGCTAAAAAAAAACCTTAAAAGTTAATCTAAAACTAATTTTAATTTAATTTCTAATTTATTTATTAAAGTTTGCTAATTTTAATTTCAATCAAGCTTTTTAGGCTAAATTATTTATATAAATATTTATTATCATTTCACAAGACGGCTGGAAAACCTCATAAGGAAAGAAAAGTTCATTTTAAACTGCGTACACTGATGATGTGATCTCTATAAAGACAATCGGTCAGCGGTGTGTCATGGATAAACCCAATGCCTTCTTTTGCCCTTCTTGGTCAGACAGTCACATGTCAGGTTGCTGTCATAGAGACTAAAATACAAGTGTAAATATGCATCACTCTTTTATTCGTTCTTCTAATGAAAGCAGCTTCCTGAAGCTTTAGCTGTGTGTTAAAGCCGTTTAAGCAAATATCAGTGCTCAACCGGCACAGTTTTTACAATGTTCCCAATTAGGCTTTTTATATGAAAACATCCTGCGGTGAGGCCATTTTCATTTGTTGGCCTGTTATCTTTCCAGGTATCTCCGGGAGTGCTTGATTCTGCAGAAGACCAGGCAAAATTGATCTACTCAATGCAGAACACCGTTCCAAGCAGAGACCCCCGCTGTTCTTCACTGAATACCCATCAAATGATTTTGAATGCAGCTTGCATTCTCTATACTGAGAATATGCTTTGCGTGGGATATACACTACATGTTGAAAAAGTTGGAGTGCAAATACACAAAAAAATGGCAACCTGCAGTTTTTACCCAAAAAATTGAGTTAAATATACTTTCATTAAAGTAATTTAATTTTGATTTATTTTAGCCAGATTATCTGTGCTATCTGTTACTTTTCCTCCATTTTCACAAATGGAGATTCTTATTTTTAGCAACAAGACCCCTTGAACCTTCATATTTCAAAACCTCTACTGGCTGACTTGAGGGAAAGTTGAAATTTGTTTAAGCCCTCAGTTTCTGGGACATTTGCCAGTTTGTCATGGCTTGAAGCTTCGAAACAGCAATATTCCCATAAGTCCAGCTGAATTCCAGTTATACAGAATTTTGGGCAAATCCCATATTCTGATGAAGAATAGCTTGGGCAGTCCCTGCTGAGGTCCAGTCACATGTCAGCATCTACGTACATCCTGCTCAGCATCAAATATGTCATTTTTAATTCATATATTGTCTCTGAGTGTGTTGGGGGGGTATTTTTTACTGAAAGTTTCCAAATTTGATCATCTTTATTAAAATGCCTAAAATAAAATTTTATTTCAGCATTTATTCTCCGTATCCACCATCCTGTGCAAAGCATGATGGGAAGGGGAAATCGAAGTAAAATCATGTATGTAGTTTCACTCAGATGGCTAAAGTTCTTTGTGGTTGGATTTATGTAATTTACTTAAGTAAATTGAACAAGCTTACATACAAACTGCTTCAAGTTAGTTTAAAACAATTGTTTATTAATTCAGAAACCTAAAACAATTGTGTTAAATTAAAATGTTATTTTTAAAGAAACTGATCATTGATTGAGAATCTTTTTTTGAGTGATGGTGAGGCATGATAAAGTACATTATATACTTTAATATATAACAGCACATGCCTATGTTGCTCAGAAATTTAAAACATTTGATTCTGTTTTGACAAAAACAAAGTAACCAGCAATTTACCTAAATTTAAGTTATACATATTAACTAATATTACACTTATTAATTACAAATAAAGCATCATAAATTTCAAGTCATTCTCATTAAAAGTCTTTTTTTTTTAAGTTAACTTCTTGTAAGTTAATCAGTTACGGACTGATATTGATGGTGTTTTGCAGTAAACAAGTTTTTGAATTGGTTAAAATCTGTTATGAAAAGCAATGTCAGAAGATGAGTGGTGATTATATTCCCAAGGGAAATTCTGTTGAATATGCCATCATGACACATAAGTTGGTGGGGGTTTAATCATCTGTTTAGTCAACAAGTGCTTAAAATAGTGATGATGGTTTTGTCAGCATTTGTGTAAAACGTCACATATTAACTTTATTTCAGACATGACAGCGTAAAAAGGAAATAATGAATGGCTTCACACATTTGAAAATAAACTGATAACATTTTAGAATAAGTAACACTTCTTCAATATTAACTAGGACATCAATAAATTCCTAATTTGCTCCTTATGGGTAGTTAGTAGGGTAGTTGTTAAGTTTGGGTATAGGGATGTAGAATATGGTCATGTAGAGCAAGGATTAATATGTGCTTAATTACTATTAATAAATGGCTAATATTCTACATGCAAGCTAATGAGTAACTAAGAGACCCTAAGAGTTGTTCTTGTCTTCAGATTGTTGGGGAAAAAAAGTTAAACACATTTTATTAAAAAAATAAAATCCTTGATGCCAACATTTCTAAAGCATGATAACTGACACATATCTGTTTTAGTGATTTTCATGTAACAGATAAATGAATGCAATATGTAAAATGAAGGAAATGGGTAGCTTATAAATATCTCTGGCCTTATTTGACTGAAATCGATTTTCCTACCATCACACAGAACACTGCAAAGCTGACCCAAGTGTCTATTATACAACACGTTTTCATTATTGTTATAATGTGATTAGATTAGAAAAGGGTTTGGAATTGGTCTGTTTATCGTTGCAGGCCCAGGCTTATGAGGACATAAGATGTGCTATAAAAATCATGATGAGACAAGGATTCTTTATTCCATATTGATTTTCATGTGACCCAATTATAAGAGTGCTTTTTTTACTCACGTCTAGGCAACACTGGTTTGGCAGCAAATGTCTTGCATCCTTTTCAGTGCATTAAAGAGATATTTCATTCAAAATTGATGAGCTATTCAAAAAGTAGCATCATAACCAGGATTATACAACCTGTAACCTAGAAATGGACAAAACGTAAAACCAATAAGATGTGACCTTGATAGCATACCGTGATTGTTTATTGTGCAGTTGAAGTGTTCCCGTGAGCTAAACCAGCCAACTTCCACGGAAGCACTGTGTTTAAATAGACATGGCAGCATTCACAATTCCTAATTATTCCCATTGTTCAGTGGAGCAGGAAGCCAAACTCCAGAGACAGGCGGCTTTCCGGTGGCAGCAGTTAACAAAAAGCTTGGCTGTGTGCATCACATCCAGAAAATCAGGAACAGCTGGATAAGAGTCTGTTAAACTAAATACAATATATAGCTTTCAGTAAACTGCCAAGAAACCCTCCTCCAAAAAGATTACTTTCTAAAATCACTCAAATCTGCAACTGAGAGATACAAAGTTGTAATAATGAGAAATATAATTGCAGTTCTGAGATATAAAAACAGAAACGGTAATGATTACAATAAACAAAATCAGTATTGTAAGTAGCAATTGTGATATATAGCCGTAATCAGTGCTGCGCATGTTACTTCAGAAAAGTTACTAGTTACTTCTCACAAATTGTAGCTGATTACATCATTATAAAAGTAACTAATTACCAGGGAAAGTAACTATTGCGTTACTTAATAAATCAAGCTTGGATGCCCTTAATATTAAATGTTAAATTAAATTAAAAATAGACACTAAATATAATAAATTATTATAAAACATTGTACATTTATCTACACTTTTTATCTACTGGCATATAGCAGCAGTCAGTCAAGAATTATAATATAATATTATTATCATGCAGCATTATATGATGATTTATTACCAAGTATGAATGCATATTTGTCATATTGACTGACTCGTGGTGGTGCTTGTTTGTCATTTAGTGTTTCTATGAAAAAAAAAGGCAAAAAAATGACAAGATAACAAAACTATTATGAATTCTACTTCTAATAACAATATAAAACACATTAAGGAATAATGAGCTGCTGGGTTCATAAATATTAATCTCGTTTTCTCGTTTTAAATCACAATAGGTGAGCGCCATCCAATGAAATTGTCTTAGTTACGCCCACTACCAGAAAAAACGGCAGTTCTTAAAAGCAGTTGAATTCCAAAGGAGCATATATTGACTGGAAAATACAACAAAGAATATAGTTTAGATGTAGCGTGTCAAGTCTACATGCTATGAAAGACTCTCTTGATCTTTATCTTTTTTATTGTGTGTGTGTGACAAAGTTCACAGAGGTTTGTGGTTAGTCAAATACAGCTACACTGCGCATCCATTAAGACAAAATTCTAATAATATTTTAATAAATTAGAGTAACGGCACATTTTATTGTCAGTACGGTAATGGGGGAAAAGTCAGTTGTTTGATTTACTGTTAATTTACTGAAAAAAATAACGCAGTTAGTTAATTTTAAGAAATAAAGGTTGTGAGATGCAGTTGCAATTCTGAGAAAAAAATGGTACAGTAACTGCTTATGCACAAGGTTTCAGTAGTTGCACTTATAAGAAATGAATTCACAATTATTATAAGTAAACTCTAAATTATGAGAGATAAAGTGGCAGCTGTTAGATTTAAAGTCAATATTGCGAGATGCAAAGTTGCAATTATTAAAATAATTTCAGTTATAAGACATAAATTCATAATCCTGAAACATAAAGTCTAAATTATGTGAAATGTTACAGCTACGGATATAATATTTAAAGTTGCATTGTAAGAAATCAAGTAAATATTCTGAGAAACAACGTTGCAGTTAAAGTTTCATTTCTAATGCTACGTTTTGCATTTACTTAACATGTAAAGTTACTTAATGCTTCATTCGCATCTGGTGTGAACGCACCATAAGTAGCCACAGGAGTAAATAACAATGTTTTAGTTATGAGATACAAATATGTATTTATGAGAAAAAAGTTGCATTTACAAAAAAGTCAGTCAATAAATTCACAGTTACTCTAAACAAAGTCGCAATTTCTCTGAAGGGGAAAAAGACTTCCACGGGAATCTCATTTACGGTGGCGATTTAGGACTGTTTGTATCAAGCATAATGACAATTATAAACAAGGAGCTTGTTTTCTGAAATTCTTTTTTCCCCACAATATTGTTCCAGCCATGACTTTGCATGGTGTATATTGTTTTCGGCCTAGGCACTGGCAAAGAAAACAACATGTTTACATCCAGTCTAAAGTGACAGTGGACAGATGGGGACAAGTCTCAATAAGACATGCCACAGCTGGCCTGAGATACTCGCTGTAACACTCTGTCCCCAAAAACACTGACCTCTGATTGAGTGTCTAAACAGAGCTCTACATACTTGTCCTCCAAATGAATGTAATAAAGTTCACAGTTGCTGGAATCAGATCTCTGGCACTGAGAAGTCAATACGAAAGCCAGCAAACAAAAAAACATGTTATTGCTAATGGTGATGGTAACAGGTTCACTTAAGAGAATCACAAATCATATCTCTTCTGTTCTTTTTATAACATCAGGAAATGAGTCGGCCCAAGATGAAAATTTGCCCTATATTCTACTTGTATTTTAAATACTTTCAACAGAAGAAAAGACATGTCAATACTTTACAAATAGTATGCAACAAATTTTGTATAATAGGCACGCATAAACTGCGTATTATATGCATGCCAAACACGTGCGTGTCTTGTATGTTATATACTTTTCATTTTAATTTGGCATGCACAGAAAAAAATCTTCACTCTACAATTCTAATTGATCTAAAACTTAAAGTAGCTTTCACCTTGTAACCTAAAAATATCAAACAACATTTCTAATTAAAACTTTTCATCTTTTGCACGTGAAGCACATTTTCTTTTAAGATTTCTGACTTTTTTTTTTTTACAGTAAAGCCCATAAAAGAAGAACAACCTCAAGGCAGCATCATTTCTTCTGGGATAACGCTCATTGCTTATCAAAAGAAATGCAAAAGCATTTCTTCTCAGCAGGATAAATATTTGATTTACACACAACTCGAAAGAGCATAAAGAATCACATGAGGTTACATCTTTTGCTTTGATCCAGAATCGTTTAGAACAAAGGAAATCTCTTAGAAATTTCACCTGAACAGATTTATAGTCTTTATATTTCCATTTACCCTGTCATCTCCCACATATTCTCCGTCTCCATTTCCTGTTTGTACGACAATGCTTTTAAGACCCTCCACTTTCATAGCAGACGGGTTCACACAGTGTGAGTCAGTGGCATCAGCAGGGGTTTTAAGGCACGTGGGTGGGCTTCCTCCTGTCTACATAGAAGTCTCCGCTGAGACTTCCTATATGCTGCAAACGGCCCCTGCTTGCGCATTCATGTGGTTGAGATATATTTCCATGTTAAATCAGAATGACATGTAGGCAGCTTTTTGTAGTCACATATTCAAATGCATTAAAAGTAATTAAATAAGTACACTCCCAGAAATAAAGGTACTGTCACTAGGGTGGTACCTTTTCAAAAAGCACATGTTGGTACCTTATATTAATATTTGAACCTAATAGGTACAAAAGTTTACCTTTTGAAAAGATACCACCACAGTGACAGCTTTTGGGCCTTTATTTCTGAGAGTGTAAAGTGATTTAAAAAAGTGGCATTTAACATTTAAAAGCATAAGAAAAATTTTGACCAACGAAAGTATTGTAAAGAGCTGTTTTTATCAAGCGCATGGGATTTAAAAACAACATGGAGCACATTGACATTCAGCGTATGAGCAAAAGCATTAAAACACCAATATATTCTTTGGTTTGGAGCAACATAAGGGTGTGTAAAAGTTACAGAATTTTCCTTTTTGCCTGAATATCCTTGTGAAATTCAGCTTTGAGCGTTCCATCCGTTTCCAATGTTTCATGCACCAAATGGAGATGATTTAACACAAGGAGGAAAAAGTGAATTTTTAAGGCAGTGCCTTCTACTGGAAATGATTCACCGGAGACCAAAGGCTGCTTGAAGGGCAGAAACTCCCCCTCCCTTCACAGCCTACGTTTCATTGGCCAAGCCGAGTGATGTCATGGAGAGTGAAACCGTATAAATAGCCCAGCGCTGCTGACATTCAGACAGAATCAAAAGTCTCTGACAATACTAACTATCAGACATCCATCCACTTGTGGAGCATCTCTGGACATCTCTATTAACATGTGTCGGTCACTAGAGCATCTGCCAATCACCTGCCTGGAAAGGTATGTTTAATAATTAAGGAAAGAAATAATAAAATAATGTAAGGAAAAAAAGTACCTTCCTCACTGAAATTATGAATGTTTTTGTTCCTCACAGGGCGAAGGAGCTTAAAGCTCGCTTTGGAAGTTTTCTACTAAAGCAAGAGCTCAATATCATGGGCCACTCGCAAAAAACTGACAAACTAACAGCAGAGGACAGACAGAAATGGTCTTTCCATGAACTCCTGGCTCACAAAGGTAAATTCATGTCATTAAGAAAGGAGGCGATATAAAAGCACAGGATTAGAATGAAAGGGTCTAATGTTTTCTTCGTGTTTCTTTGCAGAGGGGCTTTGCTCTTTCACAACGTTCCTGGCATCTGAGTACAGTGAAGAAAACATTGCTTTCTATTTGGCTTGTGAGGACTACAGGAGCACAAAGAGCTCCTCGAAGCTGTGCACCAAGGCCAGGAAAATTTATGAGGAGTTCATCGCTTCTGACGCACCAAGAGAGGTACGTTTACTAAGAATATTAACTAACAAAAGACTCACGCTTAACAGATTTCATGGAAAAGTCTAATCGTTCCTCTTTGCATTTTTTCAGGTTAATCTTGATCACGAGACTAGAAACATCACCTTGAAGAATATGGAGCAGCCCACACTGTCCTGCTTCAACCTTGCCCAGAGTAAAATTTACACCCTCATGGAGAAAGACTGCTACCCTCGTTTCCTCAAGTCAACAGTTTACCAGGAGCTCATTGTACAGCATGTGGGTTAAACTACTCTAAAGACGGCAGCGGAGGATTGCGTCCCTGATAAACATTGCGTTTGTGTGACGTGATGGTCGCTGGATGATCTGATCCGGTGTCCTGAGGTTCAGGAGGACCAGACACACAGACTCTAAAGCCGACTGGAAGGCCTTGGGCATTCGCCAATATTGTGGAGCGCACAGAGATCAAGATTGTAGCACTGGACAATAACTGTGAAAGTGACTATGACTTTTGCACAATTATGTCTTAAGTGTGTATTTTGTATTGCCTATGAGTATTTATTGAAAGGTTACATTGAAATTACTATTTATATTTGATGAACAACTGTGGGTTATTTATTGCACTTTTGAGTGAATTTAATAAATTTTTTACATGAAAAGATTTGTCTGTAACAGTCTTTTACATTTTTGTGTATATAATTATTTACAGCAAAATAATTTTATTTTATTTTATTTAGCTAATTGGCTTTTTTAATGTCATGACTGCAGTTCCTATTCACAGTATTTAATTTTATTTTATTTTATAGTGTTATTTATTTTATTTTAATTATATTTTATTCGTTTTTAATATTTATATTATTATTATTGATTACTCAATTAGGCTTTTTGGATGTTCTTTATTTTACTTTAATTACATTTATTATTATTATTAATTATTTTATTTTATTTGGATTTTATTTAAATATTAATGTTATTTATTTTATTTTACTTACTTTTTTTAAATTATTATTATTATTGATAGTATGTTAATTCTTTTTTTTGTTTGTTTGTTTTTTTGTTATGTGCATCTGAAAGAAAACGGATGTTTTAATGTCATAATGCGTAAGAGATGTCCCCCCACTGCTCTTCATCTACCCACACATCCCACTCACATGGGTTAATGGAAGCTCTTAGTCACCTCCAGCACACAAAGCCTGCCACCTTTCTCAGTGAGCCTCATAAAAAAAGAGTAAAACTGTACTCTATTCACATACACGCGCATAATTAAGTGCTACCAACAGGATCATTTAATTTTTCCAGAATATACGGCCAAGCAGAAGTGTTTATTCCACGAAAGCTGTGTGGTGATGAGGCTGGTCTCCATGGCGACGGCGTGGACCACTCATCTCTCCCACTCCACGCCTCTGCAGGAGCCTGTTTATCTTCTGCAGTGATGACACTGAGAGACAGCAGCCCACTCTGACTCACCTGCTCTGAACCCCCTTACACTGCCCTTTAATTAAATCTGCCGTCTGCACTCGTTCTCACCATTAATGTTTGAACAGGGAAAACTGGCTCCATAATGCTTGTAGAACAGACTAAACAGTCTTAGAGCAAGCTAAAGTTGGACCATAATGTTAGTCTTTTTATAAAAACCTGTAGTTTTGAAGAGAGTTTTTATTCCTTATTCTTAAAAAAATCAATCAATCAATTATTTATATAGCGCTTTTAACAATACAGATTGTAGCAAAGCACAGAACAGAGTGATGGTAATGTATAATGACGAGATTTAACAATTTATTTATTACATGCAAAGACAGACAGAGGCGACAGTGGCAAGGAACCAAAACCCCGTCCATGAGAGAAAAAAAACCTTGGGAGAAACCAGGCTCATTCGGGGCCAGTTCTCCTCTGGACGAACACCCAGCAATTTCCAGTTCAATATTAAGGCATGTTAGATTGTGCAAAGGACTTATAGTGTGTGTGTGTGTGTGTTTAAGAAACTGAAGCACACTGATCTTAACATAAAAGTATTTTTGATTTCCAAACATCCATTCAGGTAAATAGGGTAAAAAAGAAATACATTAAGAATTGAAAACATTTTTTGTTTTTTATTTTTTTGGAAATACCATGCATGCAAATGAGATAATATTCAAATAAATATGTGAGAATTTGCATGCATTTCCAGAATAGAAAGACAAGTTTAAAAGTAATTAATTAGACTAACATTGCAGTTTGTTACAGAGTGGAGTTCGGATATGTCCTTTTATCTCTCAGCCAGAAAGAGTAATAAAATAATGCTTTTTTAGATTTTTCTAGATTTGTTTTTGCTCAAAATTGAAAAACTATAACAATGAAATAACAATGTTAACAGAACTAAGAGAGAGAGTAAAAGAGCGAGAGAGAGAGAGAGTGAGCTTACCCAATATTAAATTATATCTATAGGCTCTTAAAATGTTATGTACGTCAACCCCTGTTGGTAGATGTTGTAACTACATTTTTATAATCTTTCTTCATTGAACTCCATTTAAATGTATTCGTGAATTCTAACAAAATAACTCCCAAAACGTAAAATGTAACATTGATGTAGATGCATATAGTTTATGCGTCTGTTGTCTTTCATGGGAAAATTCTTCTCATGAGAATAAATGGCAGATCCAGAGGGTCATGTGCCAGCCAAGCAACTGCCATTGAGTTGAATGGGAAAGCTAATTAATTTCAACATTTTAGAGACTTCTTGTTATTACTTTACTACTTTACTTTTACACTCTCAGAAATAAAGATACAAAAGCTGTCACTGGGGTGGTACCTTATGAAAAAGTAAACTTTTTTACCTATTAGGTGTACACTTTAAGTACTTATATAAGATAATAAAATGGATATTTATTTGTACCCTTTACTGTAGGTACAAATATGTCCCCTTTGAAAAGAAACCAACAGCTTTTGTACCTTTATTTCTGAGAGTATAGATACATGTATATATTGTTTCTATCCAGATAAACAGTAATCTGAACACTTCTAATCAGTTTTAAAGCTACAATTTCTATAGTAATAACCAAGAGTCCCTCAGTCAACAAACTATGTATCTGTAACTTCTCCAGACTTGTCTGTTTTAGTTTTTCTTCTTAATTTTATCAGTGTATTTATCACAGGTACTGTGACAATAGTAAAGCCACTGAATTGCTCGACAGTGAGCTCACTCAGCCAGTGCTAAATCCAGAACTCTCTCTTACAGGAAGAGGACATTTCCATCTTCTTCTAAAGATGTCTGAAGATGTGATGCACTTTCTATTATAGGCAATAAGATTATGGTAAGCGCTGATGAAATGAACAACATTGTCAACATTGCCAGTCACAGTTATTTGCAGTAAATACTGGCACGTTTAGTCACCCCTGCTGTTTAAGGTGACATACACCCACCTCCCCGCAGAAGTTATTCATAACTCAGGCCTGTATACGGTATGGTGAAGTCACACTCGAGCATGCAGACGATATGGAGGGGACAGATTTCAGAGAAATGACCAGCGTTTTCCATGTATTGTTCAGCATGATCATTTGTAGACACTTTTCCCGAACACGAGCTGGTGATGAGGAAGTCCTAAAAAATATGTCGGCCAGGAAGGTGGAGTGAGGGTTTAACTACTGTTTATTTTAAATCCCTCAATTTACCCTCAACAATTGTTCAAACATAAACACAGAGGTAATGTGGGGGAAAACAAAACTTGACAAAAAAACAAAAAAAAAAGTATTTTGTTTTATATATATATATATATATATATATATATATATATTTATATATATATACAATTTTTATTTTATTTTTACAAATGTAATAAAAAAAATCAATTAATATTTGATTTTTTTTTTTTAACTTTACAAGCAATTGCAAATTGTTTCTACATTTTTTTTCAGTGTACTCATTTCTCAAGTACAAAGTACAAGTACAAAATATCCCAGTTTAAGCCTCCAATGCATGATGGGTACTTAAGCTATACTGAAAATGCAACAATTACAACTGATTGGCTTTATTTAGCTTCATTTAACATCCTGCTGTTATCAAGCTAACATTTTTCTAAAGGAACATTCACATTCATCCTTCACATCGTGTCTGTCCTGTGTTCTCACTCCATTTCTCCCGCTTCTTTCTTTTTTCATCTCCGAAGGGGGCTGTTACACCGATTTAAGCTCAAATTGACAAAAGATGAACTGTGGAACAACAAGCCTCACAGTCCTCTAAAGTAATAAGATCAAAAACTCAACAGGCACAGTGTGTTCGGAGACAGAATCTCCTCAGCTGTTTCTACACCGTGTGTCAAGCAGTGTGCACGTTTGCTGTGTTATTGTGCGCACTTATTTATAGTCACATCACTAACAAGTTCAGGTTGATGACGCAAGTCTCTCAACACCTTGAGAGGTAGACCGATGAGCCAAAAGAACATAAAAAGAACATTCAGGTCATACATGTCTCTATAAAAGGAGAAAGTTTTGATAATGATGCCTGAAATATCAAAAGCTGCTTCAGTGAGGCAGACGACGTGTTTATCTTTATAGCAACAGCCCATTAAAATGCAAATTGAAGCCAATGAGAAAAAAGACGGTTATATAATGTTAAAACCAAACTATATCTACAACAATCATCTTTTAACCACAAAAATGTACTTTTAACCACCATGCTAAGGAACCAGAGTAAATGTGACCTGTCAATAAAATATTTACAGCACTTATTAACTATGTACAATTTTATTTATATATATATATATATATATATATATATATATATATAAACTAAATATAAAGGTTCACTTTCATAACCTCACCCCAAAATCTAAACTTAGTTCTAGTAAATGTTTGTTCATTGAATTTATAAGAATTTTTAATTGTAATTTTAGTTGTAGTTTCTAAACTGATAAGTGTTAAGATCACTGATTTTTATTCAGTTTGATTACGCATGTCCTGGTTTTGAGTTCAACATTTTAGATCAAAATATTTTATTGGTACTGGCACAACATTTTAATAAAAAGATTTAGTTTTGACCATATCTCTACACCTAAACCTAACCTTAACCGTGAGTAAAGCCTAAAATCAGATTTAATGACAGATGACTGACACTGATTGTGAGCCTAAACTTAACCACAGTGTTGTTCCAGGGTGAACAAAGATGTTGACCTGAACACGACGAACTTATAGCATATGAATGACATTGTATAGTCATTGTAATAATGTTTAAAATACTCAATTATATAAAATGGAATGCAAAACATCCAAATGTAAATATAAATGTAAAAAAAAAAAACTATTTAAACAAATAATACAAACATATTTAGTCAAACAGCAACTTCTGGAAAAGTCCTTACTGTTTTAAAACATAATTATACAGTAATGCATAGCTGTTACTTAAAAAATGATCAATTTCAAAGTATTTTAAATTATAATGTAATTATGTTTATAAATAATACAATGTTAATAACAATAATACAATATGTTGGAAATAACTGACCATGGGTCATTTAACAAATGTAGATTTGATGCGAAGCAGATTGTTTTATTTATTTATTTATTGTATATTGAAATGGTAACTTATATAAACCAGTTAACATTGGGTTTTGTTTGTTTTCTTTCATGTAAAATTTACAATAATTTTTTCTGTTTGATTACTAACAGTAACAATACAGAAACTGCTTGTAGGGAGGAAGTGGGTGTAAGAACAACATCCTGTTTCAGTTGCACCAAAAAAAAAAAAAAAATTAGGTGGGTGTAAAGAGGACATTTAGCAATCTAATAAAGAAGTGAAAATAATAAAAACACATGGCATTGACTAATATCTAATTTAGCCTAAAATTATTTCTTAGTTTCAAATTTCACAGGTTTACATGGTTTATGGGAACCCTATATTGTGGTTCCTATAATACAGTTTGCCTACACAAACACGTTTGTTTCTGTGAATATTTGGGACCATCCAAAGACTTCTATTTCTTTTATACTGAGAAAAAATATTTTTTTATCCACTAACCTAACTCTACCCCTAAACCTAGGCCTACCACTTACAGAAAACCAGTTTGCTTTGTTACACTTTTAGATAAACATCTTTTAAATTGTTTTTTTTCGTTTTTTTTTTTCACAGTGTCATACAGTACCGTGCAAAAGTCTTAGGCCACTAGTATTTTCAGCAACAAAAAATGGTGGGTTTAAGTGGGTTATTTCTATCTTTTTGGTAGTGTGTTTTGGAAATACAAGTTTACATTCCAAAACATTATTTTTGTCATTAATTGTAATAATGCAGTGAGATTATTGTCTGACAACAGCCCGTGCTCCACACAGAAATCTGATCTGATCATCATCAGTCTGTCTGGAATCACATGAAGATACAGGACAAACTGATAAATCCAGAAGAACTTTGGCAACGTCTCCAAGATGAAGGAAAAAAACTCCCAGCAAAGCTACATTACTTTTCAAAATTTTAGACACTCGTGTAAAAATGCTGTAAAATGAGGATGCTTTCATGTGATATTACAGCTTTTGGTAAATCAGCTTCTGTTCCGAGATACACTTGCTTTTCAGGTAGGTTTTTTTCTTGATTTCTTCATGTATGCCATTTTTTGTTGTTGAAAATACTAGTGGCCTAAGACTTTTGCACAGTACTGTAAATTTCAGGGTTTTACTATCCAAAACATCCCCACAAAGTAGCACAAACAAGCACACACACACACACACACACACACACACACACACAGTCTAGATATATTCCATGTATACATATTGTAAACACCGGGACTGTTTAAATACATTCTTAGGTTAAGTTTGTATATAAGCAATATTACAGCACTTTTAAATCCTAACCTCTGGTTTAACTCACAGTGCATGACTTTATTTGCAGGAGTGCAATGACACGTGCTTTTCTACCATGCAGTGTGAATGCATTCAACAGGCGCCACCTTTTTCACCACAAGATGTCAGCACTTCATAAGCATTTCCAGTCACAGAGAACAAACCTTTTTGAAATCATGGAAGCGAATTACAAATACTACTACGTTGAAGGTTGGCAAATGAATATTAATTTAACTCCCGCATGCTTTGCTTGGAAACCTTCCTATGAGGAACGTTTGCCTCATGAACATGAATCAAATATTGCTCGATAACCTTCCAATGGCGAATGCTCGTCTTATGAATATTAATAGAGAAGCCTTCTCCATAGTAAGACGCATAAATGTACGTGAAGGGACGGTCTGCGCCAACAGGGACAGGTGGGATATTTATCATCATGCTGGAAATCCAGACTTTGCGTGCTAACGTCTTCTGAAGCGTCTGCTCGGCTGTGAAACAAACACTGAGGTCATATTATTTACTGTAAATGATGCTGGATCCCTCTGCGGAGGAGCATCTCTTCCTTTACCTTTTACAGGACCGCCGTCATCTTTCTGTGAGAAACCCCTGAGAAATCAATGCAGCCTGGAGGCTTCAACATGTTTTGACTAAATAAAGGTGTCCAACGATATTTCCATACCATTACACGATGCTGGAAAAGAGTAAATATAATTTGGTTGACGACTCAGTGGATCAGAGGATTCCTGCTGATAATGATGGGCAGTTCCAAGGACTTGCATTCGAGGTGAAGGTAAATATTAGAATAAATAAAACTGTTTATTGAATGGCTCATACTTCATTAGTAAACCTGTTGCCATGTCATTGCATTGAACACTGAACATGCATGTAGTTAATATGTAATTATCATGTTGAATGGATTGTAATAGCAACCCACTATCATTGTGGTTATTTTATTAATGTGCAATATTTACATTGACACTGAAATATAAGGTAGCTCAATCAACTGTACTTCACCTGTTGCGCTAACATGAATGCAAATCACTGACTTTTACCCATAATACAGGCTGCACTTAATCTTGTTTAACCTCTTCTGCCACAGTTCATCGGGAGCCTGGATATTGTGCGACCCAAAAGCAGGATTGAAATATTGGCTGCTATGAGACGAATACGGGTAAGGGTTTCTGATTTTGAAAGATGAAGTATAAGAAAATCTTCACAAGGATGCAGAGAGTTGTACACTTATTACTGATTCACAAGTTCTACAATGATGCTATTGCTTATCTATTAATGTATATTGTAATTATACAGTAGTAAATATACATGTATAGCATCATGCATTGTATTACTATATAATAATACTTATCTGGCGTTGTGTAGAGCAAAACGAAGAACGATCAGCTTTCTAAGTAATTGTCCATGTCTTGGGTCACACGAGTAAAAATAATAACAATACATTTTCTAAAATGCTTGTAATAATATTAAAGAAACAACAAAAACAATAAGCGTTAATTGAAATAACTGAAAAATGTCATAATGTCTTACTTTTTGTTTAAACTTGAGCTGAATAAACTTAATATATTATGTAAAACCGGATGCTATCTTCTTTGAAAATGATCTTAAATCACAATAAAAGGGAGATGATGGGAGTAGTACATGTACAAATGTTCACATGCTTAATAAAATGTATGTATTTTTTATGTATTATGTATTTAGTTCTGAATAACTGTTCCTGGTAGGACATATGTGCTCACACTCTGGGAAAAATATGAAAAATCACATATATTAGGTCAAGCAGGTGGTTGATGTGTTGGAATTTGTTTATTCTAATGGTGTAGTACCAGTGTAAAGCCTGTTCGTTCATGTCTTTTCTTCTCAGGGGTCCAGTATTTATGAGATTGCACCAGTGTGCTGGCAGCACCAGTACAGTTTAGCTTAATCGACTTTGCTCCATCAAAGAGAATACGTTTGTGCAATGTTTAGACTTATTAGCACAAGATTTCTCTCCAGGGAATTTTTCCTGTTGGTAGGTCAATCGATAAAGTCAGTAGTATATCATAGCGCTTAAGTCTTTTTGGATATCACGCTTTGTTTTATGTATTTTGAGAAGAACTGAGAGTAACAAGCCCGGGTAACAAGCTTCTTAGAAAAGTGCTTGCCTTAGTGGTCTGTTAGCATAAGTAAAGCTTGGGATGAAAGAGAGCTCTTTTAAACCCAGCCACTCTTCAGTATGCCTAGTGCATCGTCTTTAATCCCACCCTTGAGGATTTCCTGTTTATTTCCTAGTCTACGATTATTCATGCAGTCTGCATCTAACAATAGCATTTTAATTAATGGTTGATATCTTGATAAATCTCTTAACGCTCAAGTTTCCTAGGTGTTGTTCATCTGTTGATTTAAGATGTATATGTTATAATTATATAACTGATAAATTGTTGTTTTTGGATGTCCTCCTCAGACCTATAGAACATGTCGTATTATTCATTAAAAATCATCTCTTGTGGACTGTTAAAACAAAAATGACCCATATAAGCCTCAGTGTAAAACAAAATAAAACAGAACAATTCATTTATAATATATATAATATATTAATACAGAATATTATAATACAAAAAGTTGACATTATAAAAATATGCAAACTAAATGCAAACTAAATATATATGCAAACTATATAAATAAAACGACTTCATTTAAATGTTACCAGTTTTAAGGTCACCATTGTTTAAGTTCATGTAATGATTCATGTTTTCATTAATTTAATTATACATTATGTTTTGTATCATTTTCAGTATGAGTTTAAAATTAAAAACATCAAGAAGAAGAAAGTCAACCTTATTGTTTCAGTGGATGGTGTTAAGGTGGTTTTGCGTAAGAAGAAAAAGGTGAGGTCTTTTTATTTTTTCCCCTTCTAATTTTATAATAACAATTATTTCAGATTTTGTGCAATTTATTCTTCATATAAAATTAACTATGCACATATTTCTTGACTAAACATTGCTATATCTTTATGTTAGAAACAAGACTATAGCTTTGATGAAAGTCAAGTGACACTGGCCCAGGACCCCATTTTCAGGTAATATAACCACAGTTTATTTGCATAGCATTGATTACTAATTTTGCTCACGAGTGTCATGTCCTGTGGGGTTTGATGACCTTTTTCATTTTGCACGCACACACGTCGCATCAAAATCATTTTGCTCTGTGAGCTGCAACAAAAAGCAGAATGTCTTTCTAAATCCCCATAGCAACCACCAGTCTCCAGTGCCCATAAACACTGTTTAACATCAGTAATGTTGACTAATGTCAGTCCACTCTATTGTTATTGTATTAAAACAATATCAGTTATATTACCAACATGTTTGTTCTGAAATAGATCTGTTTCTAGAGTTTCAGTTTGATGCCAATGTAATGTAACACTGACATTTACTGATGCATTACAAAAGCTGTTGCCCTTTCAAAACATTTTAAGCACATTTAATGCATTTCTGTAATGTTTTATGACATGTCAAAAGAAGAGTCAGTGAAGAGCATGTTGGCCTTGTTGTTGCCATGGCAATGAGACAGTTTTAAGGTCAATTGCTGTAGCTCATTAGTCATTTTTTTCTTTTCAGAATATTTTACGTCTCTCATGACTCACAGGACTTGAAGATATTCAGTTACATAGCAAGAGACAAGAAAAGCAATGTGTTCCGCTGCAATGTCTTCAAATCGAAGAGAAAGGTAAACATCACCATAATACAGGAAATCCACCAGATATTTGATTACATCTGCTCTAATATGTTGGCAATATTGATTGATTGCCCGGGAATGGAAATGGTCAGGATGTTGGGTTATTCCATGAAATTGTCACTACTGAAACAGTCAAATGTCATCAGTGTTTCAGTAGTGACCAAAGGGAAGACATATGCTTTATTTGGGGGAAATAAATGAATGAAATTTTAATACAGTAATGCATTGTGTGTGTGTGTTTTAGTAGTGTTTAGGTATGCAAGTTAAAATTCTGTAATGTGATGTGGATGCTACCAAAACATTTCTGTCACTACTGAAAATGTGCTGTCACTACCGAAACATGGGATGTTGTGTCAAAAATAAAGTATCAAATCATCAAGTAAGATGTTTTGATAGTGTTTGTCAGTTCAAACCTTGAGATTGGAAATCTGTAAAGTTAATGTTATGCATCTTTATAAAACTGGATTAAATAATGAAATTATATATTACTGTGTGTTGGTAATGAAAGTTTTTGATATGGAAAATATTGTAAGAATTCAACATAATTCAACATAAAGAGTTCACACAAATTCTATTTTAATTTCTAAATAATTCTGTCTAAAACTTTGTCTCATGGTATATTTTTTGCATACATACAGATCTTTCTGTTTTGTAGAGAAAAATAAAGTGATGTTGCCATAAGCCGCTTGATATGAGTCTTTGGCTTAGGTTTTGTTCACAGCAGCAGGGCCGATCTGAAATGAACTAATCCATCATTTTGACAGCACCACTATAATGTGAAATTGACTTATGGGTGTAATGTTCTCCCTCTCCGACTCACTCCTTTTATCTTTCTTATATCTGTCATTCATTCCAATAAATCTTTTTTTCTCTGTTGAAGGTGAATTAATTCTTCTGTCTCTCCAAGTACAGCTTTTTGTCGTGTTCAGCTGAAAATCTATATATGTTTACCTGCATGTGGAAAAGCATGTTTGACATGTTCAATAAACCCTGGTCGATCTGCTGTCTGTGTCTCAGAGCCAAGCCATGAGGATAGTGAGGACCGTGGGTCAGGCGTTTGAGGTGTGCCATAAACAGAGTCTAGACAATGCTGACGGTGAGGAGACATTGACTTTCACTCACATTTCATTTTATCATTGTGTGGCAATTGCATAGGAGACAAATTCAAATCTTCATCACAGTTTCAAAGCAACTTAGATATTTATTTTGTATAAGAAATACGGTCTGTGCAGTGACAAATACTTTTGACCAATTCTAAAATAATTCGTTACAGCTTTTATCAAATTATATTTATTGTTTGGTTCAAACCTTACTTAAAAATATTTATTGTCCAAAAGACAAAAACATTCACACAAAAAAATGTTTATTTAAATAATAAAAAATATTGTCACCAGTCGCGCCTCTGTGGCCCTCTCCGGAACCTTTTCGGAGTTCCACCCGGACTCTTTTAATCAGCACACCCGGATCGTTTGCACTCCCAGGTGCACCGCATCATCCACCCTATATAAACTGAAGGCTGGTGTTAGTTCAACGCAAAGTCTTATTCACCTCCGGTAATATTTCTGAGCGTTTATTCTGGTTTTGATTCTCTGGTTTTTGATTTGGACTGTTGTATTTATTCTCTGATTCTCGCTGACTGCCCTGACCCTTTGCCTGTACCTGGATTTCTGATTACTGCTGCCTGCCCTGCTTCGCCTTCAACGGATCCAGCGGCTTTATACCAGGTTATCAACGAGGTGAGCCGTCAAGCTTCTGTTCAAGCATCACATCAGCAACAGCTTGAGAAGCTGACCAAGATCACAGAGGACCTTGCTCGTTCTGTGCAAGCCCTCACTACCGCTCTAACACCACCTGCCAGCGCTCCAGCTCAGCCTCTACCCTGGTCAATACAGCACGACTAGCTCTACCAGAGAAATATAATGGAGCCCCAGGCAAGTGCGAAGGTTTCTTACTCCAATGTGAACTCTACATGAACCAACAACCCAGCTGCTTCACTTTGGATGACAGCAAGGTGTCACTAGTCTGTTCACTACTCACGGGGAAGGCACTCGAATGGGTAACCGTACTCTGGAGAGGCCGACAGATGGCGTTCCCATCATATCAGCGTTTTCTCCACCAATTCAGAGAAGTATCCGACCATTCTGTTGATGGAAAGAGTGCCAAGGATGAACTTTTATCACTGAAACAAGGGGCCCAATTGGCAAGCCGAGTTCACTATGACCTTCCGCACGTTGGCAGCCCAGACTGGATGGGATCACGATCCATTTATGTCTCTCTATCGACGGGCACTCCAAGAGGATTTGCAGGCAGAACTGGCTGGCCGTGACGATGACAAGTCTCTCGAGCAGTTTATAAACCTAGCCATTAAGACGGATTAAGTCATCCGCTCACGCCGCGCTCGTCGCATCCAAACCTTTCCCCCAGCCAGATCCACACAACTTCATGTAGAACCCATGCAGATTGGAGCCACTCACCTGACTACAGAGGAACGTGATCGACGTAAGGCTCAGAATCTCTGCATGTACTGTGGTGCAGATGGACACATCGGGGCCAACTGTCCCATCCGACCTTCTCGACCCTCTACTTACCGGGCGAGTGCAGTTTCCTTGTCCTCAGCTATGAGAATCGATGCCTGTATTATAAATCAAGATCAGAGAATAAATCTACAAACATTTATAGACTCTGGAGCAGCAAGGAAATTTTATTGATGAGGAGTTTGCCTCTAAACACTCTCTCCCTCTCATTTCATGCACTCCTTCCATGGCTGTGGCAGCCCTCGATGGCCGACCCTTAGGGTCCGGAAAGATCACAGCATTCACCCAAGAAATCACTCTCATCACCAGCTCACTCCATTCTGACCGAATACAGCTCCATGCCATCCACTCACCGGACCACCCTCTCATACTAGGCCTGCCCTGGCTGGAGCACCACAATCCAACCATCTCATGGTCAACCCATCAGATTACCCAATGGTCAGCTCACTGTCATTCACACTGCCTACAGCAACCAAGTAAACCCGGCCACAACACTTCTATCACTTATGTGGACCCTTCTGAACTCCATCGCCTTCCAGCGGAATATCATGCTTTCCAAAAGGCCTTCAGCAAGGAGGAGGCTACCAACTTACCTCCACACCGGTCCACAGATTGTGCCATCGACCTGTTACCAGGATCTGTGCCACCCAAAGGTCGTATATTTCCTCTATCACAGCCCGAAACAGCCAGCATGACTCAGTATATCCAGGAGGAACTCGCCAAGGGCTTTATACGACCTTCCACTTCACCAGCATCAGCTGTTTTTTTCTTTGTGAAAAAGAAAGATGGAGGCCTCAGACCTTGCATTGACTACTGGGCTTTAAATCTTATTACCATCAAGTACCATTACCCTTTACCTCTCGTTCCTTCAGCCCTGAAACAACTCAGGTCAGCACGCTACTTTACCAAATAAGACCTTCGTAGCGCTTATAATTTGATCCGTATCCGGGAAGGGGATGAATGGAAAACAGCCTTTTCAACCACCAGTGGGCACTATGAATATCTTGTTATGCCCTTCGGGTTATCCAACAGCCCCTCCGTGTTTCAGTCCCTTGTAAATGACATCTTCAGAGACATGCTTAACCGGTTCGTCATCGTCTATATAGACGACATTCTCATCTATTCGGATAACCTAGAGACGCACATTCAACATGTCAAGGCAGTCCTAAAGAAACTTATCGACAATTAACTCTATGCAAAGCTTACCAAGTGTGACTTCCACCAGACAAGGGTGTCTTTCCTGGGATACATCATCAGTGCTGAAGGAGTCACAAGGGATGAAAAGAAGGTAAACGCTGTTGTGAATTGGCCCAAACCACAGAATCTTAAGGAACTTCAGCAATTCCTCGGATTTGCCAACTTTTATAGGAGGTTTATAAGGAACTTCAGCAAGGTAGGCGCTCATCTCACCTCTATGACTCGGAAAGGTACTAAACGTCTGCCCTGGAACAAGGAGAGTGAAATCGCCTTCCAGGAGCTAAAGGACCGGTTCACCACGGCACCCATCCTACGACACCCAGATCCAGAGAGACAATTCATATTCGAAGTGGATGCATCCAACACCGGACTTGGGGCTATCCTCTCTCAAAGACAAGGCAAACCCACCAAACTCTTCCCCTGTGCGTTCCACTCTCGAAAGCTGACACAGGCAGAACGTAACTACGATGTAGGAGATCGAGAGTTACTAGCACTCAAGGCAGCATTAGAGGAGTGGAGGCATTGGCTAGAGGGGGCCAAAGAACCATTCTTAGTATTTACTGACCATAGAAATCTGGAGTATCTATGCACTGCCAAGATGCTTAATGCTCGATAGGCACGCTGGTCCTTATTCTTTTCCCGGTTCAATTTCCAAATCACTTACCGGCCGGGGTCCAAAAATACCAAAGCTGACGCTCTTTCACGACAGTTTGATGATTCCACCCAGAATCTGAAACCAGAAAACATCCTACCTCCTGCCATCATTGTGGCCCCTGTCCAGTGGGACATCATCTGAGAAATCACAGATGCCGAAGCGGTAGATCCCAGCCCTCCTGAATGCCCTCCTGAAAGGATGTACGTACCAGTCAGTCTCCGTGACCGCCCGCTCCACCTCATCCATGATCTTCCCAACGCAGGCCATCCTGGAATTCTCGCTACCATAGAACTCACCACAAACAAATTCTGGTGGCCCAACCTGTCGTCCGAAGTTACGGCCTTTGTGAAAGCATGCAATACCTGCCAAGTGTCTAAGTCATCCAGACAATGTCCTGCCGGTCTGCT
>JAUYWG010000032.1:3253736-3265522 GCA_034779775.1 Enteromius afrohamiltoni
TGAGTCTAACCTCAGGATACCACCCGGAGTCAAATGGCCAGGCTGAACGCATGAACCAGGAGCTCATTCGTTTCCTGCGCTCATACTGTCACCACAACCAGAATGACTGGAGTCAGTTCTTGATCTGGGCGGAGTATGCCCAAAATTCGCTCAGAAAACCAGCCACAAACCTGACTCCTTTCCAGTGTATTCTCGGCTTCCAGCCCCCACTGTTCCCCTGGTCAGGAGAGCCTTCAGACCTACCCACAGTCGATGTCTGGTTACAACGCAGTGAACAAACTTGGGATGCTGCCCACACCAACCTCCAAAGAGCTATCCGAAGAGTCACTGCCCAAGCCAACCAACGATGCCATCCCAATCCTCCTTACCAACCTGGGCAATGGGTATGGCTGTCGACCAGAGACCTTCGATTACACCTTCCTTGCAGAAAACTTAATCCCATAGTGATCTGTCACAAATATATCCTTTTTTTGGGCTTTGTACAATTTTATTTCACTATAAATAAAAGCTAAATTAACTATAATATAAAAGTAGATTTTATCATAATACGAAGCTGAAAACATTTTACCAGTAAATGTTTAAGCCACAATTTTTCAATAAGGTCAGTATAAAAATGTTGTCAAAATAGTGGGAAATATCAAAAGATATTTTATAAAATTATTTAGTACTATGTTCGGTTTTGGAAAGGTTGCTTGTTAAGTACAGTATTTCTTTCATTTAATTTCATTCTTTCATTTCATTTTTAGCATAAATCAGTCATTTGTAATGTCATGTGTGCTAGAAACAGACCAAGTCTGTACCTGTGAAAGTGGCAGTTGGTGGGATTTTTTTTTATTTTAAATTATGTGATTTATCTGAATTGCAGCATGGCTTGTGAAAGGTGAGGAGGAGAGAAGCAAAGACGAGGCTTCAGTTGCAGGCGGCACTGCTGAGAGGTCAAGCAACACTGGGATGGAAAAAGATGAAAAGGTAAAGTTTATCTGAAAATCTGAAGGAAATGTGTGTCCAGCTGTATTATTTTTCTTCATCAATTACGTATGACAGTAAAATATTTACCAACAGAAAGCCTTGCAGAAACTGGAAGGCAGAAGAGATATCAGGTGTTGTCTATTTAAATATAGCTGAAGTTTTGCCTGCTTTCAGTTATTTATAGATGCTACAGTTTGCTCATCCTACATGGTTTATAGGGCAGAAATTGGGCCATGATCACAACAAGTAGGACTAAAAGATGAATAATTACCAGCCAAGTTTAGTTAAAGTATCATGTAGTTCTTTGAAATCTGAATCATAATAATTCCTTAAAAACATCTATATTAACAACATACGTCTTGTTTATTACCATGCAAACTTCTTCCAGTTCTGATGGGGATTATTTATAAAATATGCATTTAAGGAAACACATTTTAGATGCTTTTAGAATTTTGGCTTGGCTTGAATGAATAAGATATGAAAGCTGGCGATGCTGACGCATATTCGATCGCTGGGGAGTTTTTAGGAGGTTAAAGCTTTCATGTACTTGTAATGGTTTGCAAAATGTCTTGCTGTGATACGACTTCTTTGATCGGTGGTCTGTGAGTTTTCAAACTTGTACCAACCACATGATCAAACATATGGGACCAGTGTTTAGAATTTTTCTCACTATCTTTTCACTGAAAACAAATTCAGTTTGTGACTGGATTTTGTGTTGTCTTTCCATTTAAACTCACTTCAGAACCTTTAACATAGTGTTCACTAATATGTTAGGATGATCAACTAAACTATTCTCACGGATAAGAAGTAATAGCTACCAAAGTTACAATTAATGCATCTAAGTATTAAAGGAAATTACCCCAAAATTTACTTACCCCAGATATGACAGCTTAGAAGAGAATAGACGAAAAGGATAGAGCAATACTTAACGGCAGTAACGAATTAAAAGTCGAAAATAAGTTGTAAAAAAAAAAAGGGATTTCACTTTAAGAATGAATACAACTTGTGTCATACGTCGAGTCAAAGGTCAAGAAGCCGGAACTCGACTCGTATACAGCCATTGGAGGAAATCAGTGAGTTATAATTTTCAAAATAGAAATATTGTTACAAAAACCCAACGATCTGCTTCGGAAGACATGTGTCAACCCCCCAGTAGCGTAGTTTTATAATGGATATATACGATTTATAGAGCTTCAAAATAATAGCCACCATCCACCAGCATTACCAAGCTTGGAAGAGTTAGGATACATACTGCGTTCATCTGAAAGAAGAAAGTTATATACACCTAGGATGGCTTGGGGGTGAGTAAATTATGGGGTAGGCTAATTTTAATTTTTGGGTGAACTATTCCTGGGTGGCTGTGTACTGACCGTCTTAAAGATAATTTGTTGGTTAAAAGCAGTAAACTGCATGTGTCTCCTACTTTCTCCATGCAGGTGTGTGAAGAGTCGGTGTTGGTGATGGAGTCGTCTCCTCTGTCCAGTCCTCTATCCGTGAGCCATCAGGTGCAGCTCCTGCAGAGACAATTACAGCAGCAGGAGCAGAGGAGCCAAGCTGCCTCCGCACAGGTCACATCACGCGTCTTATTGAACCTTTAAAAATAAAGGTTTTTTATTGGCATTAATGGTTCCACAAAGAACCTTTACCATCCATGGAACCTTTTTATTCCACAAAAGGTGGAAATAGGTTGTTCTCCATACTAAGAAAAAATGGTTCTTTTAAGAACTGTTTACTGAAAGGGCCCCCAAAGAACCTTTTGGGGAACAGATATTTCACAGATATATTTCTTAAGAAAGTGTCAAATCTAGTAGTTGTTGTTGTTGTTGTGTAGGTGGTTCTGCTGCAGCAGCAGCTGTCGGTGGAGACCAGCGCCAGGATTGAGGCTCAGGCTAGAGTCCAGCAGCTCCTGCAGCAGAACACTGAACTCCTGCAGCATCTCTCACTGCTGGTCAAACATGTCCAAGAGCTGGAGCTCCGCACTCAGCCACACAAGAACTCCCCCTGTAAGTCTCAAGACTCATGACGTGTGCAATTAAGAGATTTTCCTCTTTGTTTATACACTGTGTGCAAGGCAGATGAATGATTTAGCCTGTTAATGGCATGTTCACCCTACATTTACTCTTGACTTTCCTTTTGCCACTGATGACACAAATTTTGAAGAATGTTCATGCTGCACTTTTCCATATAATATGGTGCATATAACCTGGCCCTAAAAAGCTTGAGCATTTAAAGCAGCAATCTTTGATTGATGTTGATGCAGATATCGTTATGGTTATAGATACCTCTATAGTTGTCATTTTTGGTGGGATCAGGCCTTTACTCTGGTGATCAGATGTTTAGTTTGACAAAGTCGGCTCAGTAATGGCACCTGTAATTTATTCTATCTCTGACTATGCCATAATGTCATTTCCACCCTGCAGTGGGATCTCAAGACAGCCTTCTGGAAATCGCCCTGCGTGCCAACATGCCGCCGGTGTCACGTGAACCCAACCCAAATCCTCCCTCAAGCGCTCGAGAGGGCTTCCCTCTCTCAAACAGCCTGGCTCGGCTCGACGGCTTCTGTTTCTTCTCAGAATCTTCAGAGCGAGATAAGAAGCCGGAGCAGGACCGTGACTCAGGGCAGGGTCAGGATGAAGATCAGTCAGGTGGTTGCTCTCCTCCAGGAAACCAGTTTCTCTGCACACTGGACACACCAGGATTCAGAGAGTCTGGTATCGCATCCGGATATGAGTCTAACACTGATGAGAGTGATGACCGGGACAGCTGGGGCCACTAACTAAAAAAACAAACAGCTGAGACCAGCAGCAGCAGATTGAGCACTTCAACTTTTGCATTGCAGCTTCAGCTGTCAGAATTTATCTATGAATAAATATCAGAATATATAAATATATATTAAATATATTTCATAATTGTATAAAAATTACATTACTTATGCAGATCGCAGACAGTGGGTGTCTAGGTTGTCCTAAGCATAATCATATAAAAATTTTACAGTTTGAAATTGTGTAAGTAGAAAAAAAAAGTAGTATTTACTCACCCTTATGTCGTCCCAAACATGTGAATAATTTTTTTTGTCTATACAATAAAAGTCAATGGTTTTCAATTGGTTTTGTTTTGGACCCATTGACTTTCAGCACATGGAAAAAGCATACATGTAACTAAGACTTTTTTCATAATGTATTATTTAAATTTTGGGGATCAGTATTTTTTTTTTTACAAATTTAAAAGAAAAAGTATGCCATAATTTAGCAAATGTGAAAGCAAATACATTTAGAATTGTTTAAAATAATCTATTCCAAATGTATCATTTATATATGTATTAATAAGATCTCTTTTAAACTTTCTAGCATCGGCATATTAGAATGATTACTGAAGGATCATGTGACACTGAAAACTGGAATAATGATGCTGAAAATTCAGCTTTACCATCACAGGAATAAATTACATTTAAATAAATTAGTATTACTGTTTTACTGCATTTTTCATCAAATAAATTTATCTCCCATTACAGAACGTTTTTTTTCATCAATAGTGTATTCTTTTATATTCAACAGAAGAAAGTCATAAAGGTTTGGAGCAACATGATGGTGAGTAAATTATTTTGTGTGAACTGTCCCTTTAAAGCAAAACCTCTACAGTTGACTGGTCTATTGACTTGAGTTTCAAAAACCATTTGTCTCTCCTTGATTTTTTTTTGAAAGAAAAGAAATTATAAAGAACATGTTAAACTCAATGTGTAAGCATGTTTGACCTTCACTGTCAATTTTGCAGCTGAGCAGCTTGAACTGTTACAAAGTAATACCAATGTCAAAACAAGTGAAAGTATTTGTGCAATAATGTCATATGGCATTTATCAATGTTCTTTCTTTATTACTATTGTTTTTATTCCTTGGGAAGAGTGTAGCAAGTAATACTAACACTGCATATTTTGTCGTGTCTAAAGGCTGCTATGTTGTAGCAATTGTTTTCCTTTAAATAATCTAGTGTTGGTGGATCTTAGTTAACTAGTTAACCCTTTGGAGTAAATGAAACTGAATAAATGAAAGTCATTTAAGATTTTGTTGTCTTTTTGATCTATCAGTGTATCTGTCTATATATTCATCTACCAGTTCTTTCTGGTGCTAGAATCTGATTGGCTGAGAGCCTTTTCCAGAGGTGCAACATTCTTTCTGTTTCCATTTGAATCACTCCTCCATGATGGGTGCCCAAATCCTTCCAGAATTTAATCAGCAAAAGCCAGCATCTTTGATGGTATGCATAAGCACATGCGTCATGTTTTGGAAGGCACTATGAAAGGTATATAAAGGTTTATGCTCCCCTCCAGATGATGTCTATTTCAGGGAAATCTTGTGTATTTCAGCAAGACAATGCAAAATCACATACTGCAGTTCAGTAGTTCGCGCTTCCTCATTAATAGTGTAAAAATAGCATGTTTGGCGTGCTGTCGGGGACGAGCCGGAAGCTCGGCGAACCCCGAGCCCTAGTAGCGAGAGCCCTAATGAGGGCTTGGCTCGGAGTCTGGCTCGAACCTTGTGTGCCCCCCGAGGAAAGGTGCGAACGGTGGAGAAGGGGAGGTGGTGGGAATGCAAAAACGAGATACAGAAGGGAAGGAAACTAGATTATTTATAGTGGCGAGGTAAGGATTGGATTGGCTTATGATGGAAGCGGAATTGATTAGTAAATGGTGCCAGCTGTTTCTAATAATCGTCAGCCCTTCCTCCCGAAATTGCTTTGAAAACTTCATCTAAATACAGCATGGCTTCTTAATAGAAGAGTCCAGTGCTGAATTGGCCTGGCTACAGTCCAGATATTTCACCTATAGACAACATTTAGTGTTTTACATTAAACAAGAAATATGTCAAAGATGACCACAATCTCTGCAGCAGCTGGAAACAAGGCAAGAATGAGATCAAATTCCAACACCAACTAAAAAAAAGCTCTATGCCCAGACATCTTGACACTTCAAAGAGGAGACGCTACACCATGGTAAACATGCCCCCGTCCCAACTTATTTGAGACCTGTAGCAGGTAACAAATTTGAAATGAGCTCATTTTGTGCATAAAATTTCTCAGTTTAAACATTTGTTATGTTATCTATTTTTTTATTGTGAATAAAATATTGGCTCGTGATTTGAAATTATTTTAGTTTTCATTTTATTCAAATTTAAAAATGTCCCAACATTTATGGAATTTCGGTTGGCTTAAAATATGTGGTTTGTTTATAAAGAAAATTAGCGTCAATGTTTTTGGAGATGTGAGCTCGGCGGTTCAACACCCGCCGACAGCAACCTTACCTCGGTCAGTTTTTCTGCACTTTGATGCTGGCTCTGATGTCTCTATAGTGACTAAACATGAAATATAATTTATTTTGGGTACATCTGATGGGCAGTCTAATATATTATTTGTTCCAGTAGTTTTGGTGATGGTCAAGTCTAAAGTTAAATTTTACATAACTTTTTATTAGATCACTGCCTTTTGACTGAATTGGATTGACGATGACTGTTGCTGTTTATAATATAATAATAGTTCATATAAATTAAAGTATTAATTTAGGTCTCATTTGCATCCAGCTATTTTTAGTTGTACAAAACAATTCTTTTTTTTATCATATTACTTTAAAACATTATCTTAATTATGAACACACCTTTATGAGGTTAAACTAGCAAACTACCCTTACGAAAATTGCCCATGCTTTTATTTTAGTGAAAGTGTGGTCTTTTGGTGCATTGATTTCCATTTGTATTAACCACAGTTTTATCACTAATATCATGATTAAACTTTATGGTTAAATAAAACCCCTGCACATGCAAATTTCCTTGGATGTAGGACTTGTTTAAAGATTATTCGTTTTTTGACATGATTAATTTACTAAACTCAATTCAATGAAGATATCCTCCAAAACAGGTTTTTGTTTGAGAATGATTATTTGCCATGTGTTTTATTGAGCTCATTTTTAATTGTCAGTTGCTACACTGACCCTAAAACTAAACCTACACCTTACAGGAAACTGTGTGCACTTTTTGAATTTCATAAAACACTGTTTAGTATGCTTTTTAAGTCTTTTGTTTTACGGGGACACAGGAAGTGTCCTCATTAACCATGTTTCTGTTGTAGTACCCATGTCATTATACACATTTGTGTCCTCGTAAACCACAAATGCCTGTACACACACACATTAGTGTGTGTAAATATATATTAGTCTAACAGTGAAAAACAGTGAACTATTGTGTGAAGGGATCCTGCACTGTATAATTAAAACCTTCTGTTTCTCAGCTTGAAATCTGGACTATTTGGACTTTCCCCAAAATGGTGCTGACTGTATCTTTTTTTTTCTCTGTTTATTTCTGCTCCTGTAAAAGGGTCACTTGCCCCAGCCGCTCATTTTCCCTCAGGATGGACCGTGAAGACGAGAAGGATAGTGTTTTGCTCAGAGGTTAATACTTTAGAGGCAGTAATCTTTGAGTTTATGACTGAATAGAGCGGTAAGTGTCACTTGTGTTTTGTAGGATGTTTCAGTTGGCTCTTTAGAGGATTATGGGTTTGTTGCATATGGACAACATGAATGATTAAGTCTGTTCTGGAAATTCCAATAATTATATGTGTTAAGAAAAAAGAATATCAACATATTTTATCCAAGACTTACAAAATATGTTACTGTTAGATGTTAAATAAATGTTCTTAGGTAAGTTGCTTTTACGTGAACTTTTAATTTAATTATACTTTTAAATTCTGGTTTAAAATAATTTAGTAGACCATATAACTGCTTATACCCGAAAAAAAGTTGATTATATGTTGTTTATGATTTTAGTAGAGTGAGACTCTCTTGGTCACTGTACATACAGTACTGCTCTCCCACAGACTGGAGCCATATGCAATATAAATAAACACTAGTCACATAGCTTACTTTGTATACAGGGAAAACTTACTGACCTGAGGGCAAATGCACCTACAAGAGCCACTTTGTTCCTCATCTTTTGGGTTCATGGTTTGGCAAGCTTTTTTTCTCCTTCTTTTTTCTTTTCAGCATTATGAGTGTATTCACTGTAATACAAAAACATTTTAGTGTCATGTAATATAATTGTATGTATGATATTAATAATATTATTATTAACATCACTATTAATAATCATAATAAACATTTAAATTGTTTAATTTTATTATAAATTCATATTTGTCTAATATTGACTAATTATTTCTAGTTTTCAATTTAAGTTGTTTTGATAATGAATGTGATGGGTTTAACTGGTCGTTTTAAATATTGTACAAGAATTATTTTTTAAACTACTTGAGTTTTTTTTTTTTTTTTACAGGAATTAATCATTCATGAAATAAGATGTTCCAAATGAGACAATATCTTATTGTTCTTCTCCTGGTTGCAGCCGTGAAGTCACAGGTCAACCCAGGTGAGAGGAATAAAGCATAATTAACATAATTTGCTAATTAAATAAGGTGCAGCTTTTGTTTCATAGTTTATAGTGCAAATTTATGTAAAGTTTTCTGTTATAGCCTTCAGGAGCAGTTGGGCCAGCATCAGGTTCACTGCAGTTAGCCTCATGTCAATGTGTGCCTTAAAAACTGACACAAGAGGGAAAAACGATATCCACAAATATACAGGCAACCGCTCACAGAGATTCAGAAATGCAGAACTCTGTGCGAGAAGGAAGAGCCAAGTGCAAAAGGTTAGGGTTGGGGTTAAACATACAGACAATTACAAGTAGAAATTATTTAAATATAGAAAAAAATTTTAAATATGTTAAGTTATATTTACAGTAACAAATTTCTTTTATGAACTGATATGCTAATATGCCAATATTAAAATATCCCATATTGCTCTGACAACCACAGAAAAACAGGTGCAGAGTGTCGTACAAATACAAAACACCGTCATGGTGTAGGATTACAAATTTATAAAAGGTTAAACACAGTTTTAAGTCATGTATTTTGTTATTAACAGGAGGCTCATAGTGAGACAGTAACCTTTTGTTTATTCTGAGGACTCTGTCCGTTCTGTAGTCTTCAAAGTAGTCTGACTGGTCGGTTGAAAAAGTTTTACAACAATGGCAAAACACAACACCAAAATAATGCAATAAATATTACATAACATTATATATTTAGTATTATATTATATATAATTCTTAAATGTAGCATAAAGACCTGATGTACATAACATGACAAGAAAGTGTGGCTGACAAGAAGCTTAGTTATTTCAATGAAAACTCATGTTAGTGGTCAAACAGGTTTTTCATTGTAAATTATAAGATTCCTTTTTCTTTTCACTTCCAAAACTGTGAGATTAAGAGCGTAATAACATGAAGTGTCCCATTAGATCTATTGCAGTGGTCATCAATGGGACAAGTTAACATTTTAGCATCTAGCAGTCTTTTACTGTTAAAATGATGATCACTTGAGCAGTCAGCTGAAAACAGGCATGTCATTGATGGAAAGTATGAAGGTGGTCCAGTGTCTGTTTCATCTGCCAAGGCTAACAAATCAAATTTAGAGAGATGGGAAGTAGTTATTTTCTGGCTGACTGAGTTTGAACACATCTACAGTGGAGTTTATTTATCCTTACCCTGCTGCAAAGTTACAAAATAATAAAAAAAAAAGCTGAAAGGCACTTTTGAATTTAAAAAGTTTGATTCCCAGAACATTCTGAGACATTCTGATAGTTTATGAGTTCTGTTCATACTGTTTAAAAAAAACTGAATCGTTGTGAAATGTTTTATAACGTAAGGAATCGGCTTCTTATAAAACCCCTGAGAAACAGAAATCATACATTAACGTTAGGAGAAGGATCTGTGTGTTTCTGGTAAATATGTGACAAATATGAATAAATGATGGCTCATTCATCCACTTTGCAGCAAACTGTTTTTCTACCTACTTTTTAAAGAGAAAAAACTTCACAAAGCTGAGAATGTCTTTCGGTTCCTGGTGAGCATGTCCTGGAATGAGCATAAAAGTCTCTCTGTTTTCTGCTGAGGCCTCACGGATGGGGTTGAGTGGTATTTTAGGTGTTTGCTTATGGGGTGTGGATTCCACCTATTCGCACAGCCTCCCTGGAGCAGAAATATGAAGTGGTGCTCCTGCAGCACAATGCCACCTACTGTGTAGTGAATCGTAGTCTGGTGTTTCAGTTTCTGGAGTGGTGGCAGCCTCATGCTTAAGATCTAGGAAACACAGGTTATCGGTTCAGTCCCAAAAACCTAGAAACCAAGAACCTAGGATCATTTCACCTTCAAGGAAGATACAGTTTTGCTCAGCAAATGTCTGTTATTACATTACAGTGGGAGTCCCTCATGCTCACCAAGGTATTTGTTAAATGGCAATGAATAACGAGTAATATCTATATCCATAATCCTTAGAATTTACAGACTCATTAACAGATAATGGACACACTCACTTTTGTGTCAGTGTCTGTGCTGTCAATATGTGTCATATAACCTTCCTATTTCTCTTCAGCTGTGTGTAGGTACCCACTGGGGATGACTGGAGGCCAAATTCAGGATGAAGATATTTCTGCTTCCAGCCAGTGGTCAGAGTCCACCGCAGCTCGATACGGCAGGTACATCCAACACAATGTTGATCAGAAACACTAAGAACTGAACTTATTTTCTCCACCATATCCCTCTCTTTTTCAGATTGGATTTTGATGATGGAGATGGAGCCTGGTGTCCAGATGTCATGGCTGAACCAGACAATCTAAAGGTCTTTCTGCAGATTGACCTTCGCACCCTCCATTTTGTCACTCTTGTTGGCACACAGGGGCGGCACGCAGATGGAGTGGGCAACGAGTTTGCCCAGCGATACAAGGTTAAATACAGCCGGGATGGCACACGCTGGGTCTCCTGGCGTGACAGGCAAGGTCGACAGGTGAGATGATGCCAATGTTATTCTTATCAGTTACATTGAGACTGAGATCTTTGTTCTGATTGATTCTGTCATGATTCAACCACCGTCATGATGCTTCAGACTCCTGCGACTTTCCATAACAATGAAAGGAGGCTCAATGAGGCTCAATGTCATTAGTATCCCAGCATTCTTCAGAATCTCATCTTTTGTGTTATGCAGAAAAAAAAGCCCCCGAGGGGACAGAGTGATGTCGGGGGAAAATGAGATTGGAGGGTAAATTATGCAAATTTTGCATTCCCCAAGAAGCTTTGCATTCACAAAACCTTTGTGGTATAAATAACACAAGGTAGGGAGAAAAAAAGTTTCTCATGAAAATGCAGTCATTTTGCTAGAGAAGTTTTGAGAATGACTGAAAAGATTTTTTTGGCCGTGCAATACTTTTTCACATATCTGTTGAATGACATGAAGGTGAATAAATGATGACAGAACTTTCATTTTTGGGTGAACTTTACCTTTAGGCCGCTAACAATTATGAGAATTCTAAAATGTGAGTTTTTTGTTTTGTGTTCTCATCCTTATTCATCTATTTAGATCATTGAAGGGAACAGTAACACCTATGATGTTGTGCTTAAGGACCTGGAGCCTCCCATTATTGCTCGTTTTGTGCGTTTCATGCCTGTGACGGACCCCTCTATGATTGTGTGTATGAGGGTGGAGCTCTACGGCTGTGAATGGCTCGGTAAACTATAAAACATACTTCATTCAAGTACTCAGACTGTAGCTTTAACAAATCTCAAAGGGGTGAAAGTTCACCTAAAATGTCTGATTGCAACAATGCAGGAAAATCTTTTTTCATCACATAATCATGTAGAATATGCTTCAAGCCTCACTGATAGATAGATAGATAGATAGATAGATAGATAGATAGATAGATAGATACTAAATAAATAAATAGTTGTATTTTAATT